>JAZKJV010008609.1:2307500-2787863 GCA_037367405.1 Ottelia alismoides | reverse complement strand
ATTGTGGAGAAGGTGAAGTGAACTGTGAGGCCTGCGGAGAAGGGGGTGGTCGGGTGACAGAGCTCCGGCCAGGTGGCGGAGCTTGCAGGTCGATGGTGGTTGTTGTGGAGTGAACGGCGATGCGGAGGGGTCAGCGAGGATGAGAGCTCCGTCGCGGAGCTCGTCGGAGTGTCGAGGAGGCGAGGAGATGTCCGTGGACGGCGAATAAATGCAGAGAAGATCAAGGAAAACGAAGAAGATGATCGGAGAAGAAATGGAGGAGGTTACCTGGGGTTTGGGGCTCAGTCTTGAGCTCCAGGTCGTCGCTCCAGAGGTCGGTAAAGCCTCGAGCTCGTGCAGCTACTCGGAGGGCGGCTGCGACACGGCGGTGCACCGTGGATCTCGCCGGAGAAGAAGGGCCGTCTTCGCTCAAGGAATCCCTCAATTCCTGTCACCAATCGAGAGCTCCGAGCTCTAGGTTCCTCTCTGGAATGGCGGATGGCGATGAAGGTGGCCGGAGGGCGAGTATTTATAGGAGGAAGGTGACGGCAGAGCTGGGTGAGTGG
Organism: Ottelia alismoides; assembly: GCA_037367405.1. NCBI lineage: Eukaryota > Viridiplantae > Streptophyta > Magnoliopsida > Alismatales > Hydrocharitaceae > Ottelia > Ottelia alismoides. Next base: position 2,787,318 of record JAZKJV010008609.1, on the reverse strand, counting down.
CGAAGTTCATGGCTGTCGTGGGGCGAGTGTGGCGGAGATGGTGGTGTGCGAGGGAGCTGGCGAGGGAGAGGGATGAGTGGGGATGATCGTGGGGTGGTCAGTGGCCGGCGAGGTTGGCTGGAGTGCGGCCAAGAATAGGAAGGGGCAGCCTCTCCCGCAAGGCGGAGATCGTGGGAGAGAGGGGGTGCCTGAGGTAGGGGACGAAGTCCTGGCCGTTGGATCTTGTGATCCGACGGCCAGATCGAAGCGCAAAGTGAGCGGGCGTGATTAGATCTGGTGATGCGATGGATGGAATCGGGGGAAGACACGTGGCGTAATGGGGGCGAGGCGCGGGCGAGCGGCTAGGATCCGGTCAAGGTGATGCGATCTAAGGGTTCAAGAGGTGACGCGTGGCGCACTGTGATGAGAGGATCGGAGGCGTGATCGAGCGGCGTAGATGCCGCCACGTGGCTCGCTGAGAGCGCGGCGCTAAGGGATGGTGGAGATGAGGAGCTGGTGGATCTGATGGCTGAGGGAGTGCGCGCACGTGGTCGGGTCTGGGCCGTTGGATCTGAAGCGCGATCCAACGGTGGGAATCGCAGGCGGACCAGACAAAGGTCAGCGGGCCGCGTGGCGCAATCAGAGGGCGCCACGTGGCCTGCTGTGAATGGTTGAAGGGGAAAACACGTGTAGAAAGAGGAGGAGGCCGAATTTGGAAAAACTCAAAACATGAAAGTTGTAGATCTTGATGAGATCTATAAGTTTCATGTTGACCAAAGACGGAGATGAGGTCAAACATGGTACATAAATACAAAGATACATAAATATACATAGGTAGTATACAAAATGACCCAAAAACCCAAGTTCCTCATACAAGCTCCAATTTCAATGAAATTAGTTTTATTTTGAAGGTCTTTTGATATGTAGTATTCTAATAGTGAGTAGACCTAAGTAGGAGTCTGTATGCGGGCTTTATGTGTGTTTTAATGTACAAGGGTGCTCAGGGTATTTAGGCTATTTTACAAGGGTGATTTGTGGCTTTCTTCCCTATATTATTAAGGAGTATATACATATATTATAAAGAAGAGTTTATTTGATGTAGGGATATTGTACAGGGGATTTTTGGCTTCTTATTTAAATGCAGATGAGCTACTAAAATGCATGAATTATGGATGTATGCATGAGTGTTATTTATGCAGGATAAAAGGAAATATGCCTCTATTTTCTCGGGAACAAGGCTCTATTTTTGACTTTTGATGTGATGAATCACAGATTCATCAATGTACAACTTACTATACTTAGGATTAGTTAATCCTAAGTATAGGGGGAAACCACCGAGTCCCTCTCATTCTATTCATTTATTCGTTCCTGTACTTAACCATTCCTTTTCACTTCCCTTTTACTAAGCACGAGTTATGTCTTCTTCATCGCTCTTGATCACTCTGAGGACATCGTTCGAGCTAAGTATAGGGGGGGTGTGTATATATTTCATATATACTTTAGCCATAACTCGTACTTTGTGTGAGTGTGTTAATAAATAAAATGGCTAAAAATCACAAAAATTAAAAAAAATTTTCATGTACATAAACTTCTTTTATTTGCACATACATAGCTAGTGTACAAAGTATTTTTGTAAAAATGATTTCAAAAATCTTTTGTGTAAAGCTTGTGTCAATATTTTTGTATCAAAATTATGTATATAGTACAAAATTTTTCCAAAATGTTTTGAAAATCAAAAGTTTGCAAAAATCTTGTGTAAATATGTGTAAATATCTTTTTGCAAAACTTGCACCTCATGCATCATTCATCCATGAATTCAAAACATTTTTCAAAACTTTGCATGATTGTAAATATTTGTAAATAAGCATCTTGTGTACATATATGTATATAGTTTTTCCTGGATGAGAGTTGACATTTAAACTAAGCCTGGAATTAAACTGAGAAATGGAGCTTGAATAAGATCTTAATCCACTTAACTTTAAGAGGAACCTTATAGGACTTAGGGTTAAGGCTTTTCAGGTCCATAAGGACTTAATTCTTTGAGTCCACTAGGCTATGAGTATATGTCATCTTGATGAGCCTAAGTAGAGCACTTAACAACACACGCATGACTCTTAGAGACAATGGCTTGACTTGCACAGCACTTTACACATGGCTCTCCACGGATGAGGTGATGAGGAGGCAGTTTCCTTTGGCTTGGGGTAGCATATGAGGGTAGTACTTCTAGGCGGAACCTCTCTTCTTCTTTTAGTGAAGGAAGTGCGTCCCAACTTGTTCTAGTGGTGATGAAGGCTAATGACAGAAGCCGTGGGTTGCAATAAAGCTTCAAAAGAGGGATAGTCTACTGGCTCAAGAGGAAAATTTCTTATATGCTGCACCATGTAGATATGTTGTATAGAAGCACTTGAAAAAAAATGCAAAATGCAAAAAGAACTCCAAAAAAGTGGTGGGTCGGATTGAAAATTTAATAATCCCACCGGAGTGTATACAGTCAAATAAAGCAAAAGCTTATGGTATCATGTTACATCTCATGAAGCTTGCAGCGGGAGACTTAGCTACACTGGCTGAGCTTCCAAAAGTCTATACTTCTTCCCCCTCTTCTTGAGCCGATGGTACTTGAACTTAGAAGGGAATACCCCGCTTCTCGAGGAAAGAGTTGCTAGACCGAGGCATTAGAGTTACTAGGTTAAGGGAGGTTGTTTCTTTGTTACTTCTGAGGTGGGGAGCCACATATCACTTACACTGTATGGAAAGATTCATGGTCATTAGAGTTTGTGTATGTAGACTTGTTCTGATCTGGTTTATTGAGGAGTCTTGCCCATAGATTGGTGGAACTTAGAGGCTGTTAGGTTTTAAGCTTAAGTCTAAATAAGGTTCCGACACATTAATAATCCAAAGATCTGATCGAGCTCCATAATTCAATTTAATGAAGGAAAGTTTGATATTCAACATTGATCCATGTACATTCCCCTCCTTTTCTTTTTCTTTCTTTCTTTTTCACTTCTTTTTCAAATAAGTGTTTGCTAAGGGACTAGCAAAGTTAAGTATAGGGGGGTGATGAATATCATTCATCACTCTTTATTCTTATATTTTAGCTACAAAAACCTTTGCAAATGCATGTAGATGTGTGTAAATAGGAATAATTACCAAAAGCATGCATTGTATAAAAACCTATAATTAGCATGTTTTTGTGCAAAAATAAAAGAATAAAGATTAAAAAGAAAAAGAGGGAAATATTTAGAATAAATATTGAGCAACCTAACCCAAGGGAGGGCTCAGCATGGGCCTGACCGCATAAAAGCCAAAGTAGAGGGAGATAGGGGCTCATGTGTAAATATTTATGTAAATAAAATAAAGATATTTTCCTCACCAAAAATATGCTTGTAAATACTTGTATATATTTATAAAATATAAAAACCAAAAGAAAAGTTAAAAACCAAAAAGAATTAAAATACCCTTTCATCATGTACATAAACCACATCTATATATATTTATTTAACCTTGTAAATAAATAAAATTATTTTCCAAACTTTTTTGTAAACATTCTATATTATATAATGTAAATAAATAAAATAAAAAGAAATTAGAACAAAAACAAAATAAAAAGAGCAAACTTAAAAATACAAAATACATTGTACATATACCATGTACATAGATGTACATATATATTTATTTTACCTATGTATATAAATAAGAAAAATAAAATAAAAACACCCTTTTATTCCTTATTTTATAATATAAATAAATAAAATATAAAATGGGAATAAAATTGCATAAAAATAATAATTAAAAATCAAAAAGTAAAAACCCTAATTGTGTACATACACCTATATAGTACATACTCTGTATATACCTTATTTTTATTTCCAAAAATTAATTAAAAATCACTAAAAAATAGAAAAAAATAAAATAAAAATATTTTGTGTTTTGAGTTTTTGCAAATTCGGCCCCTAGAGACCCTTATTTGTCACTTCAAGATCTAGCCACGTGGCCGAATCCCATTGGGTCCTGGGGATGTTGACCGCCGGGTCAACTACCCCCCCCCCCCCCAGGACCACTTTCCGCCCGGTCAACTCCGGACCCGACTTCTCGAAATTTCGCCCCGCTCGACCCGACACCCATTTCCTAAACCCCGGCTCCGTTTTGATCCTCCCACATCCGACACCCTCGCCGGGCATCCACCTTGGGATCCGCGCGCCACCACGACCCTACCCGAGCCATCCTTCTCGGACCCCTCCAGCATACATAAGCGAGCTCCGCCACCTCCTCTCTCCATCTTTGGCCATTCGCCTCGTTCTCCAGTGAGCTCCAGAGAGTGTGTGAGGTGACAGCTCGCATCCCCGACCTGTTGCAGCGAGGAGAGGGAGTGAATCCATCGATCCGACGACGTAGCCGCCGCAGCTCCGCTACCAGCGAGAGCTCCGAGCCTCGGGCAGAGACGACCCTCGAGGCGACGACCAGGAGCATCCCCAGCTCCTTCCCAGTCTATTCCTTCACCCAGGTAACCCCTTAGGCTACCCATTTCCCTTAATTTCCAGTTTCGCCCAATTTGCGCCGCTGTCGTATTTCTCCGATTCACCCCGGTTCCGACCATTATCCGATCATCTGAATCGACCCTCACGTTCGCCTTCGTCCGACGCACCTTCTCCACCCACTCACTCAACCCAGCTCGCACAGGAGCTAGGAACCGAGCTCCTCCGTCTACCCCCTTCGCCGGAGCTCGCCATCCCGACGCACCAACCACCCCCACTTCGCCTAACCGGGTCGAGGCAATTTGCCCTCGACCCGCGAGTCTCCTGAGCTATTTTGCAGGTGCTACCGAGCCTATCTGAGGGCTTCGGTCGTTCCGGCCAGGAGGCCCAGCTCCGCCGACCTCGCCCGAGCTCCTCGGAGCTCGGCTCGATCATCGGAGCATAGCAGCAGACGCAGGAGCACTCCAGCTTTCTTCTCCGACCATCAGAGTGCTCCAAGGAGGAGCACAGCGCACGCCCGAGCCCGGCGAGTCTCGCCGGGCACCTGTTCTTCCAGCATCCTCCCTCGCCGTCAGATCAGCCTCGAAGCTCCAGATCAGATCTCGTCCGTTCATTCACGGAGCAGCCTTGACCGCCAGATTCTTGAGGACTTGATCGTCACCGTTGATCAAGCGAGATTTGGCCACGACGAGTCTCGACCGTCAGATCCTGTACGTGGCTGAATCTCATCCGTCAGATCCGAGCCTGACATACCTTCGCAGTCCCACATCGCAGCTCAGCCGACCGATCATCCACGTGGGCTCTTCCCAGCCATCGGATCTCGCCGAGAGTTCCCTTCGTCGTGTGCCGCGCATCTTCCACCGAACGATCAGACACGTGGCGCACATCCATCCCTCGACATTAATAAAAGGGGTAAATTGTCCTTAGGCCCCCTTTACTTTCTGCATTTAGATTTAGTCTTGTAAATATTGAGTTTAGTTGTTTAGTTTTGGGAAAACTTGCATAGAGACCCTTGTGCTTGCCTTTATTTGCTGTTATACCCCTATACATGGTCTGACACGTGCTTCGTCACGTGGTTTCTTTGGGTTAATTGCATTATATGCCCCTGTAGTTCTGGATGTTATTGAATGAATGAAATATTTTACTTATTTGCATTTATACACCTGTACGTGGTTTATTTGAGCATGTGCGATATTTTTTTGGGTAATTTGCAGATAAAGCCCTTGGACTTTTGGTACTTGTTACCAATAAGCCCTCGGAACTTATTTTTCTTACATTTGGGTCCTTGAGTGCCCCAGGCATGTGCTTGGCACGTGTTTTGCTGGGTATTTTGCACCAGACCCCCAGGACTTTGGGTATTTGCACTTTGGTCCCTGTGCACAGTGCCCTATCTTTGCTTTTGAATAAAATATCAAACCACCTCCAAATCCAACGAAAATTTGACACATGGCTCCTGCCATGGTGTAGAATTTTTGTAGATTTTTTGAGGACATTTTTTATTTTGTTTGGTATTTTTAAAAATTCAAAAACATTCAATTTTGCTACTGTCTAACTTTAAAAATAAAAAAATAGTAAATAGTGTCCAAAAATTACAAAAAATTGTCCACTGTTTGTCTTGCTTAGTTTGATTTTCTAGCCAATTTTGGCTATTTTTCACTCAAGAAAACCACTAAAAACTTAAAAACACTTAAAAACCCATAAAAATTCTAGTAAATAAATTAAAAATCCACAAACAATAAAATTGGCACCTAAATTTTCCTTGTTTTATCATCTTTACAGGAAAATTACCTCCAGGCCATTTAAGGCCCTTAGATATTTTATCTAGGGCTTTTTGCCTAGGCTGGACAGTACACACTGTTTGCTTCACTGTTTGATTTTTAGAAAATAAAATAAACATCAGAAAATTCACCAAAAACACTACAAAAAAATACAAAAAAAATATTTTTATTCCAATTTTTTGGTTGATTTTTGATGCTTTGAATAAATTGTTGAAGTGTGCTTTTCCTTGTTTTTCTTTATTTTCCTAATTACTTAAAAATCCAAAAAAATATAAAACAAATTAAAACCACTAAAAAGATTTTCTCCTTTTATTTTGACTACTTCGTAGGCCTCTCGGCCAACCCGTGCTCCTTGATTCGACCCTGGGTGTCATACCGGGTTAATCCAATAGCAGGACCGCTATTCGTGATTTGATCGATTTTATTTTCATTAGTGGTTCAATTTTTCTTGATCAAGTGCATCTGAGTGACCAAGGTCGCAACGACCTATTTAGCACCTTTACCTTAGTTGCTCGGATTTTCGTTGATCAATGAGCAGTGGAGATGATGCGAGGTCGGTGGCGCTGGGGCGCGGAGGGCGAAGCGACAGCTGCTGCGTTGGGATGGGAGTGCTCGGTGGCGCACGACGATGGCTACTGGACCACGGGAGTGGGGCTGATGGAGGCGAGCGGCGCAAGGCGCGGAGCCGCGCGGCTATGGCGAGCGGCGGCTGCTGCGTGCGCGAGCAGGAGGAGGGGGCGATGCTCGGCGCTGTGGCTGCTGGCCTGGTGGAGCCCGGGCTGCTGCTTGGATGGGAAGATGGCACAGCCGGCAAGGTGGAGGAGGGTGCAAGATGGAAACAGGGGAGGTTCTTCTATTTTTTTAACGGGCGTGAATAAGTGATTTATTGGTTGATGAATCTACCTCCAAAAATCACGAAAAAATCATATTCGTGATCGCAATGTGTTGATTGTCCGTTGAAATGCTATTTGTTTGGTGATTCGTGTGATGGATGATGATGAATCGAGGAGAGAGAGAATGTGGGTGTAAGGAGGATGACACAGAGATGAAGAAGAGAAGATAAAGACGGAGAAGAAGAGAAGAGGAGAGAAGAGATGTATACCTGGATGAGTTGGTGGAATGAGAGCCTGGGGAGGAGCTGGAGATGATGCTCCGTTTGGGTCTTCGCTCTATGAAGTCGGCAAGCCTTCAGAGCTCGAGCAACTGCAAGGAGCTGCGACAGTGAGAGCTTCTCACTGGATCACACCGGAGATGGGAGAGGTTCGTTGCTCGAATGTCTCAGCTGTCACCTAAGATTTTAGGGGCTCGATCTCTCACTCTATGAAGTAGTGGATGGGGAAGAATGAGGAGTGGATGAGATTATAAAGATGAGGAGGTGGAGGTTGGAGAGGCCATGGAGAGAGTGGGAGAGATGGGGAAGGTGGGGTGGGATGGGAGGTGTCGTAGGGTGGCCTCTCCATTAAGTTAAGGGAGAGTGGGAAGGAATGGGTAGAGAGGAGAGAAATGATGCCACTTGGCACGCTAGGATGCGGCCATGTGGCATTTATTTAATAAAAAGCAAAAACCAAGGAGTTGACACGTGGCGGCTTCCGGAGCCACCACGTGTCGCTCCCAGAAAAATCCAAAGTTAGAATGGAAAGAAAAATCAAAAAGACATAACAAAAGGGCTTAAATAAAAAAGTGTTCAACACGAAAGTTACTCGTCTCGGGAGATCTACAACTTTCGTGAAGGGCTGAAAATCAAACGAGATCATCTGTACAAAAAACGTATTTTTGGGTGGTACTTTATAGGTATAAAATACCACATTTTATCTTTTGCATTTTTTTGTCATTTTTCAATAAGAGAAAAATCAAAATAAAAATAGAGAAAATATGAGAAGAATATTTACAACCTAATCTATTTTTTTGGATTTTTATTAATGAAGAAAATAAAACGATAAAATGCAGGGGTAAAACCGTCATTATGTACAATGTAAAAAGGGGCCCAAAACCCAAGTTTTGCATACGAGCTCCGATTTTAATGAAATTAGTCTTGTTCGAAGGCCTTTGAATGTATATTACTTTAAAAGTGAGTAGACCTCAATCGGACACTGTATGAGAGAGATATGTGCATTTTAAGGTTCATGATTTCAAACTTGGATTGGAGTTTTATTGGTTGATTTTACAAGTTAGTATTTTTTAGATATTTTCTTTAATTAGTGTTAGTATATATACACAATAGAGTTGGTTTTATTGCATTTGGAGTTAGTATAGAATATATACAAATATGGTATTTTATCTAATAAACAGGTGAATATTTATAAGTGAAATTGGCTTCTTACTTAATGCAAATATGAATGCTAAAATACATATGTTATCAATGCATGCATGAATGCTAATTATGCGATATAAGTAGAAATATGCCTCTAATTACTCGGGAACACAGCTCTATTTTCAACTTTTAGAGTGATGAATCGCAGATTCATCAATACCCATTCATCACTCTTGATCCGACCACCAAATCCTTAAACCCCGGGTCCTAATCCTTACCTGTAGATCCGAGATCCACGCCCGGGGTGGATTTTAGGGGTCCGTACATCGACGTGTGTGCCCGACTCCCTTCTAGCCGGACCCCTCACACTATTTATCTTGATCTCCAGCCACAATTCACGCGATCTTTGGCCTCGTCTTCCATTCCCATGAACTCCATTCTCTACCTTAGAGTGACAGCTATCGGAGAGGACTGTTGCAGCGAGGAGGGAAGGTTCTAGCCACTGATCCGGCGACATCTCGCTGCCGTGCGCTGCCCAGAGCAACGCCCGAGCCTCGGGCCTCCGACGACCCTCGAGGTGAAGACTAGAGCTCCGCGAGCTCATCCCCAGTCGATATCCTTCACCAGGTAAACCTGATTCCTTCTGGTTTCCCTCAATTTTCGATTTCGCCCAAATCCATCCGTCATCGTCTCCGATCGATTACTCACGCGCTGTTCATCGTTTCATCCATCCGACATGACCATTACACACACGACACCCCTCTCCACATTCTCTGCCCCTTCGCTCAACTTGGCTCGCCTCGGAGCCAAGAATCGATCTCCACCGCCGCCACCTCACCGGAGATCATCCGTCTCGCCGCATCCGACCACTATTTCACCCCTAATTGGGTCGAGGCACTTTGCCCTCAACCCAGCAAGCTTCCTGTGTTGTTTTTCAGGTCAGAAGAGGCCCATCTGAGGGCCTCAGCATCCAGGAAAAGGAGCCCAGCTCCGCCTTCGTCGCTGGAGCTCCTCGGAGCTTCCCGACGTCATCGGAGGAGCCCATCATTTGCGGGAGGCCGTGGAGATTCTGTTGCACCCATTTGTAGCCCCCGAGGACTAGCGCAGCCGTGGTGCTCCAGCGAAGTTCGCCGGAGCCTTGTTCTTCCAGGACCCCCAGGAGCTGTCCGTTCCCCCTCGCCGCTCCAGTCTTGATCAGCACCGTCTATTTGAGGAGTAGCCCATCACCGTTCGATCAGGCCGAGGTTTGATCATCACCGTCAGATCCAGCGAGGAGTGCCCTTGATTCCAGAGCGTCAGATCAGCCACGTGGACATCCCTCCACCGTCCGATCATAGCGAGAGTTCTTCAAAGTGGCGCCACAGCTCCAGCACCGTTCGATCATCCACGTGGCAGCCCCTCAGCCCTCCAATAATAATAGGGGTAAATTACTCTTAGGCCCCTCTTGTTTTGTCATTTACTTTTGAGTCTAATAGTTATTTCAGTTGTTTTTATTTTAGAACAATTGCACTTAGGACCTAAAACTTTCTTGTATTTGCATTTTAGTCCCTGTTTATGTGAGACACGTGCTTCGTCACGTGGTTTTCTGGGTGAAATTGCGTCGTATGGGACTGTTTGGATGTGTTATTAAATGAAAAATACTTTCTGATATTTTCATCCATACCCTTGTGAGTGTTTCTATTCGACATGTGCTGATTTTTGTGGGTATTTTGCAACTTCTTCCCTAGAGTTTTAGCATGTGTTGCTAATAAGTCCCTGGAAGTAAGTTTTATTACATATAGGTCCTTCTGTGCCTTGAACACGTGCATCGCGTGTGCATTCTTGGGAATTTTGCACGAGGGTCCTCCAACGTCCTGATTTTGTTACATTTCAGCCCCTGGAAACATGTTTTCTTGCATTTAGGTCCCTATGCACTATGAGTCTATTTTTGAATTAAATAAAATAGCAAATCAAGTCCAAATTTCGTAAAAATTGGACACGTGGCTCCTGCCACTGTGTAAAATTTTCACTAAAAATGTGGTATATTGTTGAGGCTTTTTAGTATTTTTAAAAATTCAAAAATAATTGTTTTTTGTCTCTATTCAGATTAGAAAACCACAAAAAATATAAAATCTCTCTCAAAAATTATAAAAAAAATTAGGAGTTATTAATTTTGGTGTGCTTTATTTTCTATGCATTTTAGGATATTTTTGGATATATAAAAATCCTAAAAATTGAAAAACCACTTAAAACTTATAAAAATTCTAAAAAATAGTAGAAAATTCCAAAAACAATAAACTCTTCTTCTAGATTTTACTCTTTGTTTCTACTTTTTATAAAAATTACATCCGGGCTTTTTCGTGATCATTTTATATTTTAATTTGGTCCTCCAAACCTAACTGGACAGTTTTCCCTTTTTGCTGCCTTCTTTCATTTTTTGAAAATTATATAAAAATCATAAAAATCTCAAAAATTCACCAAAAACAGTAAAAAACCTAAAAAAACATTAAAATATTTTTATTGGAATTTTTGGACCCTTTTTGAGTGCTTAAATAATTGGTTGAAGTTGCTTATATTTGTGTTTTTATTATTTTTCTTATTATCAAAAATCCCAAAAAATATGAAAATATTAAAAACCACAAAAAAATTGTTGTTTTCCCTTCACTTCATTTTTGACTACTTCATAGGCCGTGAGGCCAACTCGTGCTCCTTGAGACCGACCTTAGGCGCTATACCAGGTTAATCACATAGCAAGACCGTTATTTTTGTGGTGATTGACTTTTATCTATTCGATTGGTGGTCTGATTTTGTTTCTTGATTGAGCTCTGAGCCCCAAGTGACTAAGGTTGCAACGACCTTAGTGATATATTTACTTAGTCTATCGGCCGGCTCATCAATACCAGACTCAAAATCGAAGAAGATCGAGGTCAAGAGAATGCAAACAATCTATAACTCGACTTGTCGCCCCTATAATTAGGGTAAAATATCCTTAAGTATATATATGAATATCAATGGTTGAGGGACAAGCGAGAAAGCAATTGATACAAAAATATAAAATAATCAAAAGACGACAATGAGCGATATACACCCCTAAATTTAGGGTAAAACATACCCTAAGTATAATCAACAACATAGGTAATAAAACATAATGATGCAACATGGTTTCTATACCCCCCATACTTAGGATAATGTACATCCTAAGTATAGCAAAAATCCTAAGAGAATTCTATGGGCGTAAGACCTATGGAAGAAAGACAGAATAAAATCGAAAATATATATGAAGTGATTGTGAAAATTATGTATGAGATGCATAGTGTAAAGAGTGAAGAACGCATCTCATAATGGTTAGCGGTTCATGATCAAGGAAAGGTTTCAAACGTTGACCATTAACTCGAAAGGTGGACACAGAAGACAACTCAGATATATCGATGATACTGTTGTCATCCATCTTTAGCACTAAATATAGTCCTTCCCATTTGCTCTAAAATTTCCCTAGAAATAGCTTCAGTCTCACATTGAATAACCAAACTTTTTGATCTAGCTCAAATTGCTTATGGCTGATGTAAGCATCATGCCGTACTTTCATATGCTTCTTATAATGCAGGCTACTCGTTAAAGCTTCGTCTTGTAATTCTTCCAGGGCTGTGATGAATCCCCATTCATCACTCTCTATTCTTTTATTTTAGTTAAATATCTTGGCAAAACATCATGTATATAGTTGTAAATACAATAAGTTACCAATAGGCATGCATTTGTTAAATATTAATAATAAGCATGTATTTGCGCAAAAATAAAAGAATAAAGAATAAAAGAAAAAGAGGAAATATTTAGAATAAATAATGAGTGACCTAATCCCAAGAGAGGGCCCAATATGGTCCTAATCATCAAATAAAATAAGTAGAGAGAGATAGGGCCATTCTACCTTGTACATATTCCCTCTATGTATATAGATATTTTATTTTCACAAATATCAAAATAAAATGTTTTTGTATTACCTTGTATATATTCCTAAAAATAAAATAAAAATGAGAAAAATAAAAATAAAAATAAAATAATTTCTCTCTCTACAACCTTGTACATATTACATGTATATATGTATCACATCCCTATTTATTTAACATTTGTAAATAACTCATACAAATTAAATAAAAATTATTTTATACTCTAAAAATTATGTTGTAAATAAATAAAATATAAAATTGAGGTATTTATGCAAAAATAAGAAAATAAAAAAACATAAGTATTTTATACATGTATATAATGTAATATACTATATATACCTTAATTTATTTTTCATAAAAATAAATAAAAACCACAAAAAATTATTTTGGAAAATAAGGGACATTTTTCATGTTGAACATATTTTAAAATAAAATCATTTTCTATTTTTAATTCATTTTCCAAATAATTTTGACCTTAGAATTTTCTGATTGGTGCAGGAGGGATATTGACCCCGATCAACTCCCCCTCCTGGACCCTTCTGCACCCGGATCCGATTTTTGCCTTGACTTCTCCCATTTTTATCGATCGGAACTGATTTCCTCATTTCCTGATTTCACCGCCCTCTTCTCCCTAGTGGATCAGCAACCTTTGCTGATCCCTAGGGAGTCGCGGATTCTTCTTGGCTCGCGCGCTCCATCCGATTCTTCTTCACCATTTAGGACTTGCTATAAAAGATTCATTCCTTTCCCCAGAGACTCAGCTCATGCCACACAGTCTCCTTCTACCCTAGACTTCTTCCCCTTGGTGACAGCTTTTGGCCGGAGCCTTTGGTGGTCGGAGAAGGCAGCTACAACCGACGCTCACCCTTCGTGGCCGGACTTCAGCCGTGATGAGCCTCCCCCGCCTTCCGCAGCGAGGTTGAGGTAAAGATCTAGTCCGACGTCATCCCCTGTAGCTAAGGATTCAACTGAGGCCTTCAGGTACCCTTCATATCGATCCTAGTTCCATTTATCTAAAATCTTCCATCCGCCGCTCCGCCAGCTCCGACCCGGTGGTCGGAGCTCCGTCAGTCACCCATACCCGTTCTGATCGACTCCCCAGTTCACTGTCATCCTTCCCCCGCAGCCTGATCATCCTAGGCTTGACTTAGATAGCCAAGATTAGGCTCGAGGTTTCTCTGTCGCATCGCCAAAACCTCCACCTCCATTTGTCGCCGCCTTCTGTTGATTTAGGTCAAATAACCTTGGCCGGAGCACTCCTCCGAGCTGCAGATTTACCCCACAGGTTGAGTCGCACGTGGATATACCCCAAATAACCTAAACCCAGCATCGTCGGAGCTATCTCAGGTCACGCCCACCTTCCAGGAGATCCGACCGGTGGATAGCCTATCCGACCCCCTCACCCGATGCGGAGCAGCCATACGATCTTGTTGCCGCCGTCCGATCATCCATCGGAGCCGCCGATCTTCCTCGGTCCTCCGGTGAAATTTGCCCAGGCGGAGTTCTTCCAGCACCCTCCACAACCGTTAGATCTTGCCTCTCCATCAATTCAAATATGAGCCATTGCTGAACGAGATTTTTCACAGGTCTAAAATACGTCTCACACAAGGCGGAGACGCAATCATTGTGGCGACCCGCAAGAAATCCCAATTCAGACAATAATTAACCCACAACAGAAATCAAGCAATGAAATGCGGTGCATAGTTAAAATTTATTATAACTCTACAAAGGATGTGTATAGTGTGCAAGCAGTGTAGAGGTCGAATACAGGGAGCATACAGGTAGAACGAGGCAAATGAATGCACAAAGTGTGAATGTGAATATTTGTCTATCTAAGCTATGTTTTTGTGGGTTTTTAATTATATATATTTTGTTTAATTTTTGATTTTATATTTTTATATTTTGATTTTTGTTATTTACTAATTTTTTATTTTTTTTTCATATTTTGTATTTTGTATTTTTCTTTTAATAAAGATATAATGTATGTAAGGAATATATATACTAGAGATAAGGGAGAGGTAAAAAGGGAGTAAAAATACTCAAAGAACAGGAAATAAAATGTTTTTGTTATTTTTATATTTTTCTACTATTTTTGTGATTTTTCTAGATTTTTCCTAATTTTTTTGGTATTTTTAAAGGTAAAAATACTAGAAAATAGTGAACTAAGTTGCTGGCCGAAATTAAAATGAGGATGAAAAATATCAAATAGTGTCCAAAATTCCTAAAATGAATTTTAAACTAAAGACAATAAAATAGGGAAAATATAGAAACTGTGCATTTTAGGATTTTTGTAGAACTTTTAAGATTATTATAAAGATTTTAGGGGTTTTGTAATTTTTAGGAGTTTTCCTCTGTATTTTTTAGTGATTTTTGGTCTGAAGCTAAAGGACACTGCAAGACACAAAATATATTTGTTTTTGGGAATTTTCTAAGGTGTTTATAATTTTTGTGTATTTTCTAATGCAAATAGTGTCGAAAATGCATGTATTGAATTTTCATAAATAATAAAATGCAATAATATGAAAAATAAAAATACGACGTGAAACTACAATGCAACAGAAGCTTATGATAATTTTTGTGGATTTTTTAGGGATTTATAGATACGTGAAATAAATACTAGAAACAAAAAGAAAAATCAATCTAGCAGGGGCATTCTTGTAATTATGCGAAAGTTCAAGCGCCAAAATATAAATTTTCCACAATTATAACTGAATAAAAACTTTACGGACCAAAAACACAATTTAAAACCCACAAGGGATTCTTAGCAAAAAGCCCACCAACACATGTGTTATTCACGCGCTTGGGGGGCTAGAACGTAATATTCCAAACGAAGGGAGCTGATATGCAAATTAACCAGAAAGTTTAAAACTATGATAAAAAGTCGATGGACCAAAATGATATATCCGAACCCTCAGGGGACCCCACGCAAAATACCCACGCCTCATGTGCGTCAGGCACATGAGGTGACGAGGACCGGGGCCTTAACGCAATTAAACAAAGGTTGGGGGTCTGAAATGCAAAATTTACAAAGTCTTTTGAACTGCAAAAGTAAGATTATAGAATAATAATTAAATTAAAAATGGCCTGGGCTAAATTTACAAAATACCCAAGACCTGGGCGCATCCAACGGCAGAGATGTGTCCACTTATGCCACGTGTCGACGTCCAGTGTGCCGATGACGCTTCGCAACGAACGACCGAGATCAGATCTCCCTGGGAAGATCAATGGCGTTGGTGAGGGAAGATCAAACGTTGGATGTACTCCACGACGAACAGGCGAAGATCCAATGGCGTTGGGGTTGCTAGGATGAACGAGCAATGAACTGGTCCCCGACGAGCTTTGATTGAGCGATGCGACCTCCTCCAGGGACCTGTAGCTCCCCAGGTGGTTCCCGACTACTCCTGAAGGTCCTCTCTATACCCTGGTGGCGTCAAAAGTCGCTGGAGGCGATCGGAGCTGGCCCACGACGAACGGGTCGAGGAAGAGCTCAAGGTGGCTTCGGCAACTCCCAAAATCCGCCCCAGGTGCTTCTGTGCTCCAAAACCCTGCAAGAGAAGTCAAGAGGGTCGCGGGCAAACTGCCGCGACCACCCGTGGGTAGAATATAGCAGAGAATAGGGATAATGGAGCTCGCCGGAGCAAGCTCCGGTGAGGGGTGGCGTATGCGATCGGGATGATATGGGTCGAAGATGAAATTGGGATTAGATTCCTAAGGCTAAGCTAAATGAATAAAACGCAAAAAAAAGATAAAAACATGAACATCAAAGGTGGTTAACCCGAGATGAACCTTACGACCAAGGTGGCCGGAGGTGGGTGGAACAGCCTCCCTACTTCCTCGCCTGGCCTCTCCTGAAAGAGCTGGAGAGCCTCTGTCACCGGTGTCTATCCAGAGCTCCAAGGAGCAAGGGAAAACCCGATTAAAAAGGGGGTTCAAAGGGAAAGGAGGTGACAAGTGGTATTTTGAAGAAGTGGTGAACAAGGCAAGAAGATCGAGGGATAACGGGTATCACAGTGATCCAATCCTCGAGACAAACCTCGGGCGAGTATGCCTGATTATCGAGGAGAAAAATCCAAGAAGGAATCAACCTCAAATAGTGAAAGATGTGGTCTCCAAAATTAGGAGAAAAATGAGGAAACCCGGTTCTGACAAGGGCTCAGGCATTGGATCAGAGAGTTGACCCGAGGTCCAACCAACCAGGAAAAACCCTGGAAATAATTCTTGTAAAACCTAAAATAATAAAAGATTTTATTATTTTTTATTTATTAAATAAAAATATTATTTTTTTATGAATTATTTTATGATGATTTTTATTTATTTTTTAGAGGTATAGAAATACAAGTTACCTTTTTGGGCCTATATAAGTATCTTTATCTATATATTTTAATATTTTATTTTTACATTATATATATAATTTTATTAGTTTTGTTTATTATTTTAAAAATTTATAAAATATTTTTATTCACTTAAATATATTTTCATTTTATTTTTCTGATGTAATTTGTACACTGAATAAAATAGAAGTATTAATTATATAGGTGTGTGTATTGGTATTATACCTAGGTATGTTATATACAAGTATTTTATTTTGTATTTTATTTGTGTTTTATTCCTATTTTAATGTACACATATATTATAAATAATTTTTACAAAATTCTAAAAATATAAAAATATAAAAATAATGAATAATTAATAAAACGAATATTTTAATCTGTACAAGTATACAATAGGGGTTCAATACTCAACTTTCAAACCGTCGCTCTGCCAAATGCGAACACCTTCATTAGATAGCTTATGAGAAATTATATACAATTAATGGTGAGTTTGACGCGTTTCGAGCTTTTATTTGAGAGATACAGGTCTGGGAAATTGGGATTTTGGATTCTTATTCAGATCATAACTTTTTATCTGTACATTATTTTTGGGTGAAATCAATTTTGTATTTTTCTTTATTTAATTATCTACAATTTCATGTACAAAGTTTCTTTATTTGAGGTATAAAAAGTGAAACCAAAAATAGGTCCCTAAATGAATAGAGAATGAATGAAATACAAGGTGTTTTTATTGTATTTTAGCCCCTATCTTCCCTTACTTTATTCCTTGTCGACCTAGTCATGTAAATGCTAGGTCTCGGGGTTTCGATCATAAAATATTTACAATATTTTATTCTTTTTTTCTTTTCTTTATTCTATAATTTTGGGTTTAAAAATCGCATTTTATACGATATTTACACAATGATGCATGGATGATAAAAAGCATGAATTAAGCCTATTTACACACATTTACTAGAGTTTTTAAGGCCAAAATGATAGAATAAAGATGATGAAATGTAGATTAATCATCCCCCTTTACTTGCCTTTGCTAGTCCCTAGCAAACACTTATGCAATAAGTGCAGAAAAAGAAAAAACAAAGAAAAGAGAAAGAAGAAAGATGGATTAAGCTTAATTATCAAACTTGTCTTCACAAAATCAAAGTTTGGAGCTTAAGTCGGACCTTCGGAATTTTAGTGCGGGCGGAACCTTAATGAGAACCGGATTTGAAATCCAATAGCCTCCGAGAATTCCAAAACTCTGCTCAAGTCTCCTCAATAGCCGGGTCAGAAATATTTCCACTCATACACAAACCCTTACGACTATGAATCTGACTCGTACAGTGTAAGTGATGGTGGCTCTCCCCAACTGAAATGACAAAGAAACTGGCTTCTTCAATATGACAACCCAATGATTTCCCAATCCAACAACTCATTCCTCAAGGAGTAGGGTATTCCCTTCTAAGTTCAAGGGGCAACCAGCTCAAGAGGAGGGGGTGAAGAGAAGAATGGATGGTAGCCAGTGTAGCTACCTATCCTAGGATGCAAGACCATTGTAGTCAAGTCATCCAGCTGCAGGCTCACATGATTTGACTTTGAAGCTCAAGCTTGCTTATTTCAATATAAACATATGTACACTCCGGCAGGCATTTTTATTTTTGTACAAGCCTGTCCACTTTTTTAGAGTTTTTGCATTTTATTTTTCTTTATTTTTTGCTTTTTTTAATACTATATACAACAACATTTATATAGGGAGTTTTTCCTCTTGAGACAGTAGACTATCCCTCTTTTGAAGCTTTATTGCAACCCTCAATCTCCTGTCCTCGAAACTCATCATCAACGGACGGGTTGGGATGCACTTCCCTCCCTAGAGGAGGACAAGTGTTTCCACCTGTGTGCGTCTCACACCGGCAAATCCACCCCCTCACCACTCCAACTGAGTTGAGCCATGTGAAAGGTGCATGCGTCCAAGTTAGGTCATTATCAACAAGAGTCGTGCGTGTGTTCCGAAATACTCTACTTAGGCAGTCAAGAATTCATTGAACCAAGTCTCGTGATCCTCAAGAATTAAGTCAACTAGACCTGAAGTACCTCAATTCCAGCTCCTATAAGGTTCCTGTTAATTAGGTAGATTTAAGGTCCAACCAAGCTCCAATCTTCTGATTTTACTTAGACTCGTTCAACTATCAAACTCAATCCGAAAAATGATCATGCCATGCAAATACTATGCAGAATTTTTTTTGTGATGCAATTTTCAAAGGTTTTGAACTTTTTATGGATTTTTGAAAAGATGATGATATGCATTTTTATAATTTTTCAAAAAGGTTTTTCAAATGTTTTTGGTATTTTACTTTTGCAAATGTTTTTGTGATTTTTTAAAACAAAAGATTTTGGCAAAAATCTAGGTACAAATATTTGCACGAGGATGCATCTTTTATTTACAAGAATTGGATTGTAAGAATTTACAAGGGTAAGTGGTAGATTTTATAGGTATATACATAGAGAATTTTGGTGAGAAGTATGTATTCCTCAACCTTATTTGAAAAGGTTTTCCAAACAATTTTGAAAACTATAGTCCAAAATAATTTTTACAAACAATTTTACAAGCATGTACACTCATTTGAAAATTATTTTGCAAAGATTTTTCCAAACAGTATATATAGATTTTTCAAAATATTTTTGCAACCGTTTTTCAAACCATTTGCAAATCATCTTGCAAACCTTTTTATTTCACACAAAGAAAATAATTTTACAATCAAAATATTTTACAAAGGTTGAAAACATGTAACAAAATTCTTTCCAAATAGTTTTCAAAAGATTTTTCACAAAGATTTTCAACCTATTTTTCAAACATTTTGCAAAAAATATTTTCACCTGAGTTATTAATCAGTAGATACAAAAAGAATTTGAGGAGTAATCACATCTTTTTATCTAGGGTTTTAATGAGTTTAATTGTATTAGTTAGCCATATTTATTAGAAAATAAGAAAGTACGAGTTATGGTTAAAGTATATACGCAGTATATACGACCCCCCTATACTTAGAAAGAAAAGAGAAGACATAACTCGTACTGAGTATAGCAAAGTCTAACGAATAAATGAATAAGAGATGAATGAATAAACAAAATGAGAAGTCGACCATCCCCCCTATACTTAGGATCAAATGATCCTAAGTATAGCAGACTATACACAAAGCATGGAGGGTCAAGGGTGGGAATGAACATATCGTACTCGGATTGTCTCCCCCTATACTTAGGGTAAGATATCCCTAAGTATAGACAAGAAGAGGAGACAATGGAGAGGATCAAAGAATAGAAGAACTCGGGGTGCACAGCCCCCTATACTTAGGACAAAGTACGTCCTAAGTATAGAAGTCTGGCAAAAAGGGGCGGCACCTTTTCGGTAGATAAAGAATATAGAAGAGGAAAAGAAGAAAAGAAGAAAAGATATCAACAGATGGAAGAAGATAGAGGAGAATGTACGCATCACTACCCCTATACTTAGGGTAAAAGAAGCCCTAAGTATAGGCAGCAATAGGAGCGATGAGACGGAACGACGAATGAACACTCGGATCGTCCACCCCCCTATACTTAGGACAAAGTACGTCCTAAGCAAGGCAAACACGAGAATGGGTGGACGAGCAATACGGTAGAGGGACAGAGGTGAACAAAAGAGAATGTACAACAAAGATGGATGTACACAGGATCAAGAAGGTTGAAAGCAAACCTTCTTGCGGGACCGCTGAGGAATGGGTCTAGTATGGTGCAGGTAGACATCGGGGTCCAAGGTGGATGGAAGCCGATCAGGGTCGACAGGGTGAAGGTCCTCAGTATCTCTAGGGTGAAGAGGCAAAGACGGATGAGTGTAAGAGGTGTGGTCAGGTCTGGCCTTAGGTGTCTCACTGATGTCAAAGTGAAATTGGATAAAATCATCCTCATCATCGGAAGAAGTGTACTCAGTGTCATCCTGCGAGGTCTCGTCCAGGTCAAAACCTAAAGGAACGAACTCATCAGTGGAAGTAGTTGAACTCTGTTCATCCTCTATAATCTCAACCGGATCATCTTTCTCATCAAAAGGACCAAATTCTTGAATAAAAGCAATCAAATCAAATTCGGCCTTTGTCTCATTTGAATCTAAATGAACAGGAGCAGACTCATCGGTGGAAGTAGTCAAATCATGTCTATCCTGTCTAGTCTCTAAATCTGCCCTCCACTCAGGTATCAATTGTGTAAATCCCGCGGATGTCATCAACACAACGCCAAGTCCCAGAAGAAGGAACTCCGAGGTCCATGCTTTCCAAGTCTTCCTCTTGGGAGAGGAATTCTTGGATCTCAGTGGAATCCAGTAAGCAACAAAATTCTCTGATAGTCTCATCAAGGTCATGGTCCTCCGGGTCAACCAAGATAGGTGTAGTCACGTCAGGTGCAGGTCTCTGGTCAGCTGTGGGTGCGGTGATTGACACTTCGCTTTCGTTAACAGGACGGAAGCGAATCTCTCATGATCCGTAATCAATAACGACCCTCGCAGAGGCGAGGAATGGTCGTCCCAGAATGATTGGAGAGTGCTCCCCTGTGGAGGTCTCCATGGGCAATACGACAAAATCAACATTGTAGCTCGTGCCCTGAATACAAATGATGGCATTTTCAAGGATAACCTTCGGCCTTTTGATAGATCCATCAGCAAACTGAACTATCATCCTGATCTTCTTGAGAGGCCCAAAGTGAAGAGATTGTACCAACGAAAAGGGTAATATGATAATCTAAGTACCGTCGTCGAGGAGAGTGTGATCACATGTGTGGTTAGAGATGGTGTAGCTAATGAGAGGTGTGGAAGTGTTCCGCTTCCTAGGAATGGGACGGTGTCTGATGGCATGGGCAGTGGCCATGGTCAAAATATGATGCTCAAATCTGCTCCTCCGTTTTCTCTTCTTGGGAAGAGGAGTAGATAAATCAGTCATGGTCTGCTGAAGTGGGGCACTGATGATCTCATAAATAGTGGCCACCACTTCGGGTTCAGTCAATATTTTTTTGAATTTTTGGACTTCCTCCATACAAGGGAGGAAGTTAGAATCAACATCTACACAAGGCATGCCAAGAGCAGTCTGTACAGTAGCATCCTCGGGGTCAAAGGTGGGACAGGGTGTAAAAGGATGTGCGGTCAAAGGGTCTGGCAAGTGGGCACTCTCCTCACAGCCTGATCAACCAAAGGTTTCTCGAACTCTTTTTGGATTTTTAAATTTATCTCATTTTTTTGTATTTTGGGCGATTGCAAGCTCTCATGATAATCCTCAAATGAATCCAAATCCTCAAAGAATGGAGCTACATTCTGGATCTTATTTATGCTAACTATATTGCTCATCCTCGAGTTCATATGCTCCATCATCTGATTCAAGGTCTCAAGTGTGGATATCATGAAAGGTGACTCAAGAATCTCAGGTTCGGGTGTGTCGAATGTGAACAATGAGTGTGGACAAAAATCATATTCTGGATCAGGATACTTAAGGAAGAGCGGGTTGTCGAAATGTGAAGGTGACGGTGGTGGAAATGATTGGTGAAGGACAAAGTCCGAATCCTGAAATAGTGGGTTGGTCGGATATATACAAAAATCAGGAGCGAAGTCCTCCAGGAAAAAGGGAGGTGGACCGGCTTGAGTGAACGAAGGATCCGCAAAGTCTGGATAAAATACGCTCCAGTCGACCATCTCGAAACAAGAAGAAAATGATAGTCGGGAGAACATGATGGTCAAATCAAGAGGAATGAGAAAAAGGCGCAAATGCGTAGAGGTGATCTAGAAGGCACACAAACAGTCACAAGCAAAACTCACACAAATACAAACCCTCAATTCACCTACTCAACTTGGTGAAGATCGCAAATGCGGTCTTTCTATCTTGTCTGTTTTAGAGTTAGGTGAGAAGTCGAAGATTTTCACACACACTTAGGGGCCGAATAGGATTTTGGCACTAGTCCTTAGGGTGTGCGCGAGCAAGTAAAAGCAAAGACAATGAGGGGATTACTTGCCCCAATACAAGATTTTCTTTTTAGTCTTTTTTAGGGTCAAGTAGTGTTAGCAGTCCTAATTTATTGGTTATCACTTTTTTTGGTTTTTTAGTGAGAATGCACAAGCCTAACGAGGAGTCAATTTCGCTTAGCACCTAGGTTTGGCAAAATCAGAGGAAGGGTCGGAAAATCAATGCTAGCGACCAACCAATGATGTATGCTAAAGAGAAATGCTCACCTTGCCTCTAGCACTCTTCATGCAAAGATGCTCAACAGAATTGAAACCTATCTATATGCAAATGCAAGCTTATGAAATCTCCGTAGGATGAGAAGCTGCAATTAGCGTGAAGCACGTTTTTCAAAATTTGACTAAGTCCAAATGTTCTCTATAGGAGCATGCAATGGTGATTAATGTGTTTGGACTTTATACTATCGACAAGCAGTCCTAAATCTAAGGGCTCAATCACACAAAAATAAGGAAAATAAAATCGAGAAAACAAAGGGAAAAAATGCGATGAAAACCGTAAAAACCGCGATGAACCCCCAAGTGAACAAACACTTGGAAATTGGGCCCGAATGTCCAAGAGTTCGAGTACCTGTATTATTACAAATTAAAGTGTCTCACTCACTTCAAATTACAAAATAAATACAATAAAACAAGTGGAGCTAAATCTGCACAATTTCTCTAAGTTTCCTCGGTGCTAGGTTGGCAGGTTGACGCTAGTTTCACAGGGGTGCACAAGCGCCTAGGGTGGAGTGCCTCCCTCGATCCGCAGTACCTCGCACGAAATCAACAATAGAAGAGGCTAAACAACTCAACAGATATATCAAAGATAAGGAAAATAAAATAGGCGAAAATAAAAGCTGTAAAAATAGACAAACAATCACAAGCACTAGTAAAAACATGAACTACGCGATGTTGCTCCCCTGCAACGGCGCCATTTGTTGAACGAGATTTTTCACAGGTCTAAAATACGTCTCACACAAGGTGGAGATGCAGTTGTTGTGGCGACCCGCAAGAAATCCCAATTCAGACAACAATTAACCCACAACAGAAATCAAGCAATGAAAAGCGGTGCGGAGTTAAAATTTATTATAACTCTACAAAGGATGTATATAGTATGCAAGCAGTGTAGAGGTCGAACACAAGGAGCAGACAGGTAGGACGGGGGAAATGAATGCACAAAGTGTGAATGTGAATATTTGTCTATCTAAGCTATGTTTTTGTGCGTTTTAAATTTTATATTTTTTTGTTTAATTTTTGATTCTATATTTTTATATTTTGATTTTTTTATTTACTGATTTTGAATTTTCTTTTTTATATTTTGTATTTTTGTATTTTTTTCTTTTAATAAAGATATAATGTATGTAAGGAATATATGTACACTAGAGATAAGGGAGCGGTAAAATGGGAGTAAAAATACTCAAAGAATAGGAAACAAAATGTTTTTGTTATTTTTATATTTTTCTATTGTTTTTATGATTTTTCTAGATTTTTCCTAATTTTGTGATATTTTTAAAGGTAAAAATACTAGAAAACAGTGAACTAAGTTGCTGGTCGAAATTAAAATGAGGATGAAAAATATAAAATAGTCTCCAAAATTTCTCAAATTAATTTTAAACTAAAGACAATAAAATAGGGAAAATACAGAAATTGAAATTGTATTTTTAGAATTTTTGTAGACTTTTTAAGATTTTTGTACATATTTTAGGGGTTTTGTAATTTTTAGGAGTTTTATTTTGTATTTTTTAGTGATTTTTGGTCTGGAGCTAAAGGACATTAAAACACAGAAAATATATTTTTTTGGGAATTTTCTAAGGTGTTTTTATAATTTTTATGTATTTTCTAATGCAAACAATGCTTAAAATGCATGTTTTTGAATTTTTATAAATAATAAAATGCCATAAATATGCAAAATAAAAATATAACGTGAAACTACGATGAACCGAAAACCCATGCTAATTGTTGTGGATTTTTTTAGGGATTTTGATATGCATGAAATAAATACTAGAAACAAAAAGAAAAATCAATCTGGCAGGGTCATTCTTGTAATTATGCGAAAGTTCAAGATCCAAAATATAAATTTCCCACAAAAATTATAACTGAATAAAAACTTTACGGACCAAAAACACAATTTAAAACCCGAAAGGGCTTCTTAGCAAAAAGCCCACCAACACACGTGCTATTCACGCGCTTGGGGGGACTAGAACGTAATATTCTAAACGAAGGGGGCTGATATGCAAATTAACTAGAAAGTTTACAACTATAATAAAACATCTGTGGACCAAAATGATATATCCGAACCCTCAGGGGACCCTGCGCAAAATACACACGCCTCACGTGCGCCGGGCACGTGAGGTGACGTGGATTGGGGAATTAACGATTAAACAAAGGTTGGGGGTCTGAAATGCAAAATTTACAGTCTTTTAAACTGCAAAAGTATGATTATAGACTAATAATTAAATAAAAAATGGCCTGGTCTAAAGTTACAAAATACCCAAGACCTGGGCGCATCCAACGGCAGAGATGTGTCCACTTATGCCACGTGTCGACGCCCGGTGTGCCGATGACACTTCGCAATGAACGATTGATGACAGTCCAGACCACTAGGGTATAAGGTGCTAAATGGTCGTTGCAACCCAAGCAATCAGGCTCGATCAATCAAGAAAAAGTAGACCACCGTTATAAAAATCAACTCGAAAATCAATAGCGGTCTTGCTATTATTTTAACCTGGTATAGCGACCAGGGTTGAACTCAAGGAGCACGTAATGGCCTTGCGGCCTACGAAGTAGTCAAAAATCGAATGAAAGAGAAGAAAAGAGTATTTTTGGTGGTTTTTAGGGTTTTTTTATGTTTTTTTGGATTTTTAGAGATTTAAGAAAATAAAGAAAACTAATAAGCAAGACAATTCAACAATTTATTTAATGCATCAAAAATCAATCAAAAATTCTAATAAAAATATTTTTGTGTGTTTTATGTTTTTTACTGTATTTGGTGAATTTTTGGAAATTTTTTGATTTTTATTTTATTTTCTAAAAATAAAATAGTGTAAGAAAATAAAGGGTCTGTCCAGCCGAGCTTAAGGGACCTAAATAAAATATCTAGAAATCCCCTATAAGCCTGGAGGTAATTTTCCTGTATAGAGAAAGAAACAAGGAAAATTTGAGCACCTTAATTATTGTTTTTGGATTTTTAGATTAATTATTAGAATTTTTATGAGTTTTCAGGTGTTTATCAATTTTTATGAGTTTTATATGATGAAAAATAGCCAAAATTGGCTAGAAAATAAGCAAGCCAAAAAAAACAGTAGATAAATTTTTGTAATTTTTAGATAAGTTTTACTATTTTTTTGTGATTTTTCAAATCAGACATTAAAGAAAATGCGTGTTTTTGAATTTTTAAAAATAACAAACAGTGTCTAAAATGTCTCCAAAATTTATGGAAAATTTTACACCATGGCAGGAGCCATGTGTCCAATTTTCATCAAATTTGAAGTTGATTTGCTATTTTATAAAATCGCACACAAGGGCATAGTACACAGGGACCTAAACGTAAATAGTGAAAGTTCTGGGGGGTCCGGTGCAAAAATCCCAAGAAATCAAGTGCGAAGCACGTGTCTGGGGCACTCAGGGACCTATTTGCAAGAAAAACAAAGTTCTTAGGCTATTTGGTAACAGGTACCAAATGTCCGAGGACTTTTTTGTAATTTACCCACAAATATCACGCACATGCATATAAAAACAACTCACAGGGGCATATCTGCAAATATCTAAAACTATTTCTTCATTTCAGAACAAACTAGAACTACAAGGGAGTCAATGCAAATACACCAAAGAAATTCACGTGACGATGCACGTGGTCCACGTAGACAGGGGTATAAATGCAAATAAAGAAAGTACGAGGTCCTAAGTGCAAAATGTGCGGAATAAAATGAACTTGATAAAATATTTACAGGACTCAATATTAAAGACAAAACAGGAGGGGGCCTAAGTGATATTTACCCCTTATTTATTATCCGAGGAGCTGGATGTGCGCCACGTGTCTGATTGGTCAGTGGAGGATGCGCGGCGCACGACGAAGGAAACCCTCGGCGCGATCCGACGGCTGGGAAAAGCCCACGTGGATGATCGAACGGCTGAGCTGCGACGTGGGACTGCGAAGGTAGGCCTGGCTCGGATCTGACGGATGAGATTCAACCACGTAACGGATCTGTTCTGATGACAGTCCTGACCACTAGGGTATAAGGTGCTAAATGGTCGTTGCGACCCAAGCAATCAGGCTCGATCAATCAAGAAAAAGTAGACCACCATTATAAAAATCAACTCGAAAATCAATAGCGGTCTTGCTATTATTTTAACCTGGTATAGCGACCAGGGTCGAACTCAAGGAGCACGTAATGGCCTTGCGGCCTACGAAGTAGTCAAAAATCGAATGAAAGAGAAGAAAAGAGTATTTTTGGTGGTTTTTAGGGTTTTTTTATTTTTTTTGGATTTTTAGAGATTTAAGAAAATAAAGAAAACTAATAAGCAAGGAAATTCAACAATTTATTTAATGCATCAAAAATCAATCAAAAATTCTAATAAAAATATTTTTGTGTGTTTTATGTTTTTTACTGTTTTTGGTGAATTTTTGGAATTTTTCTGATTTTTATTTTATTTTCTAAAAATCAAACAGTGCAAGAAAACAAAGGGACTGCCCAGCCAAGATTAAGGGACCT
Organism: Ottelia alismoides; assembly: GCA_037367405.1. NCBI lineage: Eukaryota > Viridiplantae > Streptophyta > Magnoliopsida > Alismatales > Hydrocharitaceae > Ottelia > Ottelia alismoides. The sequence goes on along the minus strand of JAZKJV010008609.1, from coordinate 2,759,898 downwards.
AAATAAAATATCTAGAAATCCCCTATAAGCCTGGAGGTAATTTTCTTGTATAGAGAAAGAAACAAGGAAATTTTGAGCACCTTAATTATTGTTTTTGGATTTTTAGATTAATTATTAGAATTTTTATGAGTTTTCAGGTGTTTTTCAATTTTATAAGTTTTATATGATGAAAAATAGCCAAAATTGGCTAGAAAATCAAGCAAGCCAAAACAAACAGTAGCTAATTTTTTTTGTAATTTTTAGATAAGTTTTACTATTTTTTTTATTTTTCAAATCAGACAGTAAAGAAAATGCGTGTTTTTGAATATTTAAAAATATCAAACAGTGTCTAAAATGTATCCAAAATTTATGGAAAATTTTACACCATGGCAGGAGCCATGTATCCAATTTTCATCAAATTTGGAGTTTATTTGCTATTTTATTAAAATCACACACAAGGGCACAGTACACAGGGACCTAAACGTAAATAGTGAAAGTTCTGGGGGGTCCGGTGCAAAAATCCCAAGAAATCACGTGCGAAGCACGTGTCTGGGGTGCTCAAGGACCTATTTTCAAGAAAAACAAAGTTCTGGGGCTATTTGGTAACAGGTACCAAAAGTCCGAGGACTTGTTTGTAATTTACCCACAAATATCACGCACATGCGTATAAAAACAACTCACAGGGGCATATCTGCAAATATCTAAAAATATTTCTTCATTTCAGAACAAACCAGAACTACAAGGGCGTCAATGCAAATACACCAAAGAAATTCACGTGACAATGCACGTGGTCCACGTATACAGGGGTATAAATGCAAATAAAGAAAGTACGAGGTCCTAAGTGCAAAATGTGCGGAATAAAATGAACTTGATAAAATATTTACGGGACTCAATATTAAATACAAAATAGGAGGGGGCCTAAGTGATATTTACCCCTTATTTATTATCCGAGGAGCTGGATGTGCGCCACGTGTCTGATCGGTCGGTGGAGGATGCGCGACGCATGACGAAGGAAACCCTCGGCACGATCCGACGGCTGGGAAAAGCCCACGTGGATGATCGAACGGCTGAGCTGCGACGTGGGACTGCGAAGGTAGGCCTAGCTCGGATCTGACGGATGAGATTCAGCCACGTAATGGATCTGACGGTCGAAACGCGTCGTAGCTAAATCTCGCTGGATCAACGGTGACGATCGAGTCCTCAAGGATCTGGCGGTCAAGGCTGCTCCGTGAATGAACGGACGAGATCTACTCTGGAGCGTCGAGGCTGATCTGACGGTCAGGGAAGATGGTGGAAGAACTGTCGGCCGGCGAGCTTCGCCGGCCCGATGCACGCGCTACGATCCTCCCCTGCTGCTCCTGAGGTTCGGAGAGGTTCCGCCGTGAAGCTCCGCAGCTGATGGCAGCCTCCGATGAGTCGGAGAACCACCAGAATGGCCCCGCGTCGGCGGTGGCCTGAAGCTCCCGTGCTTTGAAGTTTCGACCTCCAGATGAGGTCGAATAGAGGGCAAAATGCCTCGACCCGTCAGAGTGGGAAGTGGGTGGCTGGTGCGTCGAGACGAAGGCTCTCCGGCGAGCGGCGGAGGGTGAGAGCCGATAGCCCTGCTCCGGGGCGAGACAGGGGGGATGGAAGTTCGGAGAAGGTGGAGAGGAGTCTGGTGGACGTGGTGGCGGTGTCGGATGGATGAATGGGTGACCGGAGACAACAGGCGGAGGTGGCGGAGCTACGGCTACCTGAATCTAAAAATCCTAATCTAAGCTAATCTACGGGCTAAGCAGGTTACCTGGCGAATGCTGTCGACTAGGCTGAAGCTCAACGAGCTCCGGGGTCATTGCCTGCAAGGGGGCGTCGTCTCCCCGAGGTTGAGCGCGCTCGTGGCGGCGCACGGCGGTCAAAACCACCGGATCAGTGGCTCCCGGCTTCCCGGGCCTCGCTGCTACTCCAAAGCACTCGGCTGTCACTCAGGCACACCAGAGGAGGTCACATGCGTCGAGGGGGAGATCCAAAGATGCGGGAAAAGGTCACCGGAGACAAGACTTTATATGTCCAGGGGTCCGATAAGATGGTGATCGGGTGAGCAATCCAAGGAGCGGATCCCTAAACCGAGATGTGCGCGAGGATCATGGATCTTCTCTTGGCAATCGGAGCCCTGGGTTTGAGTGGAAGTCGATCGGATCTGGTTGCTAAAAGGTGAGAAATCGGGTTGTCAATCAGATCCGCAAGGGCTGAGGGTCCGCGGGGGAAGTTGACCGGGGTCAACAAACCCCCGTGGACCAATCAGAATCCGCCAAAATTCCATTTATTTGATTATTTATTTTGAAATAGAAAATGACCGAATTAATAAAAACTTAAAACATGAAAAATATTTTTTTTATTTTTTTCTATTTTTTTGATTTTTATTTATTTTTTTGAAACATATTTTAGGTATTTACAAAATATTATTATTATATACATGTATATACATATGTATTTTTAATTTTTATTTTTAATTGTTTATTTTTGTATATTTTATTCTAATTTTATATTTTATTTATTTATAAAATAAAATTTGGAATAATTTGGTATTTTTATTTTATTTTTATTATTTATATACATAGGTGAAATAAATAGATATGTACATATATATATACATGGTATATTTACAATATTATTTTTTATTCTTAATTTTGTTCTTTTTATTTTGTTATTTTGTTTTAATTGTTTTTATTTTATTTATTTACACCATATCACATAGAATATTTACAAAATTTTTAGAAATTAATTTTATTTATTTATAAGGCTACATAAGTATAAGATCAATGGGCTATATACATGGTGACTATGTACATGAGTGATGTTTTTGTTTTCTTTTTAATTTTTCTATTTTTATTTTGATTTTTATATTTATAAATATATACAAGTATTTACAAGCCTATTTTAGTCTCTTTTTGGGAGGAAAATATTTTTATTTTATTTATTTACAGGTATATACACATATGAGCTTCCTTATCTCTCTCTACTTGGGCTTTTATGCGGTCAGGCCCATGCTGAGCTCTCCCTTGGGATTAGGTCGCTCAATATTTATTCTAAATATTTCCCTCTTTTTCTTTTTACTCTTTATTCTTTTATTTTAACACAAAAACATGCTAATTATTAGTTTTTACACAATGCATGCTTTTTGCTAATTATTTATATTTACACCTATCTACATGTACTTGCAAAGGTTTTTGTAGCTAAAATATAAGAATAAAGAGTGATGAATGGGTATTCATCAACGATCGAGATCAGATCTCTCTACGAAGATCAACGACGTTGGTGAGGGAAGATCGAACGACGGTTGTACTCCACGAGGAACAGGCGAAGATCCAATGGCGCTGGGGTTGCAAGGATGAACGAACAACAAACTGGTCCCCGACGAGCTTTGATTGAGCGATGCGACCTCCCCCGGGGACCTGCAGCTCCCCAAGTGGTTCCCAACTACTCCTGAAGGTCCTCCTCTCTACACCCTTGTGGCGTCAAAAGTCGCTGGAGGCGACCGGAGCTGGCCCACGATGAACGGGTCGAGGAAGAGCTCCAGGTGGCTTCGGCAACTCCCAAAATCGTCCCCAGGTGCTTCTGTGCTCCAAAACCATGCAAGAGAAGTCAAGGGGGTTGCGAGCAAACTACCGCGACCACCCGTGGGCAGAAGATGGCAGAGAATAGGGAGAATGTAGACCGGCGGAGCAAGCTCTGGCGAGGGTTGGCGTATGCGATCGGGATGATATGGGTTGAAGATGAAAGTGGGATTAGATTCCTAAGGCTAAGCGGAATGAATAAAACGCAAAAAAATGATAAAAACGCGAACCTCAAAGGTGGTTAACCCGAGATGAACATCACGGCCAAGGTGGCCCGAGGTGGGTGGAACGACCGCCCTACTTCCTCGCCTGGCCTCGCCTGAAAGAGTTGGAGAGCCTCTGTCACCGACGTCTATCCAAAGCTCCAAGGGGCTAGGTCAAACTTGGTTGAAAGGGGGTTCAAAGGGAAAGGAGGTGACGAGTGGTGTTTTGAAGAAATGGTGAACAGGGTGAGAAGATCGAGGGATAACGGGTATCGCAGTGATCCAATCCTCGAGACAAGCATCGTGCGAGTATGCCTGATTACCGAGGAGAAAAATCGAAGAAGGAATCGACCCCAAATAGTAAAAGATGCGGTCTCCAAAATTAGGAGAAGGCGTTGGGTCAGAGAGTTGACCTGAGGTCAACTCTCCCGCCCTCCTGGTTGGTCCACGTGGACCAACAAGGGAAAAGCCTGGAAATAATCCTTGTAAAATCATTTTAAAATAATAAACAATTTTATTATTTTTTGTTTATTAAATAAAAATATTATTATTTTATGAATTATTTTATGTTTATTTTTATTTATTTTTTAATGGTATAGAAATACAAGTTACCTTTTTGGGCCTATATAGGTATCTTTATCTATATATTTTAATATTTTATTTTTACATTGTATATTTAATTTTATTATTTTTTATTATTTTAAAAATTTATAAAATATTTTTATTCACATAAATATATTTTCATTTTATTTTTCTGATGTAATTTGTACACTTAATAAAATAGAAGTACTAATTATATAGGTGTGTGTATAGGTATTATACCTAGGTATGTTATATACAAGTATTTTATTTTGTGTTTTATTTGTGTTTTATTCATGTTTTAATTTACACATATATTATAAATAATATTTAAAAAATTCTAAAAATATAAAATTATAAAAATAATGAATAATTAATAAAACGAATATTTTACTCTGTACAAGTATACAATAAGGGTCCAAAACTCAACTTTCAAACCGTAGCTCTGCCAAATGCGAAACTACCTTCATTAAATAGCTTATGAGAAATTATATACAATTAAAGGTGAGTTTGACGCGTTTTCGAGCTTTTATTTGAGAGATACAGGTCTGGGAAGTGGGGATTCTGGAATCTTATTCAGATCATAACTTTTTATCTGTACATTATTTTTGGGTGAAATCAATTTTGTATTTTTATTTATTTAATTATCTACAAATTTCATGTGCAAAGTTTATTTATTTGAGGTATAAAAAGTGGAACCAAAAATAGGTCCCAAAATGAATAGAGAATGAATGAAATACAAGGTGTTTTTATTGTATTTTGGCCCTTATCTCCCCCTATTTTATTCCTTGTCGACCTAATCATCTAGATGCCTAGGTCTCGGGGTTTCGAGTCATAAAATATTTACAATATTTTATTCTTTTTCTTTTCTTTTCTTTATTCTATAATTTTTGGCTTTAAAAATCGCATTTTGTACAATATTTACACAATGATACATGGATGATAAAATGCATGAATTAAGCCTATTTACACACATTTACTTGGGTTTTTAAGGCCAAAATGACAGAATAAAGATGATGAAACGTAGATTCATCAGCCGTCCATCGCCTGCGCTTGTCAGGCCGTTAGATTTGACATCTAACGGCCCCTGCATGCCCCATGTTCGCTTCGTCGTCAAGCCGTTGGATGTGCCGGCTGTCAGCACCAGATCCTCACGTTGCCATCCAGTCAGAGCGTGCCATCTGTCACCCCATGTGTGTAGCAAGAGCCGCCTGGGTAATTTGCTCCTCTACCCCGGCCTTTACTTCATTTGTCGTTTACTCTATAAAATAATAAGTACACAGTGGACAATTTTGCATTTGTGCCCCTACAGTTTTTCATATTTACGCTTTACTCCTTCCTTTGTGGTTGCACATGCATCGTCACATGTATTTTTGGAATATTTGAATGTACGATCCTGGACTTCATTGATGTTATGTTTTGATGTTTTAGTTTTAGTATTTGCACTTATACCCCTGTGCGTGCTGTTATTGGACATGTGCTAGAATTTGTGGAAAAATTACAGAAATGACCTTGTGCTTTCCATGCGTGTTACTCTTTAGTCCATGGAACTTGTTTACTTTGCATTTGGGTCCCTGTGTGCTGTGCCTTTGATTTTCGATTGAATAAATAGCAAATTTCGTCCAAAATTCATGAAATTTGGATACATTGCTCCTGCCATGGTATAGGAATTTCTGTGAATTTTTGGGCTCATTTTGTTTGCATTTAGTATTTTTAAAAATTCAAAAAACTTAAAAATTACCACTGTTTGCTTTTAAAAATCAACTAAAAATATTAAAAGCCCTTTAAAAATTCTAAAAAAATTGTTGTGTGTTGGTTTTGGCTTGTTTTTTTGTATCCAAATTTTCTTTATTCGCATTTAAAAGACCCATGAAAATTGATAAAAAAACTAATCATCTTATAAAATTCATTAAAAAATCAAACAAAATCAAAAAATATGTTTTCTTCTCCTATAGTTAGTTTTTAGTCTATAGTCTATAATTTTTTGCTTTAAAAATCGCATTTTATACAATATTTACACAATGATGCATGGATGATCAAATGCATGAATTAAGCCTATTTACACGCATTTACTTGGGTTTTTAAGGCCAAAGTGATAGAATAAAGATGATGAAACATAGATTCATCAACCGTCCATCGCCTGCACTTGTCAGGCCGTTAGATCTGACATCTAAAGGCCCCTGCATGTCCCACGTTCGCTTCGTCGTCAGGCCGTTGGATGCGCCAGCTGTCAGCGCCAGAGCCGTATGTTGCCATCCAGTCAGAGCGTGCCATCTGTCACCCCACTTGTGTAGCACGAGGCGCCTGGGTAATTTGCTCCTCTACCCCTGCCTTTACTTCATTTGTCGTTTACTCTGTAAAATAAAAGGGATTTTATCAGTTGTGCCCCTCCGAGATATCGCAATATCAGTTATGCCCCTATCTTTTTGGTAATATCAGTTGTACCCCCGACTTCTTGCCAATATTTCACTTGTGCCCCTCAGAGGGTCATAACTGATAATAATCTTTTATCATTTATGCCCCTCTGAGGGGCACAAGTGAAATATTGGCAAGAAGTCGGGGGCACAACTGATATTACCAAAAAGATAGGGGCATAACTGATATTGCGATATCTCGCAGGGGCACAACTGATAAAAACCCAAAATAAAAAGTACACAGTGGACAATTTTGCATCTGTGCCCCTGCAATTTTTCATATTTACATTTTATTCCTTCCTTCGTGGTTGCACATGCATCGTCACATGTATTTTTGGAATATTTGCATGTACAATACTGTACTTCATTGATGTTATGTTTTGATGTTTTAGTTTTAGTATTTGCACTTATACCCCTGTGCATGCTGTTATTGGACATGTGCTAGAATTTGTGGAAAAATTACAGAAATGACCTTGTGCTTTCCATGCGTGTTACTCTTTAGTCCCTGGAACTTGTTTACTTTGCATTTGGGTCCCTATGTGCTGTGACTTTGATTTTCGATTGAATAAATAGCAAATTTCATCCAAAATTCATGAAATTTGGATACATTGCTCCTGCCATGGTATAGGAATTTCTATGAATTTTTGGACTCATTTTGTTTGCATGTAGTATTTTTAAAAATTCAAAAACCTTAAAAATTACCACTGTTCGCTTTTAAAAATAACCTAAAATTATTAAAAGCCCTTTAAAAATTCTAAAACAATTGTTGTGTATTGGTTTTGGTTTGCTTTTGTTTGTACAAATTTTGTTGTATTCGCATTTATAAGACCCATAAAAATTGAAAAAAAATTGAACATCTTATAAAAATCATTTAAAATTCAAATAAAATCAAAAAAATATATTTTCTTCTCCTATTGTTAGTTTTTAGTCTATAGTTTTACATAAAATTGATGTTGGTATTTTACAAGCATTTAAATATTTTTAACTTGCCTTTAGATCTCAGCTGTACACTGTTTAGCATTTTTGACTTTGTTTCAATTTTAGAAAAGCAACTAAAAATCAGAAAAATTCAAGGAAATTAACAAAAACATATGAATATTTCTAAAATGCAAAAATATTTTTATTCAAATTTTCTGAGCATTTGTGATGTGTTAAATAATTGTTGGTTTGTGAGTTTGTGAGTGCTCTTATACTTTTTCCTTCTATTAAAAATTTTCAAAAAAATTGGAAAGCATAAAATCCACCAAAAATATTTGCTTCTTGGATTTCTGACTACTTCGTAGCCTAGGCATACCGTGCTCATTGTATTCAACCCTGGTAGCTATACCAGGTAAAATAAAATAGCGAGACCACTATTTGTTTGTTTGATTTGTTTGATGTTTATCCTTGGTGGTCTTTGTTTTCTTTATTGACTTAGCCTCGCGGTTTGGGTTGCAACGACCTTATTTACACCTTAACCCGAGTAGCGAGGCGTGTCATCAAGCTGCCAAATTGTGTTTACCTCTAGTCTTGTTGAACAATATTTTGCCAAGGTCTTGTTCATCCACATGGTGGATCAACAATCGTCGAAGCGACCTTAGACTAAATCCTACTTCAAATAACAATTAACTCGCAACAAATAATCAAGAAATGAAATAAAAGTGTGGAGTTAAAATTTATTTTATTTAACCATACAATAAAGATATGTATAGTGTGCAAGTATGTGTAGAGTGTCGAACACATGGAGCACAAAAAGGATAGATCGGGCAAGGGAATGCAAAAATGTGATTGTGAACTATTTATCTATATGATCTTTTTGTGAGTTTTTCATATTTTTTAATTTTTAAATTTTTTATTTAACATTTTTGTGCTTTTATTTTAAATTTTCTATTTTTTATATTTCTTTTCATATTTTTATATTTTATTTTTTAAAATATATAATAAAGCTATATATAATATATAAGATAGAATAGGGTATATATAGATATTAATAAAATATTCAAATAAGAAAAATAAAATATATTTGGTTTTTAAATATGTTTATACTATTTTGTAATTTTTAAGAATTTTTTTCTAATTTTTATATATTTTAAGATCAAAAGTACCCTAAACTAGAGTTTAATTAAATAACCGAAATTGAAATAGCGATATGAAATAGCAAACATTATCAAAAAATCTCTAAATTAATTTTAGTACATTATTAATAATATAGGGAGAAAATAGAATAAAAAACATGATTTTTAGAATTTTTGAGAATTTTATGTATTTATAAAGTTTTTAGAGTTTTGTAATTTTTTGGAGTTTTGTTCTGTAATTTTTTGTGATTTTTTGTATGGAGTTATAAAATAACTATAAATTTAAAATATATTTTTTTTGGAATTTTTCAAAAAGACTTTATATTTTTATGGGTTTTATATTATAAACAAAGAGAAAATAGGCTATTTTTATTTTTAATAAATAATAAAAGGTACTAAAATTGGAAAAAAAATATGTACATGAAATTGTGTGCAATCAGCAGCATACAAGTATTTTTGTGTATTTTTTTAGAGAAAGGTTGCTATTTAAAATATATACAAGAAACAAAGAGAAACTACATTACTAGTAGGGGTATTTTTGTAAATAAAAACATCTACATGGGATTCTCTACAATTTTACCACAAATATATAACGTAATAAAAGAGTTTCTCGACTAAAACAGAATACATGAAATTATAAGGGCACACCCACAAAATAACCACCTCACGTGGGGTGTCATGCGAGGTGATGTGGCACATACCTAATGGGAAATATCTAAAGTTCGGGGGTTTGGATGTAAATATTACAAAATTAATTAAACATTAGATGAAAGTTTATTTGCTAAAGTTGAATACAAAAACTAGTTGGGCTAAAAACGCAAAATACCCAGCACTGGCGCAGATCCAACGGTGCAGGCGCCTTCACTTGGACATGTGTCGTGTTACGGGATGACTTTTCGCTTTAGACGACCAGGATTAGATGGTACAGAGATGATCAACGATTGAGGCATGGAAGATTCGACGTTACTACTAAGTCTATAGGTGGAAACCAATCCAATGGATGTGGACCTCCCTTGATGAACATGGAAGAATACTACCATTGGCAATCTTCAATCGATGTTGGAGTGTTGATATGAAGAATACTGGAAGGTTTCTTGAATGCACGACGGTGCCAAAATGGCTCGACGAGCACTGGTGCGCTGTCGCAGAGTCAAGGGGAAAAGGTGGCTCCAGGTACCTTGCTTTCTTCAAAAATCGACCCCAACGAGGGTCTCAAGCCTCTAGGACCTGCAAGTAAGATGAACACAAGCATAAAGGGGGACCTAGGGCTTTATTAGTGAAGGTGGGTGTGCGGGTGGCTCGGGTGATGGACCTCCGACGATGTAGAGAAGTGGAGGTTTGACGGGCCATATCAAGGTTTGATCAGGGGGAATGTAGGGTGGACAGTGGTGAGGGATTTAAGAGGAAGGATTGGAGGTAGTCAGGGGTGTCAAAACAGTCGGGAGATGGCAAAAGGTGGTTCGCCGGAGCAAGGATCCAGTGAACTCTAGTTGGGTTAAGAACTAAGAAACGTAATTAAAAACATAAAATAAAGATGGGGAATGAAACCAAGATCCTAGACAAACCTAGAAAAGTAATAAAGTTACCTCGAGTTGGTTGGGAAATCAATGAGATGGACCTCGACGGCCAGGTGGCCGGAGGTGGGGGAGCTGGCCTTTAACCAAGCTCAGCTCCTCAGCAAATGGGTAGGGGAGGAAGCTATCACCTTCCTCTATCCAATGTGCCAGAAGGGAGAGAGTGAAGTTGGTCAAAAAGGATTCAAACTTGGGAAGGAAGGACCAGTCATGGTTTTCTACATATGGATGAGAAGCTCCAAAGAACGAGAAAACAATATTGATGTAGCGCCCCTCGCCCCAAGGACATCATCTAGCATGAAAGAGGGAGGATCAAGGAAGAAGTCGTCCGAAGGAATCAAAGTCGACTGGTGAAAGAATCGACTTGTAAAACGTCTATAAAATGGGTCAAATCTAGGGGTGTCAAGCTACAGGGCGTAGGCCAGTCAGTTGACCGAGGTCAACTGACCGAGCCTCCTGGTTGGACCACGTAAACAAACTAGGAAAAATATCCTAAAAATATTTATAAATTAGATATTGAATAATAAATGAATTTATTAATTTTTGGTTATAAAATAAACTTTTTTATTATTTTATAAAGTATTTTGTTATTATTTTCAAATATTTTTTTGACTTTATACGTACATGTTAGGTTTTAGGGTTCCATTATAGGTATATTTATCTATGTATTTATATTTTATTTTTATTTTGTATTTTTGGTTTTTTAAATTTAGTGTATCATTTTATATAATTATAACTTATTTTTATATACTTAAATATATTTTTATTCTTTTTTTGATATAATATATACACTTAGTTAAATAGATGTATTAATTTTATATGTATAATTTTAGGTATTTCATCTATGTATTTTCTTTATATATTTTATTTCAATGTTTTTGTTAATGTTTTAATTCAGTTTTAATATGTAAATATATTATAAATATATTTACAAAAATATAAAAATATAAAGTTATGAAAATAATGAAGAATAAATAAAATGAATATTTTAATGGGGTATATTATACAATAGGGGTCCAAAACCTAACTTTCACACCTTAACTCCAAAAAATATGAAATCTCCTTCATTAAATATTTTATTAATAGTTATATACAATTAATGGTGCTTTTAAATATTTTGAGTTTTTATTTGAGAGATATGAGTCTGGGAAGTTGGGATTTTTTATTCGTATTCAAAATGTAACTTTTACCCTGTATATTATTTTTGTGTAAAGTCAATTTTGTAATTTTCTATATTTTATTATCTACAATTTCCATGTACAAAGGTTTTTATTTGAGGTATAACAAGTTGAAATAAAAATAGGTCCTAAAAATTAATAAATAAAAGGGATTTTTATTGTATTTTGGACCCATTCGTCCCCCTACGTCACGCCTTGTCGACCTAGTCATCGAGATGCCTACGTCTCGGGATTTAGGGTCTTAAAATATCTTCGATATTTTATTCTTTTTCTTTTATTTTCATTATTCTATATTTTTGGCATTAAAATTAATATTTTATACAACATTTACATAATAATGTATGAATGTTGATTTGCCTAAATTAAGGGTATTTACATGCATTTACTAGGGGTTTTAAGGCCAAAATGATAGAATAAAGGTGATGAAATGGAGATTTATCACTCCCATATACTTGCCTTTTATAGTCCCTAGCCAACACTTATGTAATAAATACAACAAAAGAAAAAAAGAAAAAAAAAGAAAGAAATTGGATTAAGTTTAATTCTCAAACTTTTCTTCACAAACATTTACATACATTTGAAAATGATTTTGCAAAGGTTCTTCAAACAGTATGTATAGATTTTTCAAATAATTTTTGCAACCATTTTACAAACATTTGCAAATTGTTTTCAAACATTTTTATTCCACACAAAGAAAATAAAGTTTTAAAATAGAATATTTTTACAAAGATTGAAAATATTTAACAAAATGTTTTCCAAATAGTTTTCAAAAGATTTTTCAAAAAGGTTTTCAAACTATTTTTCAAACATTTTTCAAAAAATATTTTTACCTGACATATTAATCAGTAAATATAAAAAGAATTTGAGGAATAATAGACATCTTTTTATTAAGTATTTTTTAAAGAACTTTAATAGTATATTTGGCGGAAATTATTATTAAAAATACGAAAGTTTGAGTTATGGCAAAAGTATATACAGAGTATATGCGACCCCCTTTTCTTAGCTTGAGCTATGTCCTCATAGATCAGAGAGTAAAAAGAAGACATAACTCGTACTGAGTATAGAAAAGTATAAAGAATAATTGAATGGAGTAATAAATGAATGAATAGTAAGTTGACCGTCCCCCCATACTTAGGATCAAATAATCCTAAGTATAGTATATTGTACACAAAGCAGGGAGGGTTAAGGGTGGGAATGAACAGATCGTACTCAGACTGTCTCCCCCTATACTTAAGGTAAGATATCCCTAAGTATAGACAAGAAGAGGAGATAATGGAGAGGATCAAAGAATGAAAGAACTCGGGGTGCGCACCCCTATACTTACGACAAAGTTCTTCTAAGTATAGAAGACTGACAAAAAGAGGCGACACCTTTTTGGTAGAAAAAATACAGTAAAGGAAAAGAAGAAAAGAAGATAAGAGATGAAGATGGAAGAAGATAGAAGAGAATGTACACATCACTCCACATATACTTAGGGTAAAAGAAGTCATTAGTATAGGAAACAACATGATTGATGAAATGGAACGAGAAATGAATACTCGGCTCATCCAACTTCCCTATACTTAGGACAAAGTACGTCCTAAGAAAGGCACCCATGAGAATGGGGTGGATGAGCAAAATGAAGGATGAACGGAGGTAAACGAAAGCGAATATACAACAGAGTGGATGTACAAAGGTCAAGAAGGTAGAAAACGAACCTTCTTGCGGGATCGATGAGGAATTTATCTGACAAGGTGGAGGTCGATATCGGGGTCCACAATGGATGTAAGCTGATCAGTGTTGACTTGGTGAAGATACTCAATAGTTGCGGAGTGAGAAGGCATAGACGGCTCAATGAAAGTAGTGTATCTAGGTCTGTCCTAGGGTGTCTCGCTGATGTCAAAGTGAAAAGGGACAAACTCATCATCGGAAGAAGTAGAGTCAAGGTCACCCTGTGAGGTCTCTCCTAGGTAAAAACCAAAAGGAACGAACTCATCAGTGGAAGTAGACAAATCATGTTCATCCTTAAAAGTCTCAACTGGATCATCATGCTCATCAATAGTCCCGAGTTCCTGAATGAAAGCAACAAGATCAAATTCAACCTTAGTCTCATTAATATCTGCCCTCTGCTCAATGGTGTCAATTGTGAAAATCTCGTGGATGTCATCAAAACATCGCCAAGTACCAGAAGATGGAAATCAGAGGTCCATGCTCTCTGAGTCTTCCTCCTTAGAGAGGAATTCTCCGGTCTGAGTGGAATCTAACATATAGAAAACGTTTTTGATCGTTTCATCAAGGTCACAGTCCTTAGGGTTAGCCAAGATAGGTGTGGTCACAATAGATGTATGACTCTGGGCAGCAGTGGGTGCAGTGATGATCACCTCACTCTCATCAACAAGAAGGAAGTGAATCTCTCCTGATCCATAATCATAACGACCCTCGTAGAGGCGAGGAAAGGTCATCCCTGGTTGATTGGAGAGTGCTCCCCAGTTGAGGTCTCCATGGGAAATACAAAAAAATCAACATTATAGATAATGCATTGAATCGTAATGACGATGTTTTCAAGGATACCCTTGGATCTCTTAATAGATCCATCAGCAAATTGTATTATCATCCTTGTTTTCTTTAGAGGTCCTAAGTGAAGAGACTGTACCAAAGAGAATGGTATGATACTTATCGAAGCACTACCATCAAGGAGAGTGTGATCACAAGTCTGGTCAGAGATCGTACAACTAATAAAAGGTCTAGTAGTGTTCCTTTTCCTAGATGATGAACGAAGGATGATGGCATGGGTAGTGGCCACGGTCAAGATATGATGCTCAGATCTTTTCCTCCACTTTATCTTCTTATGACGAGGAGCGGATAATTAAGTCATGTCCTGACAAAGTGTGGCATCAATGATCTCATGAATAGTGGCCACCACTTCGGGTTTAGTCAATATTTTTTGAATTTTTGGATCTCCTCCATACAAGAGAGGAGATTAGAATCATCATATAAATGAGGATAGAAAGAGTAGTCTATATAGTTGCATCCTTCAGGTCAGGGATGGGACAATGTGTGAGTGTGTGGTCAAGAGATTTGGCAGGTGGGGCCTCTCATCACAGTCTAGATCAACCTAGTGACTCTCAAAATCTTTTTGTATTTTTAAATTTTGCTCATTTTTTCTATTTTTGGTGATTGCAAGATCTAATGGAAATCCCCAATCAAGTCCAAATCATCAGATCGTGAAGCATCAATATGGCTCTTACTTAGGCAAGTGACATCGTCAATCCTCGAATTCATCTGCTCCATGAACTGGGTCAAGGTCTCATGTATGGAAATCATGAGAGATGACTCCAACAGCTCAGTCTCGGGTGGATGTGAAGGGAAATGTGAAGGTGGAGGTGGATAAAAGTCTGAGGTCTGAAACTGTGGCTAAGTTGGGTATATAAAAAATTCAAGAGTAAAGTCCTCTTGGAAAAAGGGAGGTGGACTGGCTGGAGTATATGAGGGATCCGTAAAATCCGGACAAAACTAACTCCAATCGGCCATATCGAAACAAAAGGAAAATATCGGGAGAGTACAATGGTCAAATCAAGAGGGGTGATAAAAAGGCACAAACGCGCAGAGACGATCTAGGATGCACACAAGCAATCACAAACAAATACAAACAAAATAAACCCCTCAATTCACCTACTCAACTCGGTAGAGACCGTGCAAGTTCGGTCTTTTTTATCTTGTATGTTTTAAAGTTAGGCGAGGGTCACAAAAGATGTACAAATACTTAGAAGGCTTGATAGGATTTGGGAACTACTCCTTACCGTATATGTGAGCAATTAAAATGAAGACAATGAGATGATTACTCGTCCCAAGACAAATATTGTTTTGTTTTGGTTGATTTTAGGGTCAAGTAATGTTAGCAGCCCCAATTTTATTTGTTATCACTTTTTTGGATTTTTAATAAGAAATGCATGAGCCTGTCGAGGAGTCAATTTTTCTTAGCACCTAGGTAATGAAAATCAGATGTAAAGTCAGAAAAGTAATGTAAGCGGCAAATTGATGATGTATGCTAAAGAGAAATTCTCACCTTATCTCTAGCACTCTACATGCAAAGATACTCAACAGAATTGAAACCTACACTACATGCAAATATAAGCTGATGAAATCACCCAAGATTCAGATATTGTTATTATCGTGAAGAACCAATGCTAATGACTTGGAATGGAAGCTAAGGGTCCGGTCTCCGAGTCTCCTCGATGCCCACAACAATGGGTCCTACAAGCGTTGTATGGAGGAATCTCTTGGTGCGTGGTTTTGAGACTAAGTGGGAAGCAATTTAGATTTGACTAAGTCCAAACGTACACTATATGAGCATGCAATGGTTGTTATGTGTTTTGATCTAATGCTATCGTCAAGCAACTCTAAATCTAAGGGCTCAATCACACAAAATAAAGAAAAAAAATCGTGAAACAAAGGAAAAAATTCCATAAAGATCACGAAAAAATTGACGAGGCCCCCAAGGGAACAATCCCTTGGGCACTGAACCACGTGAAGTGTGAAGCAATGTCCTAAGAGTCCTGTTTATTACAAATAGAATGGTCTCCCTCTCACTTGAATAACAAAAATAAATAAAATAAAATGCTCAAAATATAATTGTCTTATCAAGTCCTCCAAGCCTCCTTTGATGCTTATTCTTGATAGCTAGTATGGAAGAGTCGAATCCTCGTTCTGAGGCTGTGTAGGATCACTTGGATGATCCTCCTCGGTCCATAGTCCCTCGTAAAAAAGGCAACAAGGAAGAGTGATTAGACAAGTCACAGTAATATTAAATAAAAGAGCAAATAAATAAAGTAAAAATAGATAAATAAATCACAATCAATCAAAAAGCCAATCTATGCGCAGTTGCTCCCTGACAATGACACCATTTGTTGAAAGAGATTTTCCCAAGGTCTTGTTCATCCACAAGGGGGATCAATAGTCATTGAAGCGACCTTAGATGAAATCCCAATTCAAACAACAATTAATCCACAACAAATAATCAAGAAATGAAATAAAGGTGTGGAGTTAAAATTTATTTTACTATACAACAAAGATGTGTATAGTGTATAAGTATGTGTAGAGTGTCGAACATAAGGAGAACAAAGGATAGTTCGAGCAACTGAATGCAAAAATGTAATTGTGAAATATTTACCTATATATTCTTTTTGTGGGTTTTTCATATTTTAAAATTTTTACTTATGATTTTATATTTTATGTTTTTTTTAATTTTTTATTTTTATATTTCCTTTTGATATTTTGATATTTTATTTTTTAAAATATATAATAAAGCTATATATAATATATATACAAGATAGGTTAGGGTAGATATAAATATTTATAAAAATAGTCAAAATAAATCAAATAAAATATTTTTGGGTTTAAAATATTTTTTACTGTTTTTGTGATTTGTAAGAATTTTTGCTAATTTTTATTTTATTTAAAGTCAAAAATGCCCTAAAAATAGGATTTAATTAAATATACAAAATTAAAATGGAGATATAAAATAGCAAACAGTATCAAAAATTCTTCAAATTAATTTTATTAATAATAATATAGGGAAAATACGAAACATAAAACATGATTTTTGGAATTTTTGAGAATTTTATATATTTTTATAAAGTTTTTAGGGTTTTAATTATTTGGAGTTTTCTTCTGTATTTTTTAGTGATTTTTTATCTGAATTTATAAATTAACTAAATAAATTCAAAATACATTTTTTTGGATATTTGTCAAAAGATTTTACATTTTTATGGCTTTTATATTATAAAAAGGAGAAAATAGGCTATTTTTTATTTTTAATAAATTATAAAAGGTCTTATAATTGTAAAATAAAAAATGTGTATGAAAGTATGTGCAATCAAGAGTGCACACATATTTGTGGATTTTTAGATCAAGGCAACTATTTAAAATAAATACAGAAAACAAAGAGAAACTACATTACTAACTGAGTGTAAATAAAAATAGGTCTAGGAACCTATCTGTAATTTTTCCACAAATATATAACATAATAAAAGAGTTTCTAGACTAAAACAAAATACATGAAATGATGAGGGCACGTCTGCAAAATAACCACCTCACGTGTGGTGTCACATGAGGTGACATGGTGTGGACCAAATTGCAAATATCTAAAGTTCAAGGGTCTGGATGAAAATATTACAAAATTAAATAACAACAAATGAACGTTTATCTACTAATAGTTAAATACAAAATTAGCTGGCCTTCCATGATTAGATGATCTAGAGATGATCAACAGCCAAGGCGTGGAGGATACGACAATTGCTTCTATGCTTGGAAGTGGAAGCCAATCCAACGACAGTGGACCTCCCTGGATGAACATGGAAGAACATATCTGGTGGCGAGCTTCAATTGATGATGGTGTGTTGCTCCGACCACCTGAGATGTTGTAAAAGGGCTCCAAAGAAGCCCGTAATGTTCCTCGAATACACGGCGATGCCAAAATGGCTCGACAAGCACCGGTGTGTCGCTGTGAGGTCTAGGGTAAAAGGTGGCTCTAGGTACTTTGCTTTCTTAAAAAATCAACCTCAATGGAGGTCTCGAGCATCCCGGACCTGCAAGTAAGGCACACACAAGCACAAAGGGGGACTTGGAGCTTTATTGGTGAAGGAAGGTGTGGGGGTGGCTCGGGTGATGGACCTTCGGTGATGGAGAGAAGTGGAGGTTTCATATGAAGGATATGGAATTATCCTCAAGCTCATCACGGAAGCGTGATCGTCGTATCGGATACAACGAAGAACGACTAGTCATACTAGTTGTTCAGTGCAGCGGAATTTAAAAATTTTTGTATGATGAAACCACATGATCCAAGAACACTTCTTGAATCGTTTCATCTATAAACACAACAAGTATAATGCAATACCTCTTGAAGCGTGGTTGATCGAGTCTCTAAAATAAGAGACCTCCTGTCTCAAGTCCGATCGTCGGTGAGACCGCTTGCGAGCGTGGGGATGAACCGCGTTGTCCTCGCAATCCAAGAAGTTGATCCAAGCGTAGTTGCTCCTAATCTCGTCGCATGAGATCGAACGTCTCCTTTGTGAGTGCAGCACTCCAAGAAGAAGGAGAACCGAAGAACGTCGAAGCGGCGGCGCAGTGGCGAGAGCGTCGACGAATCTCTCCTCTAGGGTATGGTGGATGGCCACCAAAATTAGAGGGAGAGAGGGATGTCGTGTATGAAGAAAAGAGAGAGAGAGCGAGAGAGAGAGAGCTCCAAAATTACATTTAAAATAGAGAGCATGGTATGCCTCTCTATTGATAGGGTTTTGGGATCCATGGATCTCAATCCATGGGACATATAAAATCAATGGGTGAGATTGATTTATGTCAATCCAATGGCCAAGATTGTTGTTGTCAAAAACAACAAATTTGGATTAAAATATATTTGACAAAATCAAATATAAATTAGTCCTAAATAAAACCAGTAAATAAGGAGAGAAAAGACATGGAGATTTCATCTCCATGTACCTTCTATGTGGACGGCCACCCATTCCTATTTGGAATAGGGTGCCGCCCACCCTTTCCATAGGGAGAGCAATCTCATGACAATTCATGAGATTGCATATCTCCATGGAAATATCTCTTTATTTATTTGCAACAAATTTTATTGGGTTTTATTCATAAAAAAAATCACAATTATATTTGAGAATATTGCAATCTTGCCATGGAAAAATTGTGAATCCTACTCACAACCCAAAACAACATACATTTTACATTGTTAATTAATTACACAATGTGTATCCAACACACATAATAATTAATCAACACATATAAATTATAATTAGCTCTCTCTAATATATTATAAATCACATTTATAATATATTATGAATAATTGGATATTTCTATCCACATTATTCTTATCCATAATAATTAAATCACATTTAATTATATTGGATAATTTCTTCATACGTTAAGATGACTAAATCACATTTAATCGTGATTTCTTCATTGCTTAGATCTCATGGAATTATTCTTGAACCTTTCATGAATAACGCAATCTCTCCGCAGATACTTGGAGATAAGGACAGGGCGATTGTATTGTTCCACGTATAGTGACTTGGATATTGAGATCATATCTCAAATCCAGATCGCGGGCCTCCCATAGATGCTTGATTAAATCAAGTCCGTAAATCTAATCTTTTCATTGCATCTGAATCACATTCTATCAGTGTCCAACATTTCGACTAAGATCAGATTACTTCTCTATCGAGAGGAGTCACTAAAATCTAGACCCGTTTCATCACTCCCTAGGAATGGAAGCGTCATGGTTATACAATCGTATATGATCACATCTCCCTCAGGTATTCCCAATACCTGTACATCCTGCATACTGGAAGACTCTGATTAAACCCAAAGTATTGGATCAACTTTACACTGTCTACTTCATGGTTTTATCAGTAAGTTTCTCATTCGATCATTGGGAGTCGGTATCGATCATATACTTTTTAAAAGCATATATCATACCTAGGTCTTGATCACATACTTTCCAAAAGTATATATCAAACCTACAAATTCAGTCAAGCTTCCAAAGCGAGACGACCATACGCATGGAATTTGATTCTTCCCAATATCTCATGAGTGAGCTCATGTCTTCCGGTTCAGTAACTGAACCTGTCTGATCCCTTCAAGAGATCGTATTACTCATATGCCCTTATATGTACACAAGTGTGCCGGTGTATAGACCTTGGTTAGGTCATCAACCTATTGGTCTACCAAATGTAAATACTCAGACATATAGTAACACATCTGTCTCCGGTCAGAGGATGCGTGCTTGTATCGTGACAGCATACGATATAGGACTTTGGTTATCTCGATCTCGTTAAGTCAACTCTTTTGACCTAACTAATCTGACACCTCCGAATCTCTATTCCTATGCAGAGGACCTGCATCAAGAGGTCGGTCAGATATCAGCCTAAAGAGATAAGGATTGCCATCTCCTACTCAGGCTGGAGATCATCTCTTAACAATCATTTGATGGTGCTTGATGAGTCCTCAATCTAACTCTTTAGATATTCATCCAAGCACCAGCCTTTATGATTCAATAGTTGAATCAACAGTTGTATGATTATTAAGATGGCCATGGTACATAACCCTAATTGTACTAAGGGACCTATCATGCAAATTATTCATTCTTCAGACCAGGGAATGATATATGCAATAACATTTATTGCATAATGGCTCGCCGTGGGCTCGTATTTCCGACAATCTCTCATTAGCTCAAAGAGCCATTAATGGGCTAATCATTTAAACCCGGACTCATATGACAATCATAGGCTATTTAGAAAATAGCTAGGTAAGCTGATCAGTCACTTTGTCCCCACGAGACTACGCTAAGTACTTTTATGGCACTTGCATATCCCCAGTAACAGTGCTCGCATCTAATGCGAATGTTGCATCTTATGCAACTAATACTCAATCTTGTTAGTTATAGTGTCCTTGACACTACATCCTAACAATTATCATAACCAGCATTTTCATAATCCTTATCAGAATACCCTTATTCCTGGAGATCTCTATCTCCTAAGGTATCCACAGTTAAGACCTTTTAGATCACTATCTATAAAATCTTAAGTTTTTGAAGATAAGACTTTTTGAGATCACTATCTCAAAAAAAACATGTCATCTATGAAGATTTTGTTATTACTGCAACCAAGTGTTTTATTTCCATAGTAGGAATAGTAATAGTTTACTACTCCCACTGTATGGTAGCCATCTGGCTTTTGTACAGATCTAGTACACACCCGGCTTCTCAGAACTGATGCCCAAGGGAAAGAAGTTCTAGCATTCATTTCCTCAACTCTTTGAGGTGTTGTCCGCTTAGATAGGTCAGTACCATATCTTAAGGGATGGAAGCCTTTCTTGGATTTTTCCATAAAATGGAATATGTCCAAGATGTACTATTAATGTGACAGTCCCAATACCCTCTTCTCTTTGCTCCTGAACAACTTCAGAACTATGATTTAAGGGGTATCTTTGAAATCATATTTCAAGATATGGAATAGCCAGTCTATAAAACATTTATTAGTATCCTTATATCATTTTAAATGATTAGGATATCATCTACATTTGGCACGATGAACACAAAGACACTCCCACTAAGCTTCACATGGCTCATCGAGAGTTTATCTGAAATCATAACATTTATAATTTCATCAAATCTTATGGTCCAACTTCAAGAAACTTATTTGAGTCCATAGGTGGATTCTTTAGCTTGCACACCTTGCATTCCTCAACCATGAAGCCCTGGGGCTACTTCATGTGAATATCCTGAAAAAGGTATTCGTAGAGGAATGCAATATTGACTTACATCTTGAAGATGCAATAGTCAAGTTGTGTAGCTAAGGTTGGCAATATTCTGATAGTTTTAAGCATGGTCACCGAAGAGCAAGTCTCATTGCAAGCATTGTCTTCTCTTCCAGTGTGTAGCTCATGGCTACGAACCGTGCTTTGAAGATCTGTACCTTCTCATCAGGTTCCCTTTCTCTTGAAGATCCATTTACACCTTTACAGGTCTTACCCTTATAGGTGGATCCTCGAGGGTCCACATACAACACTTGTATATGAAGTCTACATTAGACTTTTATTGCTAACATCCATCTATCCATGCTATGATCTTCAGAAGCTTCATCACATGAAGTTCGATCATTGTCAGATATCTCTGACACAAGGGATCCATCCTCAAACTCATTTTAAGAGGTATTAGTGTTTCATCTTTAATTGTCCTTTTAGTTTCCAATTTCAGGAGCCTCATTATCTTCTCAAGATTAACTGAGTTCCTACACTTCATTTTCATCTTGATTCTCAAGAGTCTCAACCTTTAAGAATCACATTCTCAGAGATGAGATATTTTAAGAATCTCAAGGTCATAAAGTAGGTATACAATACCATCATTTATTTTCCTAATGAAGTAGCACACTTTAGTGCTCATTTCCAGCTTACTTGCTTGGAATTTTATTAAGGATATATAGTGTAGTCTCTACTACATATATACCTGGAAACTAAGAGGAAATTATGCTTAAAATTCATCATTGATCAAATCATGTCACACATGATCCAATTGTATCTCCCTATAACTCTACTGAGTCAAGGTGTGTTAGGAGGACTGATATAGAAATGATATTCATATCTCCATAAGGTATTCTTTGAATTTATCTAGCAGGTACATGCAACCTAGATTTGATCAAATTCATTTTATCTTCCTTCAAACTTTGGTTCTAAACCAAAAATAATGAAATCTTTGAACAATTCAAAGGTTTCTTAGGTGAAGTGAAGAAATCTCATATCACACATAATCATCAACAGATATCACATATCCATAATGTTTACTATGATATAGATGATCCGCATACATAAATATGTATGAGATCCTGAATACCTTGACTTCTTACATCTTTCCCAAAGAAGGGTGTATTGGACATTTTTCTTTGAATACAATATTCATAAGTATGTAAGTTTTGAAATTTTAGACATTCTAAAGTTTCATCTCTTACTAGTCTATTGATCAAATCAATAGACAAATGTCCAAGGCTTGATGCTAGATCATTGTCAAATGATCTTCATCCTCCGATTGATCTTAAGGTTTAATTTCAGTATTTAGAAATGTTAATGAACCATTCATCAATTTTTTAATTTAGTGGAGTCCACTAGATTTTAGATTTCTTTCTGAAATATCTTCATCATAACTCTTTATGATAGGTCCGTTCCAGAATTCATGTTTATTTCCAACATCTAGAAACAAACAATGGTGTATTCTAATGTCTAGGTCATAGAGACATTCTCTAAGACTAAGGGCTCTCCCACTGAAATTATGAAGTCTAGTGATCCAATGGAAATTGTTGCAACAATTGCATCAATGTCCATCTGGATAACTATAAACCTTAAGATCAAATTTTTCCAGTCTACAAAACATATGCAACTCATTGCAAGTGTTGTTAGAAGATTGAGATACAATTCTTACACTTTATCTTATTCAGTAAGTAAGTCAATATCAATGATTTATGTAGATTATTCTGATGCTCCCTTCGAGTCCTTCTCTAAGGATTCTAGACAGACTTGATAGTCGTACTATCAACACATCAATTTATTGCAGCATGGGCATTCATCCAACTCTTTGGATGTCATATGGAAGTCACAGAGGTGCAGACAACTCTTTGACTATACATCTTACTTGGGTCCAACCCACGCTTCCACTGCGCTCCCTTTATCTGTGAGCAACCATTGCTTAAGACTAAGGATCTCTTACGTTAAATTCAAAAGAATTCAATGTAAGATCATTTCAACATTTATACATGCTTCATTAAATTCATACAATATGAATATTATGAAGCTTCATGAATGACTAGAGTATAGATAGTAGAATGATGACACTCATCATCTACATCCATCTAAACTCTTAAAACATAGGTTCAGGTAGGTACTCAAACAATTTGAATACATCATCTCTTATAGAGCCACCATTCTGCATGATGCAGTGAACCATCTCATTCATGATAAATATCAAGAGCACATATGTATGCCAGAATATCTTCATTAGTTTTATAAGGATTATTTGACAATTGCGATCATCATCGACATGTCACTTCCAAAGTACATCCGATGAGAGATCAAGACTATAGAGACATACAAACCCTAGGGTTGTAGTCCTATTATCTGTTTAATTGTCATTCCTCAATATTATAAGGAAACTTGCACATTGCAACCACATACATTATGTGTCCAACTGCAAGTACAATATCTGGATCATGAATCCAATCCATGATATTTTACTGGTTATTATTGAGTATAACATTGAGTGGGTTTAAGGAAGAATTATCTGAAATAAGAAATTTGCATAAATATATATAAATATATATACACATTTTACTCTGATTTAGGAATTTTTATATCAAAGTTGTCTTGCTTTGTCAACACTAAAAGTTCATTCCCTTAATCACTTTCAATGTAAGAGATATACTTACCATTATATCTCAGCAAGATCTGGGATCTCCTTCCTTATCTTTGTTACATCCCAATAATATGAGAATCTGCAACTCGGATAAAAAGAAGCGGGAACACATTCCGCCTTGCAAGTCCAACTTGCATTTCCCATTTCGATCTTTAACCCAGACCCACCACCCCTAAGGCGATGTTGACTCGTCATTAATTGAACCAACCGTCAACAATAATAGTACTCTCTATGCGCAAATATCGCCCCGATAATATGAGGATCCGATATTGGGGTCACTACGCATACGGCCTTACTCTTTTGAGAAGCAATCGTATGCTCTAGATATGGTTGTTTTAATGAACATGTATGCACTGTTGCGGGTACAGTAGATTTTAACATGATTAAAGAGTTAATTACTGTTATAATCTGCCTCGAAATACGTGAAACATCACTTAGCTTCTGTCCTAAATCAAGTTAGCAATCTTTGAAAATTGAGTTTGTCTAATTTGGATTTAAATTGATTGAGATATGTTAATTTTAGTGAGTAGGGGTCACTACTGAAATTACAGTCCTAATCTAGAACCAAGTGATTGTCAATTAGTGAAATTAAATGTTAATTTCGTGAAATAATCATTAATAATATTTGTAAAATATTGGAAGATGATTATTTACCTAATTGACTTGGCCTCAACCAATTAATTGATTGGATGTGATCGAAATCATAATTGGAAACACAATCTTCAAACTTGATGCTTGAATAGGATTGGGAATTTGTGTAGCAAATTTCCTTATAATAAAAAATGTTTTGATTATTATTATATGGTATAATTTCGGTTGAAAAACCGATGATCATCTCAAGTACAAATTGATATACCTGGCATTATGCTTTCCCGAGGTGGATATGGTGTCTAGTCGGAGAGCATTGGGATTGCGGGTTGCAACGTACGTGGTCCATCCCACTCTCGTCGGTACTGGCCATGACAGCGGGTAGGAACTGTATAATGCCAGAGAAAATCAAGGTGTATTTTATAATTACTAAAATTCAAATTAACACGTATTTTGAGATACTACCATATATATATTCAAGTTAAATAATCAAGTTTGATTGATTGAATTGTATTGATAATTAATTTAATATGATTAAATTGATTATGTCCAATTGAGACACTCTATTCTGAATAGAGTTATAATTTTCCTTGGAAGAATTAATTATGTGAATGTGATTCATGATAATTAATTAAAATTTGAATATGATATGGAGGATCACATAAGTGACATCCATGGTCTCCTGTCAAGGCGAAGGGTTCCGTTGCCAGGGATTTTATATGGGGAGATGCCTGTCCGAAGTGACAGCTCCTGTATGTGGTTTTATTATTTAATGGGGAACAAAATTCAAGTAAATAATTCATGCTTAAACATTTTAAACATGACCGAAATTATTTACTAAACAGATCTGCGAAGTCAAATGCGATAAAAACTTTCGTGACCTAACGAACCCAAGTCATCCTCGGTTTGCGAATCATATTCGAAACCATTGACCTAAGGCTATGATACCACTTGAAGGATATGGAATTATCCTCAATCACATCACGGAAGCGTGATCGTAGTATCGGATACGACGAAGAACGACTAGTCAAACTAGTTGTTCAGTGCAACGGAATTTAAAAAATTTTGTATGATGAAACCACATGATCCAGGAACACTTCTTGAATCATTTCATCTATAACCACAACAAGTATAATGCAATACCTCTTGAAGCGTGGTTGATCGAGTCTCTAAGAGAAGAGACCTCCTGTCTCAAGTCTGATCGTCGGTGAGACCGCTTGCGAGCGCGGGGATGAACCGCGTTGTCCTCGCAATCCAAGAAGTTGATCCAAGCGTAGTTGCTCCTAATCTCGTCGCACGAGTGATGAATCTCGGATTCATCACTTTAAATCTCATTTATAAAGCTCAATTACCTAAAAATCAACAGCATATCTGCATCTATTTCGCATAATTAGCATTTG
Source organism: Ottelia alismoides (assembly GCA_037367405.1). NCBI lineage: Eukaryota > Viridiplantae > Streptophyta > Magnoliopsida > Alismatales > Hydrocharitaceae > Ottelia > Ottelia alismoides. The sequence continues at coordinate 2,733,384 of JAZKJV010008609.1, read as the reverse complement.
TGCATGATTTCATAAGAATTGCATTTTAGCATTAAATTCTGCATCAAATAAGAAGCCAAAAATCCAAGCCCAAATTGACCTGTAAATAGCCTAACTTCCCCTATTTTTAACTCCTTCATGCTAACTCCGAATGCCACAAATCTACCTCCACTGTGTACATATCACTTACAAGAATAAATGAAAAATACAAAAAAAATCACTAACTCAAATAAGTGCACCAAAAACCCAAACCGTAGTTTCAGGATTTTCGGACTAAAAGCCACATATCTTCCCCATATAGTGTCCGATTTGATCCTACTCACTTCTGAACTAATGCACATTCAATTATCTTCAAAACAAGATCAAGTTCAAGTGAATCGGAGCTCGTATGTGAAAGTTGGGTTTTGGGCCTCTTTTGTATATTTTCGCGGCTTTTCTGAACTATATTTTATGTATATATTTTATTAATTAACAAAAATCCAAAAAAAATTAGAATTAGGTACCTTTTATTTATCTTTGAGTTTTTCATATTTTTCCGGATTTTGATCGTGATTAAAAATGACAAAAAAATTAGAAAACCCAAAAATCAAGGTATTCTATGTACATGGGATACCCCAAAAATTCACTTTTCACATTTGACCGAATTTGGCTTTGATGTCTTCATGAAAGTTGTAGATCTCGTCGAGACGAGTATTTTTTGTGAAGGAACTTTTTCGATCCGAGGTCATTTGCTATTTCTTTTTGATTTTACAAACGATTTATTTTTCGATTTATCTGGTGCTGACACGTGGCAGCCCCAGAGGCCGCCACGTGTCAGTCATTTTCGGCCCCTTTTTATATCGTTTTATTAAAAATAATAATAATAATAATAAATAAATAAATAAATAAAATAAAAAAAATATTTAAAGCCACGCACGTGCGTGGCACGTGCCACACAGGCATGTGCGCCGCACGTGACCCGCACTCGCACCCTTTTCACCACGTGGCATGAGCGAGGCCGTTCGATCTCGCTTGATCGAACGGCCACTGATCTTCTTCTTCAACCTCGCAACCGCCCGAATTCTCCGCCCTTGATCTCGCGCGACCGCCGCCTTCTCCGTACCGGCCTCCCCCGATATCCTCGCAGCCGTCACCCGTTGACCTCCTCAACTCCCGCAACCACCTCCGACCCCCCCCCCCCCGTCTCGCCTATTTAAAACCATCGCCGACCCCCTGAAACGCCATCCGCCGCTGGGTGCTTCAACGGAGGTGACAGATCCGCCGAGGCCTCACCGGCGAGGTCCGAGGGTGCCCATCGCCCCTCGTCGCAGCGCCGTCTTCGACCTTCTGCCCCTGCTCCGCCCCTTGGCGTAGAGCCAACGACATCAACGTCATCTCCAGCAGCTCCTTCAACCACCTACGTCTTCTTCTACGACACAGCCACTCCATCTTCATCATCCGCCGACTTTTGCCCTAGGAAGACCTCTGAGGTGGTGACAGCCCTCCGCAGCCTCCTCGCCGGCGTGATCCGAAGCCCCCCCCCTTCGGTGCTTCGTCGCAGCAACTCACCGCCGCTGCTCTCGCTCCGGCTCCGCCGTCGAGCCTTCGTCTTCTCCCGGTACTCTCTCTCTCTCTATATCTCTCTAACTCTCCATCTCTCTCTTCTCTCGTCTCCGCTCCGACGCACCCACAACCCCTTCGTCTTCGCCCGCATCCTGTTCATCTTCACCCCACCAACTCCGCTCCGACCCCGCCTTCGAACATCGTCTTCTCCGACTACAACATCGTCGCCGCCCAAAGCTACGCCGCCGGCCCGCAACGCCTCTGCCTCGCCTTCGACCGGGTCCCACGCCCGAGACCCCGCCACGTGCTGCGCACGTGGGGCGGGGGACTTCATCTTCTTCGTCTCCAACAAGCGACCTCCACGACCACCGGCTACCTTCACCGACAACGCCGCGCGACCTTCTTCTCTGACGTTCTCCAGCTCCGCCGGCCATCTCGCTTCGTCAGCACCACCGTCCGCCCCTACCACTGCCGCTTCGTCATCGACTGCCTCGACCTCCAACAATCTCCTCCTGCCGGCCCGCCGTCACCTCCGCCAGGAGGAGCCTGGCGTCCTCATCGCTACGCTCAGCCACCCATCGCCGGGCTCGAGACCCGAGGTCCCCCGCACGTGCGAGGCACGTGCGTGGGGAAGCTTCCTCAGCACGCTTCATCCCCACGGGTCACGTGCGCTGCACGTGACCGCGTGGGTCATTTGTAGTCTGCCCCCCTGCGCTTCCCACATTCCGCGCCAGGTCCCTCCAGCAGAGGTCACGTGCAGCGCACGTGACCATTCGGAAAAATTGCATTCAAGCCCCCGGCTCTTTCGGTAATTACATATAGGCCCTTTTGCATATTTTATTTATTTATTTATATTTGCAGCCATACCCATGTATTCCCCTTAAGTTCTGAACCTCCTCTGGACAATATTTTATTTATTAAAAAATTGCATGATGTTCATCTTTTATTCCTCTACATTTTGACATGCTGTGGACATTTTTGTGATTTACGGTTGATTAATAAATAATTGTTTTGTGAAAATTGAAACATTTTGCCCAATCTGTGTTCTGAAATTCATATTTAATTAACCGTGGCTCTAAAAATTCTCCAAAAATCACATATTATAGAGATTATTTTGTTAACATTGCGCCCAAAAATCATTGCATTTGCATGCATACTTAGCTCTCAAAAATCATTTAGCACATTTCAGTACTTGATTTTTAATAAATATTCAACCCCACATTTTCAAGGTTCAGGATTTTTCTGGGATCCATCACCTAGTGATAGATCTTAGATAATTTTGTTCCTCGAAAATAAGTAGGTTTAATATTTATTATAATTAAATATTGAAAATCATTCTGTCTGCATTGAAAATTTCATAAAAAATTCATATTGCATCAGAAAATTCCAAAAAAATTACAGTGCACTTATTTCATCATATTTTACATCTCGGCCAAGTTTCGTATTTTTCGGACATCATTTGAACGTAATTCACATTTTAGTCCATAAAATAGGCCGGATTTGCATTTTGCATCCCATATTGCATTGAAAAATTCCAAAAAAAGATCGCCTTGAAAACCGAACTAAAAATTGGATAGACATTAATCTAAGTTGTTCCTTTGCCTCCTTGTGATCGACCTTGGGACTTGTCCAAGTAAAATAAACATAAAAACCACTTGATTAAATTTGAGTACAAATTGTGGTTATTTCTTGACTGTTTCCGAAAGCCGCCTACAACGAACGACATATTTATTTTCACACTCGAACATTAAAAACAACTTCTTAAAACGTCAGATGGCGCCGTTGCCGGGGAGGCAAACGGCTTAGTTTTTTGTTTTGAAAATTTTTGTTCGGTTTTGCGAATTCGGGTAGTCTGACCCCCGAATCCTTCATTGTAAATCCCATTTTATTTCTTGAATTTATTTTTCAGCATTTCTTTCATTTATTTTTGATTATTTTTTGAGTCACTCTCTTACAATCTCTCTCTTATTTTTCTTGCGAGGTACCCGGCGCACGTGGAGCGGTTTTTCAAAGAACCGACGCATTTTCACCAACACCCGAAGAATCCGCAATTAAATTAAGATCGAGTCGAGTCGTGAGAGAGCGTAGAATCTAGGTTTTGAATTTCTACACTTTCAATTTCTGCTCATTTACAGCGGTGTCCGTTTGGACTCTCGCGTGTGTAAAAAAGACCTTGAACTTTTTTCTGTGGTGTGTCGTGGCCTGTTTCACTCTCCGGTGAGGGTGGGGCCCGACTTGAGTGGCGAATAGGATAGACCTGCACATACGGCTCTCAGAGCATTTATATTTTTGCTTGTGCTCGTAGGATCTTAAGCCACACTGCACATTAACTGAGACGCACCTTAGATCGCTCAACTTAGCCAAAAATTTAACTCAATTCTTCCCGCTAATAGAACTTTCTGCTTAGGTGCGGTTTTTATCGGCTTGCACGCATTTAGTATAATTTTTAAAATTCTGTCTAGCATCCCACATGGAGATTGCGAGGAGGCACTGTAAGTCTTCTAACTGAGCATTCATCATAGTTTTCCACGTGCATCGGCTTTTCCCGACTTTCTCCCCCTTGTTTTATCACATAAATCTAAAGGAAATTGGGACTGGACGGTAGACGTGTGTTTTTGCTCATCTAATTTTTCAGTGATCACCTTATTAAAAATTGGGACTGCTAAATATAGCCGATCAAAATAACCCATAAAATCAAGAATTTCTGCGGGAGAGGAACCCCGATCTTGTGTGTTTCTATTTTTCTTAGTGAGCGAGAGACGACACTTAAGGCTAGAGCCCAAATCCTAAATCTCAGCTCGCTAAACTCCTGCCAAGATTGATTTATCACCAACTAAAATTGAAAAGATAATAGCCGAACTCTTACGGCTTCATTGTGTGTGTTACCCAGGGTTTGAATTGTGTTTGCATTGGTGTGCGTGAACCGATTTCAAGATCAATAGTCGCACATTTGATTTCTCTTGACTATCCCGTGCAATCATCTCTCGCCTCTCTTGATTCACCATGGAATTCTTGTCCAATAATTCTTGCAGACCCAACCCCTCATTCCTTTCCGCTCTTTCAAAAATAGCCGAACGTTTATCCGAGAATCCATCAGAGCTATACTATGAAAATGAATTCGTATCGGTTAGACCCAAAACACCTCCCCCTCAACCACCAATAAAACCATCTCCTTCTGCTAATCTGACCTACTTCATGAATGACAACCCTTTGTATTCAGAGCAGACAAACCAAGAAATGATTGAGGGCTCTACTTCTTCATTTAATCCTCTTTACATTGATCATACAATTCACCCTTCATATTCGGTAAATGTCAATCCATCATTTATGGGAGAAGATAACCACATGATCGAATTGAACACTTCTTCACCTCTTCCATCATTCTTGAACACCAAAGAAAAATCATTACCTTGGATTGAACATAATAACCCCCTCTTCACTCATACAGAGGATTGGGCCGACCACAAAAGATCACAACTCTCCTTGGACCAACTCCACTTACCTAGACCATATGAGCAGCCACCTTCCATGATTATTGAGGAGATACTTTCAGAAAATGATGATCGTACATCGGATATTTCCAGAGATCCCTCTCCTAGTACATATAGAAAAATGGAAGAGGACATTGAATTACAAAAACAGACCCCAACTGCTCCCATACTTGGCCAAGAAGAGATTTTGGAGAATATTTTGAGGATGAATAAGAAATTTGATTTAATGGAGGAAAAATTTCAAGAACTTGCCGATCGATTAATCTCTGGTAGCTCGGCTATAAAAATGGATGAGGAAATGATTGGATCTAAGATTGAAAATTTTGCGGATATTCAGGGACCTATGGACAATTCTGAAAATGACGATGTCGTTGACCCTCACCCTGATCTCCAGAGCCCATCTGAAGAACACCCCACACCCCCACACCACCCAGAAAATACCAAAAAAATAGAAATATTTGAAAACCACAAAAAAATTGAAAATTTAGAAAATTTCATAAAAATCGAGACTGAAGACGATCTGAGAAATTTGGATCCAACCGTGCGGGAAGCATTAGGAAAGAAATTGATTTTTGAACTTCCCTTTCTACAGGCCATTGAACACTTCCCCGATCTTAAAGGATTTGTATTGGACAAATTAACGATAAAGAAATCGGGCAGGATTCGAACAAAAACTGAGAGACATATATTGTCAATGGCCTCCTCCTTGGTGTTGAGGAGAAAAACCAAGAGCCGCATAGTGAAGCGGTTGCCCAGATTTGAATGTGTAGTCAAAGACATAATTTTCACCCATGCTCGGATTGATGACGATTCACCAGTTAATATCCTCCCGACCTCTGTATTCCACGAACTCAAACTCGGACCGATTCGAAAGATACGAGAGATCATTCAATTGGCGGACCGATCGATAAAACGGCCGAGAGGAACCATTTCTGTCATCATGAAATTCCAAGGTGCTCCGCTCAAAGTAGAATTCACGATCATTGATATTGAGCATCAAGGAGAATTTACCCAGTCTCCAATCATTCTCGGAAAGCCATTCTTGGCATTGGCCGAGGCGAGTATCGATTGTGAGACTCGGGAAATCAATTTCACAGCATTGGAAGCACTTAAAACTGGCCATGTCTTTGAGGAACCACAATCTTCTGAGGCAACCCACGAAGTCCCCGACAACCGTAACCATGAAGCGGTAGAAGAGCCCTACCCCGTAGCCACACCTGAGATAGCAGTAGTTGATGAGACTATTGGTTTAAAAAATCTCCCCCCTACTCCATTCCCAGCCGCTCTCACCATGAACAATCATGTATATGAATCATATGATCCGGAGACTTATGCATGGGCACACCCTGGGTCAACCTACTCTGACTACATGGATTACATCAACTCGACTCGGGAATGCACCAACATCGAATCAATGGAGAAAGAACATGCAGAGACTCCCCCCAATATTCAAATCCCCGAGGATCTCAAAATAGACAAATCTTTCTACTACGATCCTGAGACATATGCATGGTCGCAACTGGGAGCAACATTCTCTGAATATCTTGACCAAATCATCCCAAATCGAGAATGCTCAAACATTCGGGAGACTAAGAACAACCACGCAGATCGAGCACCAACCAAGGAAAATTCAAATGGCTATTCATCTGGATACTCAAGTGAACCGACACCTTCACGACGAAATAAAGAGAGAGTCACCTTTGACCTTCCGGAAGAGGTATCGTCTGATGATCCCTCATCAGGTCCGGAAAAGGTAGTCTACATGAGTGAAGTCTGTTCGGCAGCCCTAAAGCCATATCTTCGTAAGGATCCAAAATTCAATTCTCATTGGACAACTCCCGTTCCTAACTACTACTCATCCAAAGCAGATGCTCCTGCCCTCTTCAAGTACACTGGAATTCTTTCGTATGAGCTGACTGAGACCGGTGCTTCTGAGCTATCAACTGAGGACAAATTAATTGACCCCAAGAAGGAACGAATTCTGAGGAAACAATTAAAGAAACAAAGAGATTTGCAGACTTGGAGTATGTCCACTTTCATATACTACTCCTCTGAGGATAACTCTGATGATGGATATCTTTCATCTGACTCAGACACTTCATCTATTATCCATCATGAATTTTCAGAGGATGACACTGATTGTAGTTGGGAATCATATGCTCCATCTTCACCTCATCATTATGATCTCCCACCACAGGCTCACAAGAAGATCAGCCGAAAACCGCCTTAATCATTCGGCTAACCACCCTCCCTCCCGACCACATCGGTCTCCTTGTACAGCTTCTTCCTCTACTTAGGCCAAGGCCTAAAGTATAGGGGGGACCGATGCCATCTGTTTATACTATCCTTCTCATCCTCCCAACCGCTCCATTTCCACCCTTCTTCCATACTTAGGCTGTCCAGAGCCTAAGTATAGGGGGAGCCGACATCCACCTGTATATACTCTCCTCACTCACTCTTTTCCGCTCTACTTCCTAACCCATTGTATATAATTTTTTCACTCTCTTACGCTTAGCACGAGCTATGTCTTCATTACGCTTTTTGTGCTTTGAGGACACAGCACTCGCTAAGTATAGGGGGGTCTGTATATATACTTTGTATATATTTTACCCATATCTCGTACTTTCACGTAAGTCTATATGTATTTACGGGGTGGGTACTAACTTCAAAAAAAAAGGAGTTTTTCTACTAACACTGACTTGCCCAAAATTTTTGAAAAAAAAATGGCTTCTTATTTCAACTTTGCACACACACACGCAAAAAAAAATTCTGCATTTCACACACTTGCACTTCATCCAAAATCACATGCATTTACATTTGTGAAAAGTCATTGGGTTCTGAATCGAGTTATGAGCCGAAACCGAGAGTGGTCTGGGCTTGCCCTTAATCCACCTAATTTTCAGAGGAACTTCACCGAGAAATAGGATTTTAAGAGCTTCAGGTCTTTTGACTTAATTCTTTAAGTTCCACATGACAATGTGCAGCGTTTGACTCTTAGTGTCTAAACTGGTCTCTTCATTCTGGGTACAACTCTGGAATAGGGAATTAATTTGTACTCTTGCACTATGCACTTAGCTCAACCCAGACGGGATGTTGGAAGACTATGTGAGTTTCTTTTCTGGTAGCGTGGAAATCTAAAGACCGGAGTACGGGTTGAAATAAAGCTTCGGAAAAGAGATGGACGGCTGGGCACAATTTTTCTAAGACCCCAAAAAATGTACGGAATAAAAAGATGCTATATCCGTAGGGGTAAAACAAGATCCAAGCAGAACCACCAAAAATTCCAAATACAAAGAAGCAGTCTACCAAATAAAAATTCGACCAAAAAGGTCCAAGCTTCAAGAAACCTGCAGATCTTGGTGGAGACTTGGCTACACTGGCCATCTTCACAAGGAGAGGTGACTATACTAGCCACCTCCTCCAGTTCTTTTCTCTTTCTTCTAGCTTCTCCCCCATTTCGATTGTGAACACAGCACGACAGACCTTAGAAGGAAATACCTGACTCCCCGAGGACGAGTTACTGGAGAGGAGAGGAGCATGGTAGTCCGGCATTCTGGATGGGAAGAGCTAAAACCCTTCACACACACGAGTCGGTTATTCAGTGTTCATAGGGTATACTTTGGGAAGAGGATTGATCTAAGATGACTTCTGAGCTGAAGCTGTAACAATGATGTGCAGAACTTGAGGGCTGTTGATTTTAAAATTCTAAGTCTCACAGAAGTTCTGCCACACTACTAATCCAAAGGTCGAGTTTAGTTTCATTCTCACCTTCAGTTCATGGTCTTGGTATGGAACCCAGTCTCATTTCACTTCATGGCATGTCTTTTTGATGCTCAGGGACGAGCATGGTTTAAGTATAGGGGGATGATGAATCTCGGATTCATCACTCTAAATCTCATTTATAAAGCTCAATTCCCTAAAAATCAACAGCATATCTGCATCTATTTTGCATAATTAGCATTTGTGCATGATTTCATAAGAATTGCATTTTAGCATTAAATTCTGCATCAAATAAGAAGCCAAAAATCCAAGCCCAAATTGACCTGTAAATAGCCTAACTTCCCCTATTTTTAACTCCTTCATGCTAACTCCGAATGCCACAAATCCACCTCCACTGTGTACATATCACTTACAAGAATAAATGAAAAATACAAAAAAAAATCACTAACTCAAATAAGTGGACCAAAAACCCAAACCGTAGTTTCAGGATTTTCGGACTAAAAGCCACATATCTTCCCCATCTAGTGTCCGATTTGATCCTACTCACTTCTGAACTAATGCACATTCAATTATCTTCAAAACAAGACCAAGTTCAAGTGAATCGGAGCTCGTATGTGAAAGTTGGGTTTTGGGCCTCTTTTGTATATTTTCGTGGCTTTTCTGACCTATATTTTATGTATATATTTTATTAATTAACAAAAATCCAAAAAAAAAATTAGAATTAGGTACCTTTTATTTATCTTTGAGTTTTTCATATTTTTCCGGATTTTGATCGTGATTAAAAATGACAAAAAAATTAGAAAACCCAAAAATCAAGGTATTCTATGTACATGGGATACCCCCAAAATTCACTTTTCACATTTGACCGAATTTGGCTTTGATGTCTTCATGAAAGTTGTAGATCTCGTCGAGACGAGCATTTTTCGTGAAGGAACTTTTTCGATCCGAGGTCATTTGCTATTTCTTTTTGATTTTACAAACGATTTATTTTTCGATTTATCTGGTGCTGACACGTGGCAGCCCCAGAGGCTGCCACGTGTCAGTCATTTTCGGCCCCTTTTTATATCGTTTTATTAAAAAAATAATAATAATAAATAAAAAAATAAAAAAATAATAATAAATAAAAAAATATTTAAAGCCACGCACGTGCGTGGCACGTGCCACACAGGCACGTGCTCCGCACGTGACCCGCACTCGCACCCTTTTCACCACGTGGCATGAGCGAGGCCGTTCGATCTCGCTTGATCGAACGGCCACTGATCTTCTTCTTCAACCTCGCAACCGCCCGAATTCTCCGCCCTTGATCTCGCACGACTGTCGCCTTCTCCGTACCGGCCTCCCCCGATATCCTCGCAGCCGTCACCCGTTGACCTCCTCAACTCCCGCAACCACCTCCGACCCCCCCCCCCCCGTCTCGCCTATTTAAAACCATCGCCGACCCCCTGAAATGCCATCCGCCGCTGGGTGCTTCAACGGAGGTGACAGATCCGCCGAGGCCTCACCGGCGAGGTCCGAGGGTGCCCATCGCCCCTCGTCGCAGCGCCGTCTTCGACCTTCTGCCCCTGCTCCGCCCCTTGGCGTAGAGCCAACGACATCAACGTCATCTCCAGCAGCTCCTTCAACCACCTACGTCTTCTTCTACGACACAGCCACTCCATCTTCATCATCCGCCGACTTTTGCCCTAGGAAGACCTCTGAGGTGGTGACAGCCCTCCGCAGCCTCCTCGCCGGCGTGATCCGAAGCCCCCCCCCCCCCTTCGGTGCTTCGTCGCAGCAACCCACCGCCGCTGCTCTCGCTCCGGCTCCGCCGTCGAGCCTTCGTCTTCTCCCGGTACTCTCTCTCTCTCTATATCTCTCTAACTCTCCATCTCTCTCTTCTCTCGTCTCCGCTCCGACGCACCCACAACCCCTTCGTCTTCGCCCGCATCCTGTTCATCTTCACCCCACCAACTCCGCTCCGACCCCGCCTTCGAACATCGTCTTCTCCGACTACAACATCGTCGCCGCCCAAAGCTACGCCGCCGGCCCGCAACGCCTCTGCCTCGCCTTCGACCGGGTCCCACGCCCGAGACCCCGCCACGTGCTGCGCACGTGGGGCGGGGGACTTCATCTTCTTCGTCTCCAACAAGCGACCTCCACGACCACCGGCTACCTTCACCAACAACGCCGCGCGACCTTCTTCTCCGACGTTCTCCAGCTCCGCCGGCCATCTCGCTTCGTCAGCACCACCGTCCGCCCCTACCACTGCCGCTTCGTCATCGACTGCCTCGACCTCCAACCATCTCCTCCTGCCGGCCCGCCGTCACCTTCGCTAGGAGGAGCCTGGCGTCCTCATCGCTACGCTCAGCCACCCATCGTCGGGCTCGAGACCCGAGGTCCCCCACACGTGCGAGGCACGTGCGTGGGGAAGCTTCCTCAGCACGCTTCATCCCCACGGGTCACGTGCGCTGCACGTGACCGCGTGGGTCATTTGCAGTCTGCCCCCCTGCGCTTCCCACATTCCGCGCCAGGTCCCTCCAGCAGAGGTCACGTGCAGCGCACGTGACCATTCGGAAAAATTGCATTCAAGCCCCCGGCTCTTTCGGTAATTACATATAGGCCCTTTTGCATATTTTATTTATTTATTTATATTTGCAGTCATACCCCTGTATTCCCCTTAAGTTCTGAACCTTCTCTGGACAACATTTTATTTATTAAAAAATTGCATGATGTTCATCTTTTAATCCTCTACATTTTGACATGCTGTGGACATTTTTGTGATTTACGGTTGATTAATAAATAATTGTTTTGTGAAAATTGAAACATTTTGCCCAATCTGTGTTCTGAAATTCATATTTAATTAACCGTGGCTCTAAAAATTCTCCAAAAATCTCATATTATAGAGATTATTTTGATTAACATTGTGCCCAAAAATCATTGCATTTTCATGCATACTTAGCTCTCAAAAATCATTTAGCACATTTCAGTACTTGATTTTTAATAAATATTCAACCCCACATTTTCAAGGTTCAGGATTTTTCTGGGATCCATCACCTAGTGATAGATCTTAGATAATTTTGTTCCTCGAAAATAAGTAGGTTTAATATTTATTATAATTAAATATTGAAAATCATTTTGTCTGCATTGAAAAATTCATAAAAAATTCATATTGCATCAGAAAATTCCAAAAAAATTACAGTGCACTTATTTCATCATATTTTACATCTCGGCCAAGTTTCGTATTTTTCGGACATCATTTGAACGTAATTCACATTTTAGTCCATAAAATAGGCCGGATTTGCATTTTGCATCCCATATTGCATTGAAAAATTCAAAAAAAGATCGCCTTGAAAACCGAACTAAAAATTGGATAGACATTAATCTAAGTTGTTCCTTTGCCTCCTTGTGATCGACCTTGGGACTTGCCCAAGTAAAATAAACATAAAAACCACTTGATTAAATTTGAGTACAAATTGTGGTTATTTCTTGACTGTTTCCGAAAGCCGCCTACAACGAACGACATATTTATTTTCACACTCGAACATTAAAAACAACTTCTTAAAACGGCTTTTGCGGAAGCGTCAACGAGATCGAACGTCTCCTTCGTGAGTGAAGCACTCCAAGAAGACGGAGAACCGAAGAATGTCGAAGCGGCGGCGCGGTGGCGAGAGCGTCGACGAATCTCTCCTCTAGGGTATGGTGGACGACCACCAAAATTAGAGGGAGAGAGGGCTGTCGTGTATGAAGAAAAGAGAGAGAGAGAGAGAGAGAGAGCTCCAAAATTACATTTAAAATAGAGAGCATGGTATGCCTCTCTATTTATAGGGTTTTGGGATCCATGGATCTCAATCCATGGGACATATAAAATCAATGGGTGAGATTGATTTATGTCAATCCAATGGCCAAGATTGTTGTTGTCAGAAACAACAAATTTGGATTAAAATATATTTGACAAAATCAAATATAAATTAGTCCTAAATCAAAACCAATAAATAAGGAGAGAAAATACATGGAGATTTCATCCCCATGTACCTTCCATGTGGACGGCCACCCATTCCTATTTGGAATAGGGTGCCGCCCACCCTTTCCATAGGGAGAGCAATCTCATAACAATTCATGAGATTGCATATCTCCATGGAAATATCTCTTTATTTATTTGCAACAAATTTTGTTGGGTTTTATTCATCAAAAATAATTCACAATTATATTTGAGAATATTGCAATCTTGCCATAGTAAAATTGTGAATCATATTCACAATCCAAAACAACATATATTTTACATTGTTAATTAATTACACAATGTGTATCCAATACACATAATAATTAATCAATACATATAAATTATAATTAGCTCTCTCTAATATATTATAAATCACATTTATAATATATTATGAATAATTGGATATTTCTATCCACATTATTCTTATCCATAATAATTAAATCACATTTAATTATATTGGATAATTTCTTCATACGTTAAAATGATTAAATCACAATTAATCATGATTTCTTCATTGCTTAGATCTCATGGAATTATTCTTGAACCTTTCAAGAATAATGCAATCTCTCCGCAGATACTTGGAGATAAGGATAGGGCGATTGTATTATTCCATGTATAGTGACTTGGATATTGAGATCATATCTCAAATCCAGATCGCGGGCCTCCCATAAATGCTTGATTAAATCAAGACCGTAAATCTAATCTTTTCATTGCATCTGAATCACATTCAGATCAATGTCCAACATTTGGACTAAGATCAGATTACTTCTCTATCGATAGGAGTCACTAAAATCCAGACCCGTTTCATCACTCCCTAGGAATGGAAGCGTCATGGTTATAGAATCGTATATGATCGCATCACCCTCAGGTATTCCCAATACATGTACATCCTGCATACTGGAAGACTCTGATTAAAGTCGAAGTATTGGATCAACTTTACACTGTCTACTCCATGGTTTTATCAGTAAGTTTCTCATTCAATAATTGGGAGTCGGTATCAATCATATACTTTTCAAAAGCATATGTCATACCTAGGTCTTGATCACATACTTTCCAAAAGTATATATCAAACCTACAAATTCAGTCAAGCTTCCAAAGCGAGACGACCATGTGCATGGAATTTGATTCTTCCCAATATCTCATGAGTGAGCTCATGTCTTCCGGTTCAGTAACTGAACCTGTATGATCCCTTCGAGAGATCGTATTATTCATATGCCTTTATATGTACACCAGCGCACCGGTGTATAGACCTTGGTTAGGTCATCAACCTATTGGTCTGCCAAATGTACATACTCAGACATATAGTAACACATCTGTCTCCGGTCAGAGGATGCGTGCTTGTATCGTGACAGCATACGATATAGGACTTTGGTTATCTCGATCTCGTGAAGTCAACTCTTTTGACCTTACTAATCTGACACCTTCGAATCTCTATTCCTATGTAGAGGACCTGCATCAAGAGGTCAGTCAGATATCAGCCTAAAGAGATAAAGATTACCATCTCCTACTCAGGCTGGAGATCATCTCTTAACAATCATTTGATGGTGCTTGATGAGTCCTCAATCTAACTCTTTAGATATTCATCCAAGCACCAGCCTTTATGATTCAATAGTTGAATCAAAAGCTGTATGATTATTAAGATGGCCATGGTACATATCCCTAATTGTACTAAGGGACCTATCATGCAAATTATTCATTCTTCAGATCAGGGAATGATATATGCAATAACATTTATTGCATAATGGCTCGCTGTGGGCTCGCATTTCCAACATCATGGGCCAGATCAAGGACAAATCTGGGAAATGTAGGAGGGACAGTGATGAGGGAAGGAAGGGGAAGGATCGAAAGTGGTCAGGGGTGTCAGAAACATTTTGGAGACGCGAAGGTGGTTCGCTGGAGTAGGGCTCCAGTGAACTCGAGTTGGGTTAACAACTAAGAAATGTAATTAGACATGCAAAATAAGGACATGGAATGAAACCTAGATTCTAGACTAACCTAGAAAAGCAAGAAAGGTACTCGAGTTGGCCAGGAAACCAACGAGATGGACCTCAACTGCCAGGTGGCCCGAGGTGATGGAGCCAGCCTTCAACCAAGTTCATCTCCTCCGCAAATGGGTGGGGAGGAAGCTATCTCCTTCCTCTATCCAAGGTGCTAAAAGGGAGAGGCAGAAGTTGGTCAAAAGGGATTTAAACTTGGGAAGGAAGTTTCAGGCATGGTTTTGTACGTACGGATGAGAAGCTCCAAAGAATGAGGAAACGATAGTGATGTAATGACCCTCGCCCCAAGGAGGTCATATGGCATGCAAAAGGGAGGATGGGGGAAGAAGTCGTCAGAAGGAATCCAAGTTGACTGGTGAAACAATCAACTTGTAAAAAGTCGAGAAAATGGGTCAAATCTTGGGATGTCAAGCTATAGGGAGTAGGCCAGCTAGTTGGCCGAGGTCAACTGATCGGGCCTCTAGGTTGGTCTACGTGGACCAACGAGGAAAACTATCCTAAAAATATTTATAAATTATATACTAAATAATAAAGGATTTTATAAATGTTCTATTTATTATTTTATAAAGTATATTATTGTTATTATTTTAATTATTGTGTAGAGATGTATAATTACAAGTTAGTTTTAGGGTTCCATTACAGGTACTTTTATCTATGTATTTATATCTTTTATTTTTATTTTGTATTTTGTACTTTATTAATTTAGTTTATCATTTTATATATGTATAACTTATTTTTATACTTAAATATATTTTTATTAGAATTTTTTGTATGATATATACACTTAATTAAATAGATGATTTAATTTTATAGGTTTAAATATATGTATTTCATCGATGTATTTTCTATAAATATTTTATTTCAATGTTTTCTTTATTGTTTTATTTTATTTTTAATATATATTATAAATAATATTATAAAAATTATAAAAATCTAAAATTCTGAAAGTAATAAAGAATAAATAAAATGAATATTTTAATCGGGTATACTATATAATAGGGGTTCAAAACCTAATGTCCACATCTTAACTCCAAAAAATATGAAACTACCTTCATTAAATAGCTTATTAAACGTTACACACAATTAAAGGTGATTTTGATATATTTTTAGTTTTTATTTGAGAGATACAGGTCTGGGATATTGGGATTTTTTATTCTTATTCCGATTGTAACTTTTATACTGTATATTATTTTTGTGTAAACTCATTTTTTATTTTTTTTATTTTTTATTATCTACAATTTCCATGTACAAAGTTTCTTCATTTTAGGTTTAAAAAGTTGAAATACAATAGATCCCAAAATGAATAAAGAATGGACAAATAAAATGGATTTTTATTGTATTTTGGACCCTTATCTCCCCCTACTTTGTTCCTTGTCGACCTAGTCATCGAGATTCCTAGGTTTCAGGATTTAGGATCAGAAAATATCTTCGATATTTTATTATTTTTCTTTTATATTCTTTATTCTATAATTTTGGCATGAAAATAATATTTTATACAACATTTACACAATAATGCAAGAATATTAATTTGCCTAAATTAAGGGTATTCACATGCATTTACTAGGGTTTTAAGGTCGAAATGATAGAATAAAGGTTATGAAATGGAGATTCATCACGTCTCCCTCATCTCTAGTCAAAAAATAACCTCTTTCACTGCCCACCAAGAGCTATGCTTGATTTCTAAAGGTAAGTAGCATGGCTTGCCGTAAATAAGCCTAAAGGGAGATGTACCCAATGGAGTCTTGAAGGATGTTCTAAATGCCTAAAGAACTTAGTCCAATAGTTGAGACTAATCCTTTCGGTATGGTTGAAAACCCTTTTGAAAGATAGTATTGACCTCCCTATTTGAAACTTTGACTAGACCATTCGTCTGAGGATAATACATAGTAGCAATACGATGATCTATACTGAACTCGTTAGAAAGTGTCTTACCTTGTCGTTAATGAAGTGGCTAACCTCGTATGATATTAGAACTCGAGGGACCGCAAACCACGAAATGATATGCCTTCTCAGGAACTTACAAACCATCTCCGCATCAGCAGCTTGGGCAGGAGTAGCCTCTACCCAACGACTCAAATAATCTATATCCAAAAGAATATACTCGAATCCCCGACTCTTAGGGAACAAGCCCATAAAGTCTATACCTCATGCATCAAAGACTTCACAAAAGTGAATCAACTAAATTGGCATCATGTCTCTGTGTCCACAAGTGTCCATCCTCTAACAGTCAGTACATCTTCTTATGAGTGCATGGGAATCCACAACAAGAGTAGGCTACTAAAGATCGGATTGAAGTACCTTATGTGCTATTCTCTTCTCTAAATGGTGTCCTCCAGCTTCAAATTTATGGCAATACGTGAGGACGCTATGGTATTACTCTCGAGGAGTACATCGACGCCAAACAGATCATGCTCCTTCATGATAAAGGATTGGATCCTCCCAATGGTAAGACTTGGGTTTCGTGAGGAAAGTTTCGAATCTCTGCCTGGACGTACCTTGTGGAACTTTCTTAGCAATAAGAAAGTTCACAATGTCGGCATACCATGGGAGAGAGGCGACAACAAGAATCACCTTGTCTGGAAAGGTCTCCGTGATGGGTGTATCATACTCAAAAGTCTCGGGCAATTCTAATCAGGAGAGGTGATCCACCACCACATTCTTGACTTCAGGCTTGTCCTTGCTCTCAATGTAAAACTCTTGGAGTAGAAGGATCCATATGGTAAAATACGGCTTGGAATCATTCTTTTCCATTAAATACCTGATGGCGGTATGGTCGGTGAAAATTGTGATTTTTGATCCTAGGATGTGGGATATAAATTTATCTATGGCAAATACTATGGCTAGCATTTCTTTCTCTGTACAGTGTAATTCCACTGGGCAAAATCCAAAGTCTTACTAGTGAGGTGTATGGTGAATGAAAGCTCATCCCTCCTATGTCCTAAAACAACCCCATTGACAAATCAGAGGCATTTGTTATGATCATGAACGGGAGAGACCAATCGGGTAGCTGAAGGACATGAGCCTCTTCAACCATTTTCTTGATATTTTCACCGAAAGACACTTATCGTTGACAATAAACTCATGGTCTTTTGCTAGAAGATCAGATAATGGCTGGACAATTTTGCTAAAGTCTCGAATGAAACATCGATATAAAAGACACGCCCAATAAAAGACTGTAACTGCTTCAAATTGGATGGCGGATTGAGCTTCTTTATGATATCCACCTTTGTTGGATATCCACCTCCATGCCCCTACAGTAGATGATATTACCAAGAACCATCCCATGAGTCATCATGAAATGACTCTTCTCCCCATAAAGAATGAGGTTTACCTCAGTGCATCTGAGAAGCATGTGGTCTAGGCTAGAAAGACAACAATCAAAATCATCAACGTATACCAAAAAATCATCCATGAAGACCTCTAAAAAGTCCCCTACCATGCTCGTGAAAATCAAAAGCATGCACCTCTAGAATGTAGCTGGAGCATTACATAATCCAAAGGGCATCCGTTTAAAAACATACGTTCCGAACGGACAGGTGAAAGTCACCTTTTCTTGGTCTTCAGGTGTGATAGCCACCTGATTATATCTCGAGTACCCATCGAGAAAGCAATAATGGTCTTTCCCGTTTAACTTCTCGATAATTTGATTAATGATCGGTAGCGAGAAATGATCCTTCTTGGTCGCCTAGTTCAAATGCCTGTAGTACATACTGACTTGCCAAGAAGTCGATACTCAAGTAGCGATCTCCTCTCTGCCCTCATTTATCAGTGTAGTTATACCCAACTTCTTGGGTACACATGTAATAGACTAACCCATTTAAAGTCAGATATGGGACATATAAAATCAATGCTAAACCACATGGATATTTCCTTCATAACCACCTCTCGAAGATTCGAGTTCAACCTGCACTGAAACTCATGAGATGGTTTGGCATCATCCTTGAGAATGATGTGGTGAGAGCATAGAGCCAGACTAATCCCATGGAGATCTGCTACTGACCACCCGATTGCCTTGTGATTCTTTTTAAGAATCTTTATGGACATGATTCTTGATCTTTGGTCAGATCGGACACAATGATGATTGGAAATATTTTGGGCTCTCTAGTAAGGAATCAATACTTCATTGACTGAGGTAATAGTTTTAGCTCTAGGGGAGAACGAATAGGGAGAGCTGGTTTTGCTAGTGCCTGGATATAGGCTAATAGGGTTGTGTCCTCAAGCTCATCCTGCTCTAACTCAGAATGATCTGGAGACTACTCATCTGATAGCTAAATATTCTAAACTGGCTTAGTCTCCAGGCTCGTGGTAGGCTCCGTAGATGAAATCTTAAGTGCAAGGAACTCGACAGAACATTGTCGTCATAATCTTTTGAATCTGACTGATCTATAAGTGACTGACAGATTTGGTCATTCACCTTGGACTCGAAGGGATCAAAAATATTATCACATAAATATGAAAGAGTACCAGAATTATCTCCATCAGCCTCGTCACTAATCATCTCTGAGATTGTGCTCTCCAGACTTCCATCATCTAATATCTAAATTTTAGACTCTCCTGAAAGTGTGACGAAAGGTCCAAACTGCGTCATCGTCAGTCTGTACAAAATCAAAGTTCTAATGACCATCGGGTCGTCATCAGATGCTCGCTCTGACTCTTATGATTTGTCTTTGAGGTCCTAGATTATCTCTATATGTATACTCTCTCCCTGGACATGAAAGTACACCTTCCCAGCATCATTATCGGAAATGGCTTTAGCTTTAGCAAGAAAAGGTCATCCTAATATGATTGGGTTTCGGTCACACATTCATGGACTGTCATGTCCAACATGGTGAAGTCCACAGGGAATTTCAAACCCTGAATGGTGATAATAACGTCCTCAAGGCCTCTAGACCGATCTATCAGCAAATTGTAAGACCGTCCTGCTTGGTTGAAGAGGTCCAAGCTTGAACTTGTCGAGTAAGGAAGAAGGAAGGAGACTAATTGATGATCTGCTATCTAAAAGAGTACGATCAAAAGTTTGATTAAGAATCTCACATCTGACATACAACGCTCCTATGTCTGATCTCTTGGTTGGGAGACAGTTCTAGATGATGTGGCATGTATCCTTGGTCAACATATGGATTTCTGAATAATGGTTGCACTGCCTCTACATCCTGCACACCGTGGTTCCCTCTTTGAGACCTTACTATAGAAGAGGGATATGTGCCAAGGCTTCCAAAAGAGTAAGCTGAATGGTGAACTTATATAGCATCTCTTTTATCGGATCATTCATCTGATTCTTTTTGGTATTTTCCTTTTTATCTCCT
Source organism: Ottelia alismoides (assembly GCA_037367405.1). Lineage (NCBI taxonomy): Eukaryota > Viridiplantae > Streptophyta > Magnoliopsida > Alismatales > Hydrocharitaceae > Ottelia > Ottelia alismoides. Next base: position 2,713,370 of record JAZKJV010008609.1, on the reverse strand, counting down.
TTCTCCAAGCAGAGTGATTGGGGAAAAGGTATTTGTACATCCTCCTTATTAGTATGTAAAATAGGAGGATCAAAAGAATAAGAAGAAGATTTTTTATAAAGTGGGCACTTTCTCCAAGTAAATGGTTGTTTAACCCAAAAATCGAGCGGTCTTAAGTTCTACACAAGGCGGGAACTTAGTCGCTTAATCGACCACACGAAATCCAGATTAAAACAACAATTAACCCACAACAAAGATCAAGCAATGAAAAGCGGTGCGGAGTTAAAATTTATTATAACTCTATAACAAAGATGTGCATAGGTACAAGTATGTGTAGAGTGTCGAACACATGAAGCAAGAAGGTAGATTGGGGAAATAAGTGCTCAAAAATGACTATGATCAGATTGTCTATATGTGCTATATTTTGATGGTTTTTAATTATATATATATAGATATAGATATTTTATTTGATTTTTTATTTTATATTTTTATATTTTGATTTTTAATTTTCTGATTTTGTATTTCCTTTTTGAATTTATACTTTTATATTTTTTTCTTTTTAAGAAGGATATAAAACTGTATAGAGTATATATATATACAAGAGATATGAGAGAGAGAGAGATAAAAACTAGATAAAAAAATTAAAATACAAGAAATAATTTTTTTGTGCTTTTTATATTTTTCTAATATTTTTGTGCCTTTCTATATTTTTGCTAATTTTTTTGGTATTTTTAAAGTAAAAAACACTTAAAACAGGGAATAAAATAAATATCTGAAATCAAAATGGAGAAGAAAAATAGTAAACAGTAACAAAAATTCTCCAAACTAATTTTAAAATAAAGATAATAAAATAGAGAAAGTTTGGAGACAAAGAATATATATTTTTTTATTTTTTTATAGATTTTTTATATTTTTATAGAGATTTTTAGTGTTTTCTATTTTTTATTTTTCCTTTTGTATTTTTTAGTGATTTTTTGTTTGAGAATAAAACACAAAAAATAAACAAAATATATTTTTTTGGAATTTTTCAAAGAGTTTTTATTTATGTATTTTCTAATGCAAAAGTATGAAAATGCATGTTTTTTATTTTTTATAAATATTGAAATGTTAAAAATGTAAAATAAAAATACTACGTGATAGTGCAACGTAACATGAAGTTATGCCTATTCTTAGAGATGTTTTTGAATTTTATGATGCATGAAATAAATGTAAACAACAAAAAGAAAATACACACTAATAGGGGTATTTCTATAAATATGCAAAAGTACAGAGGCCTGAGTGTAAATTTCCCACAAAACTATAATTAAATAAAAATATTTATGAACCAATTAGAAATCACCAAAAACCCAGGGTTGTCTCTGCAAAAATGCTAGGCTCACATGCACGGGACACGTTACCTAGCAGGAATGAATATGTAATTTCCAAAAACCTGAGGGATGATTTGCAAAATATCCAAAAATAATATAACTGAATATAAAAGTTTAAGGGCTAAATAGTAATACAAAATTTTCCAGGGTCTTGGCCGTAAAAAGTCCACGCCTCACGTGCGTCAGGCACGTGAGGTGATGTGGCCAAGGACGAAAATGCAATAATAGAAAGTAGTGGGGCCTAGTTATAAATATTACAAAATTTTTTAAATGGCAGATGAAAGATTTAAGATCGAATATTAAATACAAAAAGAGCGTGGGTTTGTATGCAAAATACCCAAAGCTAAAGAATGATTGGACGGCGAATGATAGTCACTTGCCATGTGTCACGTCCTGGTGTCCCGATACCCCTTCACAGATGAATGGCCATGATTAGATCATGGCCCTTTGATCGTACAACTGAGGCTGGGCTAATCGAATGGCTGCAGAAGCTTCTGGAGGGCCCACACGATCCAACGACGGAAAAGGTCCGACAAAGAACCAGGAAGAACTCCGTCGAGGTGAAGTTATTCCGACTGGATCTCTCCTCTTCGGCATTCCTTGACGCTCCAAAACGGCCAGACGTCTCCTGCAGGGTCCCTCTCGTGGTTGGTTTCTCCAAAAAGCTCCGGTGTGTCCCGAAGGTCGTGCACGAGGATGGAGGAGCTGGGGGGCTCCATGTATCAAGGTGAAACCTTAAAACGAGCACCAGCGGCTTCTAACGTCCTTGGACCTGCAAAAAAAGTTATGGGGTCGAGAAAAAAATGCCTCGACCTCGTAGCGGAGTGATGGAGGCCAGGAAACGAAAGGGAAGCTCGTCGGAGCAAGCTCCGATATGGTGGTGGCGACGGTGAATCTAGGCTAAAAAGTGAAACTAAAAGGTCGGGGGGAAACCTAAGACTACATCAAAGTTAAAAAGTGCAACAAAATACAAGTAAAATGGGTACCTCGATGGCTGAACACCAGAGATATACCTCGACGGCCAACCTTGGCCGGAGGTGGGGGAAGCCGCCCTAGGACCTATTCTTCGACAACCTATAGGTGGGAGAGGATACTGTCACAATCCTCTATCCATTTTGCGCATCAGGAGGGGGGGTCAAAAGGGGTTCAAAAGATCAAGGCCAAGTAGAAGGGGTTTTTGAATAAATGAAGGAAGCAGAAAAAAGAAGAGGTGTATCTTCTGTATCGTTGATCCAATCCCCAAGGTTTAGCCTGGGCATGCATCCTTGATGCAAGGGGAGGAAAAGTTCTAAAGACTCTATCACGAAATAATGCAAGATGGGACCTCAAAAAAATCGCGAAGTCAAGTCAAAACTCATTTCTGACACTATACATACCTCGGTCAAAGAGTTGACCTCGGTCAACAAACGGGGAGCTCTGGTTGGTCCACGTGGACCAACCAAAAAATACCTGGAAAAATATTTATAAATTCGCTTAAAAATAATAAATAATTTTATTAATTTTAGGTTATTAAATAAAATGTATTTATTATTTTATGAAGTATTATATCATGATTTTTATTTATTTTTCGAGGTTCAAAATTACAAGTTACCTTTTATGGGTTATATACATGTATATTCATCTATATATTTTAATTTTTATTTTTATTTTGTATTTTTAATTTTATTATTTTTGTTTACTATTTTATATATTTATAACTTATTTTTAGAAATTTAAATATATTTTTATTTTATTTTTCAGATATATTATATTCATTTAAATAAATAGATGTATTAATTCTATATGTATAGATATAGGTATTATACCTATGTATTGTATACAAGTATTTTATTTTTACATTTTATTTATGTTTTATTCCTATTTTAATATACATATACATTATAAATAATATTTACAAAATTATAAAAATATAAATTTATAAAAAAATAAATAGAATGAATATTTTAATCGGTACAAGTATACAATAGGGGTCCAAAACCTAACTTTCAAACCGTAACTCTGAAAATGTGAAACCACCATCATTAAATAGCTTATTAAAAGTTGTATACAATTAAAGGTGATTTTGAATCATTTTGAATTTTTATTTGAGAGATGAGTTTGGGAAGTTAGAATTCTAGATACTTATTCATAGTATATTTTGTACGCTATATATTATTTTTGTATGAAATTAATTTTATATTTTTCTATATTTAATTATCTACAACTTTCATATTCAAAGTTTCTTTATTTGAAGTATAAATGGTAGAACTAAAAATAGGTCCCAAAAAATGAATAAAGAATGAATTAAATAAAAGGTATTTTTATTGTGATTTGGCCCTTATCTCCCCCTACTTTATTCCTTGTCGATCTAGTAGTCGAGAGCCTAGGTCTCGAGGTTTCGGGTCATAAAATATTTGTAATATTTTATTCTTTTTCTTTTCTTTTTTTTATTCTACAATTTTGACTTTAAAAACCGTATTTTATACAATATTTACACAATGACGCATGAATGCTAAAATGCCTAAATTAAGCCTATTTCTGCGCATTTACTAGGGTTTTTAAGGCCAAAATGATAGAATAAATATGATGAAATGGAGATTCATCAATGGTCAAGAGAAGAATCGTGAGATCTAGACTGATCAACTGTCATATATTTATTTCTCTTTTTGGATTTTTCTCTTTTGTACATTTGTTATATTTTTCTATCATATCACTATACAAGAAGAATGGTGATGAATACCCATTCATCACTCTTTATTCTTATATTTTAGCTACAAAAACCTTTGCAAATGCATGTAGATATATGTAAATACAAATAATTACCAAAAGCATGCATTGTGTAAAAACTTATAATTAGCATGTTTTTGTGCAAAAATAAAAGAATAAAGATTAAAAAGAAAAAGAGGGAAATATTTAGAATAAATATTGAGCAACCTAACCCAAGGGAGGGCTCAGCATGGGCCTAACCGCATAAAAGCCAAAGTAGAGGGAGATAGGGGTTCTTGTGTAAATATTTATGTAAATAAATAAAATTATATTTTCCTCAACCAAAAATATTCTAGTAAATATTTGTACATATTTGGAAAAGATAAAAACAAAATAAAAATTTGAAAATCAGAAAGACCAAAAATATCCTTCCACCATGTACATAGACCATGCCTCCTTATTTATTTAACCTTATAAATAAATAAAATTATTTTCTAGACTTTTTGTAAATATTCTCTGCTATAGTTTGTAAATAAAATAAATAAAAAGAATCAAAACAAAAATCAAATAAAAATAACAAAATTAAAATTACAAAAATATATTGTACATATACCTATATATAGCCCTATTATGTAAATACCTTATTTTTATTTTGAAAAATTAATTAAAAATCACCAAAAAATAGAAAAAATTAAAATAAAAATATTTTATGTTTTGCGTTTTTAATAATTCGGTCATTTCCTATTTTATTTCGAATTTTCAAATCATTTATGGCGTGGCCTCTCTTGATTGGTCCACGGGGGATGTTGACCCCCCGGTCAACTCCCCCCCTTGGACCACAGAGTTCCGGATTCGAGCGGCCAACCCGATTTCTCCATTTTATACCCGCTCGACCCGATTGCCTAACACCCAAACCCCAGCTCCGTTTGTCACCTCCCACATCCGACACCCTCGCCGGGCGTCAATCTCGGGGTCCGCGCACCACCGTGACCCTACCCGAGCTCATCTTTTCGGACCCCGAGCCACTTAAATACCCAGCTCCGCCGCATTCTTTGGGCATCTTTGGCTCTCCACCCTTCATCCCGTGACCTCCACCGCAGTCCCTGAGGTGACAGCTCTCGATTGCCCGTGTCGCAGCGAGGAGGGGGTGGCCGGACCACTGATCCGGCGACGTAGCGCCGCCGTGCTCCGCCCAGTGCAGGAGCTTGAGCCTCAGGACCAGACGACCTTCGAGGCCACGACCGGGAGCTACCTCAGCTCCAGCCTAGTCTACTCGATCGCCCAGGTAACCTTTTAGCTTTCCTATTTCGCCTAATTTCTAGTTTGCCCCAAATCGTATCGCCACTGTATTCCGTTGATTCCGACCACATCGAGCATCCTTTCAATCATCGGAACCCGTCATCACCTCCGCCGTTCCCCCGCGCACCTTCTCCATACACCCATCCAACCCAGCTCGCACAGGAGCTGGGGTTCGAGCTCCACCGTCCGTCGCTCGCCGGAGCTCGCTCATCCCGACGCATAGACCACCTTCACGCCGCCTTACCGGGTCGAGGCATTTTGCCCTCGACCCGCGAAGCTTCTGAGCTATTTTGCAGGTCCAGAGGAGGCCATCTGAGGCTCCCCTACATCCAGGCCAGGAGCTTTCCTCCGCCGACCCCGCCGGAGCCCCTCCAGGGCTCGGCTGGGCCATCGGAGGCCACCACCAGCTGCGGAACTTCATCGCGGACCTGTTCTGATCTTCAGAGGCAGCAGACGAGGACCACCGCGCTCGCACCTGGCCGGCGAAGCTCGCCGGCCAACTGTTCTTCCAGGATTCTCGAACACCGTCCGATCGCCCTCAGCGCTCCAGTTCTCATCACGTCCATCCATTCAGGAGCTGCAGCCACCGCTTGATCAGCCCGAGGGACGATCCTGACCGTCCAAACAGAGAGAGAGGCGCCATTCACCAACATCCGTCTGATATGCCACGCGTCTCGCTATCAGACGTCGATCAGGCCCACGTGCGGAAGGAGAGAAGCGCCCGTCGTCCAGAACCGTCAGATCTGCTACGTGGCGCACATCCGGCCGTCGGCGTAATAAAAGGGGTAATTTACCGTAGGCCCCCTTTTAGTTTATGCTTTACGTTTCAGTCCTGTAAATAGTTTGCGTACTTTATTTACGTTGGGTTATTTGCACATTGGACCTTATCCTTTAGTTTATTTGCATTTATGCCCCTGTTTGTGTGAGCCACGTGCGTCGTCACGTGTATATTTGGTGTATTTGCAACTCTAGTCCTGTAGTTCTGGATGTTTGTTATTGAATGAAAACTTTTTGGTAATTGCATATATGCCCCTGTGAGTGTTTAATTACGCATGTGCGCCTATTTTGTGGGTTAATTGCAATACAACCCCTAGACTTTTTGGTACGAGTTACCAAAAGGTCCTCGGACTTGTTTTTCTTACCAAAAGGTCCCTGAGTGCCCCAGGCACGCGCCGCGCGCGTGCGTTGCTGGGTTAATTGCACCTGGACCCCCAGAACTTTGGGTATTTGCACTTTGGTCCCTGTGCACAGTGCCGTCTTGTTATTTTTGAATAAAATATCAAATCACCTCCAAATTCGATGAAAATTGGACCCATGGTTCCTGCCATGGTGTAGGATTTTCGAGAATTTTTGAGGACATTTCTGAGTTTATTTGCTATTTTTAAAAATTCAAAAACATCTATTTTTGGCACTGTTCAGTTTTAAAAATCACAAAAAAATATAAAAACTCCCCTAAAAATTCTATAAAAATTAGGTAATGTTGATTTCATGTTCTTTGATTTTCTAGACAATTTTGGCTAATTTTTATCACTGAAAACCCATAAAAACTTAAAAACCCTCAAAAACTCATAAAAATTCTAATAAATACGTTAGAAACCCAAAAACAATAATTTTGGTACTCAAATTTTCCTTGTTTTACCTAGTTTACAGGAAAAATACCTCCAGGTCCTCTTGAGGTCCTTAGATATTTTATCTAGGGATTTTGGGCCTGGCTGGACAGTACCTTGCATTCTTGCTACTGTTTGATTTTTAGAAAATAAAATACACATCAGAAAAATCCCAAAAATTCACCAAAAACATTAAAAAACATAAAAAACATAAAAATATTTTTATCTGAATTTTTGCTTACTTCTTGATGCATTAAATAATTTGTTGAAGTGTGCTTGCTTTTGCTTTTCTCATTTTCTTCACATATTAAAAATTCCAAAAAAAAATCACCAAAAACAATTAAAAACCACTAACACATGTTTTCCCTTTTTCTCTGATTTTTTGACTACTTCGTAGGCTTTTTAGCCAATCCGTGCTCCTTGAGTTCGACCCTGGGTGCTATACCAGGTAAATCTCATAGCAGGACCGCTCACTTTGTTTTGATTGATCTTTGATTTATTTAGTGGTCTGATATTTTTCTTGATTAAGCTGACTTGATCGCTTGGGTCGCAACGACCAATTTAGCACCTATACCCTAGCCTTCAGGTTGCTTATCAGAATGGCGCCGTTGCCGGGGAGCACGGCTTAGTAGTCACTTTTAGCTTTTTCCGCGGCTTTTTGAGTTTCGCGGCTTTTTGTATAAAATTGCGTAGATATTATTTTTCTGACATTTTCTTACAATAATCTGCTTTGACACTCTTATTTTTGTTTTCTTACGAGGGCCCGAGGATCGAGGTGGCTTCTTCGGAAGCCGACGCAACCGCGAGAACCGGAGGCAGCTCTCTTCTTCACAGAGCCGCAGGAGAGTGCAGGAGAGCAAGCAGGAGTGCGGGAGTCGCGGGATAACCGCGGATTAGCGTAGTTTAGATTAGGATTTATTTCCAGCACATTTGACTATTATTGTAATAATACAGGGACTTAGACTTGAACTGTGCTTGAACATTTAGCGGGTCTGTTTCGCCGAGCACCGGTGTGCTCGGGGGACCCTTAGGAGATTTTGGCGGTTTTTGACGCGGTTTTCTTCTACTCTTTTTTTCTACCTTTTCCGGTGTTTACGCGGTTTTTGCTCGAGCCCCTAGACTTAGGAATTTCTGGTGCTTGTGTCGTAATTAGTAGGATCCAAACACCTAATTGCTTATCTGTTCCCATAGAACGTAATTGGACCTACTAATAATAAATAATAAAAATAACTTAGTCGCTTTCCTGAGAGCCTACGCGCCGCGAGCCTGCCCCGTCAAGCGCTACTCCTGAACTCGACCTGTCAAGAAGAGGAGGGGTGGGTCTAGACCGAACTCTTTGGATCGAGGGCGAGTGACTAAGTTAGACGGTTCTGCGCTAGAAATTGCTCGTCTAGGACTCGGTTTTTCCCGTTGCATCATTTAGGTAGATTTCTTTCTGTCTTTAAATTCTGCGCGGATCACTTGCATGTAGAGTGCTGGAGACAAGGTACGCATTTCTATCTCAGCATGCATCATTGATTTCTCGCGCATCGGCTTTTTCGTCTTCTCCCCCCTGTTTTCGGACTAAATAATCAGGAGAACCGAAAAATTCGTTAGGCCTTTTGTTTGATTTGAAAAATATTAAAAAGAAAAACCATAAAATTGGGACTGGCTAAGACTATTGATCTTAAAAACAACTCACCCTAAAAACTTTGTCTTGGGGAGAGCAACCCCCTCATTGTATGGTTTGGATGCACGAGAGAGTGACCCGCACCCTAGGTAGAGCCTCCCGGTGCTAGACCCGACTGATTACCGACTCTTCCGTGCGGGCCAGTCGGTTGGGATAGCATCGGATATCCTAACAGGTCACGTAAAGCGCTCTGATATTTTGTGTGTTCACCAAAATAAAATAGACAAGATAATTTGACCGAACTTTCACGGTCTTCAGCTCGCGTTGCGTTGGTGAACCGGGGGTTTGTTCTGTGATCATAGTTGACTCCAGATCTCATCCGCCTTACTCGCCAGATCAAGATGATGGGTAGACGGTCTCTTAGGTAGCCTCTGGCTGCACCGCTTTCGGGCACGTCTACCCGATCATCTAGGTTGGCCCGCGAGAGCCGAGACCAGCTCTCCGAGCCCGAGTACGATTCCGCCCTGTTCCTCCTCGACCCCCTTTCTTTCGGCACTGAGAGACATGAGCCCGAGGAGAGATTAGCAGAGTTCACAGCACCTGAGTTGGGCTCATTTGATTTTGCAGACGTCGCTATGGCCGCCAGATCAGACGATTACCCCGGAGGTCCACAGGGAGACCAGCATGTTGTATTTGACCAGGGGGCGATCAACTCCACCCTGATCGCATCACTCGAGACAGTTCAGCAGCAGTTACGCGATCAGGGGGCATTCATGATAGAGATGAGGCGAGAGTTGGAGAGGCTCAGAGCAGAGCGAGGTTCAGAGCAGAGCGAGCCGGAGGAGATACCAGATGCAGAGGCCGCAGCCGCAGCAGCCGCTGCCGCCGCAGCGGCAGCCGCCGCGGCAGGAGGACCACCACAACCGATGCGGGCGTTACACAACCCCGGATCTACTCTGATGCATCACTGGGTGGTAGTGCCAGCAATCGTGGGGGACTTCAAGTTCCCCCCGAACACCTTGCAGTTACTGCCCCGTTTCCACGGACTAGCCACTGAGGAGCCCCACCTCCACCTCCAGGAGTTTCTGATGATCTGCAGCACTGTCCACGATCGCCACGTGGACCAGGATACGATCCGGATGATAGCCAACCCGTTTTCACTGGCAGATAGAGCAGCCACCTGGCTGAAGCATTTAGGAAAGTTTGTCTACACCTGGGAGCAGCTCCGCACCGAGTACTTGAAAAAGTACTATCCACTCGGGCGGACGAATGCAGCGAGGGCCCTGATCAGCAACTTCTCCATGTCCCCAACGAGCAGTTTCACGAGGCTTGGGAGAGGTTCCGAGAGCTCCTAGACAGATGCCCGCACCACGACATATCCAAGTCGAACCTAGTTCAGAGCTTTTTCAGCGGGTTGACGCCAGAGCTTCAGGGTCTGGTGAACGCTTCTTGCGGCGGGTCCTACTTTGCCAAGGACCACGACCAGGTCTGGGCCATCTACGAGGAGATGTCCGAGAACTACATGGTGATGTCCCAGACCAGGTTGTATTCTCAGAGACCCCAGCCACAGCAGCCAGGACCCGTGCAGTACCAGCGGATAGCACGGGTAGATGCAGGTCCATCCAGTTCGTCCGCAGTCGCAGCAGCACTGGCAGAGTCATCCGCTGCGGACATGGGCATCATCAGCGAGAAGTTGGACCGCATGGAGCTGATCGAGAAGAAGCAGTGCCAGAGCATCACTCAGATGGAACAGATGGCATAGGTTCTGAGCGACATGAAGACCCAGCTCATGTGTCTCCAGGAGACACAGACGGCTTCACAGCCCCGTCTTCTGTCGCGAGGCGATACCGGCGGCAGCAGCAGCTCGTCCCAGCACTCCAGCTCCTCACAGCAGCCTAGACAGGTTCACCTTGTACAGGCGGAGCCGTACCAGCATCCGCAGCCTACCTACCAGTCCCCACCATCTCCAGACATGCAGATGGTGGTCTACCAGCCGGATCAGCCTCTGGCAGTACTCCCGCCAGACCCCTTCGATGCAGAGCCGTTGATGGATGTCAACGGGATTTGGTATGACCGCCCCCAGCCTGGGATCTGACGAGACCATCCCGGATTCAGGTGGGGGAGTGGTGGTGCCCAGCCCCAGCAGCAGCCGTCAGGACAGGGAGGGCAGTACTCCCAGCAGAGAGATCATCACCAGTCGCAGCAGCAGCACCCAGCACACCAGCAGCACCAGCCATCGTCCTTCGGTCCTCGTCCCTATCAGCAGCAGGGACAGTCGTGGAGGCGTGAGCAGCAGGCTCACCCGATTCAGCAGCAGCACCCGTCCTCATATCCCTCTTACCAGCACCATCAGCAGCAGATCCAGCAGCCTCACCCACAGAGAGGCTACCCGTCGGGCTCCCACGAGAGCCCCGCTTTGGATGACATCGCCCGCCTCCTCACAGATCAGCAGGCCACATTCAGACGGGAGATGGACGAGTTCCGCCAGGAGATGCGGGACTGGGTGAGAGGGAAGGCCGCCATTCCAGCCCAGATTGAGCCGAACCCGAACAATCTCAAGAGGAAATCTGAGCAGGTAGTACATACTGAGTTAGCCACTCCTAGTGACCCATTTGATGATACATCTTCGGATCTATTTGATGCTGATTTTGTCACACTTAGGAGCGGTAGGACTCCAGCAGGCGGCGGCGCCTCATCTGAGCTTCACCACGAGGATACTTCAGAGGCGCCACATGAGGAGGAGGAGAGCGGTACTGAGGCCGCTCCAGATGATGATGGTGGCACTGATGCCACCAAGGATGCTGATCCTACCGGCGGTACTGAGGTCGCCGCTTCACCAGTTCGAGGAGGTGGTACTGACGCCACCAGTAGAGCCGAGCCAGCCTGCGGTACTGATGCCGCGAGACGTCTACTAGCAGCAGCAGCAGCAGAGCCAGCCCGTGGTGGTACTGAGGCCACCGGTGTTTGTACAGATAGAGATGTTGTCTTTCCTCGCATTCCTGTATCTCAGAACTCTGTTATGAATAAAGGAAAAGGTTTACTTTCTTCTGGTCCCACTGTGGTGCATGATGTATGTGTGGATCCGGTCCTTGAACCGTCTAGACCTTTTCCTAGTCCTTCATCTGAGAAGGACCCTGTGATCCCCTTCCCTAGAGCCCTTCAGATGGGGAAGGGGAAGAAAAAAGAAAATCCAAAAAAGAGAGAGCTTGAGGAGTTCAGTCAGAGCATGATTGATAGGTTCCACATCCAGCTGACCCTCCAGGAGGCTTTGCAGCACATCCCCCTTCTCCAGCGATCTTTGAGAGACAGGACTACAGTCAGGAGGAGAAGGAGGAACCACACTTCCGAGATCCATGTGCTGACGAAAGCCACGTGTTTTGCGATCCAGAACCGACTGCCAGCCAAGAGGCCAGATTCAGAGGCCCCGTATGTCAGATGCCAGATCAGTGAGCAGAGGTTCGACCGTACTCTTCTAGATAGCGGATCGTCGATCAACCTTCTTCCGGCAGCCCTTCTCAACCGCTTCGAGTTGGGCACTCTTCGACAGAGCAGGACAGTCCTTCAGTTCGCTGATCGATCTGTCAAGAGGCCGAAGGGGTTATTACGAGACGTTATCGTCACGATTCAGGGCCTGAAATTCCCCGTGGACTTCGTAGTGTTGGACATGGAGATCCCTGAGTCAGTGGCCGATACCCCCATCATCCTTGGTCGTCCGTTCTTGGCCACAGCCAAGGCGGTGACTGATCATGATAGCGGGAAGGTGTACTTTCGCGTTGTGGGCGAGAGTATACAAATAGAGACGGTCGAGGACTACAAAGCTAGAGAGAGAACCCGCTCAGATGCGAGTACAGATTCAGAGCAGCTGACAGACACAGAGCCAGACATCCACCAGGACTGTGATTTTGTGATCACAGACGATGAGGCAGCTTGGGCAGATCCTGCAGCACATACCATCCTCTCATATTCAGATACAGCTGATGCCGAGATGATAGCAGAGGAGAGTCTGGAGAGCACAGCCCTGGTTCAAGATACCATAGAGGCAGCAGAGCCGGTCCTTGATCGCGACACGATGTTCAGTGATGGTGGTGCTGAGGCCACCTTGTTTTCCGGTAGTACTGAAGCCACCGCGGTTGATACAGATCCCTCGGATTCAGAGTCTGATTGGGCCGATTGCTATGATCAGATGCCAGACTCGAGTCCATCTGAGCCTATAGATGAGGAGGAGGTAGATGCAGAGCCGAGCAGAGACAGTGCAGTTGAGCAGCCTTCTCCCGATCCAGTTTGCGAGAGTACGCTTTCACTTTCCCAGGCAGATTTGGCAGACTTAGCAGCCTTCACTCGGTTTCTTCCGCAGCCAGATTTGCCAGCACCTAGTATTCCAGAGCGGAAGCCGCTCCCTACTTCGCTGAAGTATCGATTCCTTGCGGGCGATCCAGAGATGTACCCAGTCATCATCTCCGCCGAGTTGACTGGAGAGCAGGAATCCCGTTTGATGGGGGTTCTTGAAAAGAACCGCAAGGCGATTGGATGGAGCGTAGCGGATCTCCATGGGATTAGTCCAGCAGTGTGCTCCCACCATATCTATCTTGAGGAGGGGGCGAAGCCGTCGCGTGAGTTCCAGCGGCGACTGAACCCCAACCTGAGAGAGGTCGTGATGAAAGAAATATCAAAATGGTGGAGTGCAGACTTTATTTATCCCATTTCCGACTCCAAGTGGGTCAGCCCCTTGCATGTGGTGCCCAAGAAGACGGGCATCACGACTGTGATCAGTGAGTCGGGAGAGGAGATTGCTACACGAGTACCCACCTCTTGGAGGGTTTGTGTTGACTACAGGAGACTCAACCAAGCCACCAAGAAGGACCATTTCCCCCTGCCTTTTATTGACCAGATCATTGAGAGACTGGCAGGGAAGAGCCATTATTGCTTCCTGGATGGGTACTCGGGCTACAACCAAGTGGCCATCGCTCCTGAGGATCAGGAGAAGACCACCTTTACCTGTCCCTTCGGCACATATGCTTTTCGACGCATGCCATTTGGGCTATGAAACGCCCCTGCGACTTTTCAGAGGTGCATGCTGTCGATCTTTTCGGACATGGTAGGGGAGTGTTTGGAGGTCTTCATGGACGATTTCTCGGTCTACGGCGACGGATACGATTCTTGTCTTGATTGCCTAGACCGGGTACTCCAGCGATGTATCGAGTTTCATTTGGTTCTGTCATGGGAGAAGAGTCACTTCATGGTGACTCAAGGGACGGTGCTTGGCCACATCATCTCCAACAGGGGCATGGAGGTTGATCCGGCCAAGGTTGATGTCATTAGAAAACTCACACCGCCGTCCAATTTGAGGCAGCTACGGTCATTCCTGGGGCACGTTGGATTTTATAGGAGATTTATTCAGGATTTCAGTAAGATTGCCCGACCGTTGACTGACCTCTTGACGAAAGACACCGAGTTCCTTGTCGATGACAAGTGTCTCTCGTCCTTTGCGACTCTCCAGCAGCATGTTATTGAGGCTCCTGTTCTCCAGCCGCCTGATTGGTCTCTCCCATTCGAGATCATGACGGACGCCTCCGATTTTGCCGTGGGGGCAGTGCTGGGACAGACGAGGGATGGAGTTCCGTTTGCCATACACTATGCTAGCCGCACATTGGATTCCGCCCAGCGGAACTATACGGTCACAGAGAAGGAGATGCTAGCAGTAGTGTTTGCCCTAGATAAGTTCAGATCGTATATCATTGGATCTAGAGTGACTTTGTTTACAGATCACACCGCCATCAGGTACCTCATGGCAAAGAAGGATGCCAAGGCCAGACTGACTAGATGGATCCTTCTACTCCAGGAGTTCGACATTGAGATCAAGGATAAGCCTGGAGTCAAGAATGTGGTGGCGGATCATCTCTCCCGATTAGAGCAACCTGAGGATTCTGAGCAGATTGATCCCATTCGAGATACCTTCCCAGATGAGGCGATCCTTGCTATCGCCTCACTCCCGTGGTATGCCGATATTGTGAACTTTCTCGTTGCAGGGAAAGTCCCACAAGATTGGCCCAGGCAGAGGCTTGAGACCTTCCTTGCGAGGGCCAAGTCCTACCACTGGGAGGATCCCATCCTTTACCACGAAGGAGGGGATAGCGTCTGGCGTCGGTGTATTCCTCAGGAGGAACACCATAGCGTACTCACTTACTGCCACAAGTTTGAGGCAGGAGGACATCATTCTGGGAGGAGAACGGCACAGAAAGTGCTCCAATCCGGCTTGTGGTGGCCTACCCTCTTCAAGGACTCTGATGAGTTCGTGAAGAGGTGTACTGACTGTCAGAGGATGGGCACTTGTGGACAGCGTGATATGATGCCGATGCAGCCCATTCACTTCTGTGAGGTTTTTGACGCATGGGGCATCGATTTCATGGGTCCATTCCCTAAGAGTCAGGGATTTGAGTACATTCTGTTGGCCGTTGATTATGTTAGTCGTTGGGTGGAGGCTATCCCCACCCGAGCCGCTGATGCAAGGACAGTTTGCAGATTTTTGAGGAAGCATATCATCACGCGGTTCGGGGTTCCACGAGTTCTGATTTCTGATGGGGGGTCTCATTTCATCAACGACCAGGTAAAGGCCCTTGCTAGCGAGTTCAGCATAGATCATCGTGTTGCCACACCTTACCATCCACAGACGAATGGTCTAGCTGAGGTATCGAATAGGGAGATCAAGAATATTTTGCAAAAAATCGTCCGCCCTGACCGAAAGAATTGGTCACAGCTTTTGGACTCGGTCTTGTGGGCATATCGGACGTCTTTCAAGACACCTTTGGGCACATCTCCCTTTCGCCTCGTATATGGAAAGCCGTGCCATTTACCTGTTGAGCTGAGGCACAAGTCACTTTGGGCAGTCACAAACATTTTGAGGGATCCAGATGGTATGGGAGACCAGAGAAGGGCAGAGTTAGCTGCCCTGGAGGAGCTTAGAGATGCAGCTTTCTCAAGCAGCCTACATTATAAGGAGAAAGTCAAGGAGTGGCATGATTCTCATATCAGCCACAAGCATTTTGAGATTGGGCAGAGAGTATGGCTGTTTGATGCGAGGCTACGATTATTTCCAGGGAAGCTACAGAGCAAATGGAAGGGACCATACTTGGTCAGAAAGGTACACGACAATGGTAGCATTGATATATCTGAGTTGTCTTCTGATAGTACCTTTCGAGTGAACGGCCAGCGGCTCAAGCCATTTCAAGATCATGAGCCGCGGGACGTTATTGTTGCCCCTATTCATTTTGCGTGAGATGTGGTCTCTTGACTCACATTTTTTGCATCTCACGCCTGATTTTCACTGTTCCTATGCATGTATAGATCCAGTTGTCCATATCATTCTATTCTTTAGTCCCACATCCCTTTTTCTCATCTTATGATTATGCTATACTCAGGGTGTACTTTACCCTAAGTATAGGGGGGATGTAGGACCTGCGAGTATTCTTTTCATTCGTTCTGCTCCTGTTTTGCTGCCTATACTTAGGGATATTTTACCCTAAGTATAGGGGGGGCAGATTCTGTATCTTCTTCACTCGGATTTCCCTTCACGTACAGCTTGCTATACTTAGGATTATTTAATCCTAAGTATAGGGGGAAACCACCGAGCTCCTCTGATTCTATTCATTTATTCGTTCCTGTACTTAGCCATTCCTTTTCACTCCCCTTTTACTAAGCACGAGTTATGTCTTCTTCATCGCTCTTGATCACTCTGAGGACATCGTTCGAGCTAAGTATAGGGGGGGTGTGTATATATTTCATATATACTTTAGCCATAACTCGTACTTTGTGTGAGTGTCTTAATAAATAAAATGGCTAAAAATCACAAAAATTAAAATTTTTTCATGTACATAAACTTCTTTTATCTTGCACATACATAGCTAGTGTACAAAGTATTTTTGTAAAAATGATTTCAAAAATCTTTTGTGTAAAGCTTGTGTAAATATTTTTGTATCAAAATTATGTATATAGTGCAAAATTTTTCCAAAATGTTTTGAAAAATCAAAAGTTTGCAAAAATCTTTTGTAAATACTTGTAAATATTTATAAATATCTTTTTGCAAAACTTGCACCTCATGCATCATTCATTCATGATTTCAAAACATTTTTCAAAAATTTTGCATGATTGTAAAATATTTGTAAATAGCATCTTGTGTACATATATGTATATAGTTTTTCCTGGATGAGAGTTGACATTTAAACTAAGCCTGGAATTAGATTGAGAAATGGAGCTTGAATAAGATCTTAATCCACCTAACTTTAAGAGGAACCTTATAGGACTTAGGGTTAAGGCTTTTCAGGTCCATAAGGACTTAATTCTTTGAGTCCACTAGGCTATGAGCATATGTCATCTTGATGAGCCTAAGTAGAACACTTAACAACACACGCATGACTCTTAGAGACAATGGCTTGACTTGCACCTGCACTTTACACATGGCTCTCCACGGATGAGGTGGTGAGGAGGCAGTTTCCTTTGGCTTGGGGTAGCATATGAGGGTAGTACTTCTAGGCGGAACCTCTCTTCTTCTTCTAGTGAAGGAAGTGCGTCTCAACTTGGTCTAGTGGTGATGAAGGCTAAAGACAGAAGCCGTGGGTTGCAATAAAGCTTCAAAAGAGGGACAATCTACTGGCTCAAGAGGAAAATTTCTTGTATATATGCTGCACCATGTAGATATGTTGTACAGAAGTCCTTGAAAAAAAAATGCAAAAATGCAAAAAGAACTCCAAAAAAGTGGTGGGTCGGATTGAAATTTTAATAACCCCACCGGAGTGTATATAGTCAAATAAAGCAAAAGCTTATGGTATCCATGTTACATCTCATGAAGCTTGCAGCGGGAGACTTAGCTACACTGGCTAAGCTTCCAAAAGTCTATACTTCTTCCCCCCTCTTCTTGAGCCGGTTGCACTTGAACATAGAAGGGAATACCCCGCTTCTCGAGGAAAGAGTTGCTAGACCGAGGCATTAGAGTTACCAGGTTGAGGGAGGTTGTTTCTTTGTTACTTCTGAGGTGGGGAGCCAAATATCACTTACACTGCATGGAAAGACTCATGGTCATTAGAGTTTGTGTATGTAGACTTAATCTGATCTGGTTTATTGAGGAGTCTTGCCCATAGATTGGTGGAACTTAGAGGCTGTTGAGTTTTAAGCTTAAGTCCAAATAAGGTTCCGACACATTAATAATCCAAAGATCTGATCGAGCTCCATAATTCAATTTAATGAAGGAAAGTTTAATAATTCAACCTTGATCCATGTACATTCCCCTCTTTTTCTTTTTCTTTCTTTCTTTTTCACTTCTTTTTCAAATAAGTGTTTGCTAAGGGACTAGCAAAGTTAAGTATAGGGGGGTGATGAATACCCATTCATCACTCTTTATTCTTATATTTTAGCTACAAAAACCTTTGCAAATGCATGTAGATATATGTAAATACAAATAATTACCAAAAGCATGCAT
This sequence comes from Ottelia alismoides, assembly GCA_037367405.1. Lineage (NCBI taxonomy): Eukaryota > Viridiplantae > Streptophyta > Magnoliopsida > Alismatales > Hydrocharitaceae > Ottelia > Ottelia alismoides. The sequence continues at coordinate 2,695,355 of JAZKJV010008609.1, read as the reverse complement.
TGTGTAAAAACTTATAATTAGCATGTTTTTGTGCAAAAATAAAAGAATAAAGATTAAAAAGAAAAATAGGGAAATATTTAGAATAAATATTGAGCAACCTAACCCAAGGGAGGGCTCAGCATGGGCCTAACCGCATAAAAGCCAAAGTAGAGGGAGATAGGGGTTCTTGTGTAAATATTTATGTAAATAAATAAAATTATATTTTCCTCAATCAAAAATATTCTTGTAAATATTTGTACATATTTGGAAAAGATAAAAACAAAATAAAAATTTGAAAATCAGAAAGACCAAAAATATCCTTCCACCATGTACATAGACCATGCCTCCTTATTTATTTAACCTTATAAATAAATAAAATTATTTTCTAGACTTTTTGTAAATATTCTCTGTTATAGTTTGTAAATAAAATAAATAAAAAGAATCAAAACAAAAATCAAATAAAAATAACAAAATTAAAATTACAAAAATATATTGTACATATACCTATATATAGCCCTATTATGTAAATACCTTATTTTTATTTTGAAAAATTAATTAAAAATCACCAAAAAATAGAAAAAATTAAAATAAAAATATTTTATGTTTTGCGTTTTTAATAATTCGGTCATTTCCTATTTTATTTCGAATTTTCAAATCATTTATGGCGTGGCCTCTCCTGATTGGTCCACGGGGGATGTTGACCCCCCGGTCAACTCCCCCCCTTGGACCACAGAGTTCCGGATTCGAGCGGCCAACCCGATTTCTCCATTTTATACCCGCTCGACCCGATTGCCTAACACCCAAACCCCAGCTCCGTTTGTCACCTCCCACATCTGACACCCTCGCCGGGCGTCAATCTCGGGGTCCGCGCACCACCGTGACCCTACCCGAGCTCATCTTTTCGGACCCCGAGCCACTTAAATACCCAGCTCCGCCGCATTCTTTGGGCATCTTTGGCTCTCCACCCTTCATCCCGTGACCTCCACCACAGTCCCTGAGTGACAGCTCTCGATTGCCCGTGTCGCAGCGAGGAGGGGGTGGTCGGACCACTGATCCGGCGACGTAGCGCCGCCGTGCTCTGCCCAGTGCAGGAGCTTGAGCCTCAGGACCAGAAGACCTTCGAGGCCACGACCGGGAGCTACCTCAGCTCCAGCCTAGTCTACTCGATCGCCCAGGTAACCTTTTAGCTTTCCTATTTCGCCTAATTTCTAGTTTGCCCCAAATCGTATCGCCACTGTATTCCGTTGATTCCGACCACCTCGAGCATCCTTTCGATCATCGGAACCCGTCATCACCTCCGTCGTTCCCCCGCGCACCTTCTCCATACACCCATCCAACCCAGCTCGCACAGGAGTTGGGGTTCGAGCTCCACCGTCCGTCGCTCGCCGGAGCTCGCTCATCCCGACGCATAGACCACCTTCACGCCGCCTTACCGGGTCGAGGCATTTTGCCCTCGACCCGCGAAGCTTCTGAGCTGTTTTGCAGGTCCAGAGGAGGCCATCTGAGGCTCCCCTACATCCAGGCCAGGAGCTTTCCTCCGCCGACCTCGCCGGAGCCCCTCCAGGGCTCGGCTGGGCCATCGGAGGCCACCACCAGCTGCGGAACTTCATCGCGAACCTGTTCTGATCTTCAGAGGCAGCAGACGAGGACCACCGCGCTCGTACCTGGCCGGCGAAGCTCGCCGGCCAACTGTTCTTCCAGGATCCTCGAACACCGTCCGATCGCCCTCAGCGCTCCAGTTCTCATCACGTCCATCCATTCAGGAGCTGCAGCCACCGCTTGATCAGCCCGAGGGACGATCCTGACCGTCCAAACAGAGAGAGAGGCGCCATTCACCAACATCCGTCAGATCTGCCACGCGTCTCGCTATCAGACGTCGATCAGGCCCACGTGCAGAAGGAGAGAAGCGCCCGTCGTCCAGAACCGTCAGATCTGCTACGTGGCGCACATCCGGCCGTCGGCGTAATAAAAGGGGTAATTTACCGTAGGCCCCCTTTTAGTTTATGCTTTACGTTTCAGTCCTGTAAATAGTTTGCGTACTTTATTTACGTTGGGTTATTTGCACATTGGACCTTATCCTTTAGTTTATTTGCATTTATGCCCCTGTTTGTGTGAGCCACGTGCGTCGTCACGTGTATATTTGGTGTATTTGCAACTCTAGTCCTGTAGTTCTGGATGTTTGTTATTGAATGAAAACTTTTTGGTAATTGCATATATGCCCCTGTGAGTGTTTAATTACGCATGTGCGCCTATTTTGTGGGTTAATTGCAATACAACCCCTAGACTTTTTGGTACGAGTAACCAAAAGGTCCTCGGACTTGTTTTTCTTACCAAAAGGTCCCTGAGTGCCCCAGGCACGCGCCGCGCGCGTGCGTTGCTAGGTTAATTGCACCTGGACCCCTAGAACTTTGGGTATTTGCACTTTGGTCCCTGTGCACAGTGCCCTCTTGTTATTTTTGAATAAAATATCAAATCACCTCCAAATTCGATGAAAATTTGACCCATGGTTCCTGCCATGGTGTAGGATTTTCGAGAATTTTTGAGGACATTTCTGAGTTTATTTGCTATTTTTAAAAATTCAAAAACATCTATTTTTGGCACTGTTCAGTTTTAAAAATCACAAAAAATATAAAAACTCCCCTAAAAATTCTATAAAAATTAGGTATTGTTGATTTCATGTTCTTTGATTTTCTAGCCAATTTTGGCTAATTTTTATCACTGAAAACCCATAAAAACTTAAAAACCCTCAAAAACTCATAAAATTCTAATAAATACGTTAAATACCCAAAAACAATAATTTTGGTACTCAAATTTTCCTTGTTTTACCTAGTTTACAGGAAAATTACCTCCAGGTCCTCTTGAGGTCCTTAGATATTTTATCTAGGGATTTGGGCCTGGGCTGGACAGTACCTTGCATTCTTGCTACTGTTTGATTTTTAGAAAAAAAAATACACATCAGAAAAATCCCAAAAATTCACCAAAAACATTAAAAAACATAAAAAACATAAAAATATTTTTGTCTGAATTTTGCTTACTTCTTGATGCAATTAAATAATTTGTTGAAGTGTGCTTGCTTTTGCTTTTCTCATTTTCTTCACATATTAAAAATTCCAAAAAAAAAATTCACCAAAAACAATTAAAAACCACTAACACATGTTTTCCCTTTTTCTCTGATTTTTTGACTACTTCGTAGGCTTTTTAGCCAATCCGTGCTCCTTGAGTTCGACCCTAGATGCTATACCAGGTAAATCTCATAGCAGGACCGCTCACTTTGTTTTGATTGATCTTTGATTTATTTAGTGGTCTGATATTTTTCTTGATTAAGCTGACTTGATCGCTTGGGTCGCAACGACCAATTTAGCACCTATACCCTAGCCTTCAGGTCGCTTATCAAATGGTAAAAGCAGTTGCATCAACATCAGACTCTGGTTGCTTATTGTTTAACTTGGTAGTATCAATACCACCATAGATGTCCTCAAATAGATAGGAGGCATCAGGACCACCATCATCAAGCTCAACAGGCTTTCTTGCATCATCAGTTATATGTTCATCGAGCTTAGTTAAGTCTCCACCTGTGGGTATCCTAACGCTCCTAAGATAAATAAAATCAGCTTCATCTCATTAAAGAGATTCATATGAAAATACCTATGACTGGAGGGTAGCATATGTAAGTATATCAGCTCTGACTTTCTCTTCAGACTGTTTGGGTTTGGCTCAATCTAAAGTAGGAATAGCGGACTTTCATTTGACTATATCAATAACATTGTTTTTAAACTCATCCATTTCTTGCCTAAATGCGACCTGTTGGTCAACTATTAAACTAGAGAGATACTCAAGAACTGGGTTGTCATGGAAGGGACCATGAGACCCAGATGAGTGGCCTCGATGGAATTGACGCTGTTGTAGAGATGATTGCTGATGTGGAAGGTAAGACTACTGATACTGCGATGGATATGCATTCTGTCTCCATTGAGCAGGCTAGTACTGGAAAGGACTAGAATGCTATTGTTTTACTCTGTTCTGCCCCATTTGTGCCTATGATGGCTGGCTGGGAAGAGGCACCTCCTGAAGACCAACGGAAACCAGGATGATCGTAATGGATCCTTGTTGTTGCTGCCAGTTATATCATATCCCATTGACCTTGATCAATGGCTTGGGCATCTCAGAATAAGAAGGTGTCATAGATGCAAGCAACTAATCACTCTGATACACCACCATATAGGTGTCAGATGATGATGTCTGCGGGTTTTGCTGGTAAGCATGAGACTGGTCAGTCGGCTCAGAATGCACATGGTGTATGTGTTGAACTAGTGGTTGTAGAAGAATAACTCGGTCTCTACTCCTTGAGTTAGCCTGTAATCTCTAAGACTTCATGGAATCTGTCTGAAATCCGAGAATGCACATGATTTGTGTCTTCAGATCACTAAGACATCTCTCAAGCTCGTAACTTTTAATCAAGCTTGTCCAAATTCTAACAACTTTTCTCTCTGATCTCCATATGATCCAACTTTTGGCAGATGATCCCCATGTCAGCTGATGAGGAATCAGAACGTGTGGAAACAACAGAAGAAGGAGTGATATCGCTCCGCACCCTATGTTAATTCGGTCAAATTAATGTCCAAATTAATGTTGAGAATTCGTTGCAGTCGGATACGAGATGTTGATCAAAAACCACTTATCGATTATTTTGAAGTTAATTTTAAGCGGCAATATTTTTTTTTACTTGGGGTAAGTCCAAGGTCGATCTCAGGGAGGCATCTGTCTCCTTAGGTGAATTTAAGCAAGGATCCAAGTGTGAGATTTCAAGGAGTATTTTTTTTTAAGTCTTTTTCGGTTTTTTTATGCAAGACACATGCAAAAATCGAGCCAATTTAAAGTTAAATCAGTTAAGGTATCAAATTAAATTCAAAAATTATGAAACTTGGCCAGATTATGAAATGGGATGAAATTAAGCTAACCTAATTTTTTTATAATTTTTTGATGCACGGATAATAAAATATGCTGATGTTAGTAAAAATGACTAAACCAATTTTAATAATTATCAAACGATTATATTTCTCAGAAATAAAATTAATCCAAATAGGTCTAATTGAGAGCTATCCAAATCAACTTAAATTTCGTTAAAATACTTCACGGTTGATTAATTAAAATTCGATTAAGGTTTTCACTAAATGATTTTTCTATGACAAACTACACGTGCAAATGATGTGAATTTTGGATATGTTGTAGCATAAACTTAGATCTACCAAAGATGATTTTTCAGAGATTTTTCGACAAGCAGAGAATGCGCAGTAAATTAAACAATCAAATTGGGCAAATTATTGCAATTTTCCACCAAATTAATTTCAATAAATACTCTGCAAATCAGAAAAATACAACTAAGTGCTAAAAAGGTAGAACAAAAGTTATGCTACACAATGCAACTTTCAGAATTAAAAATTGATGACAGAATGATAACAAAATAAACGTGCAAATGCAAGGATGTAAATGCAATACAGAAATAAAAAATATGAACTAAAATGGTGAACAGGGACTTACATGCAATTTCCTAAAACTTGAACTTCCTTTGGTAACTTGCAAGGGGTGTCAAGTGTCCCTTTTGCAAATACCCTTTTCTTTAATGTGCGATAGATCTCCCCTGTTCTTGGAGATGAAACAGGGGAGGCCAATGAAAGAGCTTCACGGTGGAGAAGCTTAAAGATGGCCGGCGGTGGAGACGCGTGAGGAGGGTGGCGGCGTCAGCGGCGTGGGCGGTGTGGGGCGCCAACGCCTGAGGAGGGCGGCGGCGTGGAGACCTGCTGTTGGCGGACACGCGCCGCGCGCGCGGCCAAGGCCCACTGGAGGTTGACGGTGGTCGTGTGCGAGGTGTCGGGGAGGTGCTTGGGGCAGGCGCGGCTCCCAGCCGCGCGAGGGCTGGAGCGGGCGGTCGCGCGGAGCGGCTAGCCCGAGGCGGAGGTGCACGCTGGGGCGTGGAGCTGGTGGTGGTGATGCTCCAGCCGCAGGTGGCTGCGGTTGTTGAAGGTTGACGGTGCAGCGGCTGCCGGAGTCGTTGACGGCGAGGGAGGAGGGCCGACACACGGCCAAGGGTCGTCGGAGCAGTGGAGGCGTCCACCGTGCGGTTGGTGGTTGATGGGTGTGTGAGTGTGAGGAAGAAGAAGAAGCAGGGGAGGTGTCAATACCTCCTCTTTTTCTCATGCATTTGTTTAACAGGGCGTAAATAAGTGATGAATCGATTGACTAAATTTTGTCGAAAAATTAATTAAAAATCACCGTTGCGTTCGCAACGTGTGATTTATCCGTTGAAGTGCGATCGGTTTTGCGATTGGATGAATGAACGATGATGAAATTAAGAGAGAGAAAGGGATGAGGAAGAAGAAGAGAGGAAGAAAATTACCTGGATGTGGAATGGTACCTGGGAAGGGAGAAGCAAAGCTTCTCAGGTCGTCGCTCGACGCGCGGCAAGCGGAGCTCGGGCAACGGCGGTTTGCGGCTGCGGCGGTGGACGGAGGGCCATCGGATCTCGCCCTAGAGGAGCAGGGTCGTCGCTCACCGTTGGCACTCTCTCCCTTGTTGTCACCAAAGAAGAAATGGAGCTCTCCTCTCCCTCACTATGAAGATGGCGGATGGGGGTGAATGTGGAAGTAGAGGAGATTATAAAGAGGAGGAGATGGAGGTTGGAGAGGCCATGGAGAGAGTGGAGGAGATGGAGAAAGTGGAGGAGATGGGGTGGGATGGAAGGTGTCGATAGTTGGCTTCCCCCTTAAGTTAAGGGAGAGTGGGAGAAGAATGGGTAGAGAGGAGAGAGAGGATGCCACTTGGCGTGCTAGGATGCGGCCATGTGGCATTTATTTTAAAAAAAACAAAAACCAAGGAGTTGACACGTGGCGGCTTTTGGAGCCACCACGTGTCACTCTCAGAAAAATCCAAAGTTAAAATAGAAAGAAAATCAAAAAGACATAACAAAAGGGCTTAAAATCAAAAAGTGTTCAACACGAAAGTTGCTCGTCTCGACGAGATCTACAACTTTCGTGAAGGGCCGAAAATCAAACGAGATCATCTGTAAAAAATATATTTTTGGGTGGTACCTTATAGATATAAAAATACCGCATTTTATCTTTTGCAATTTTTTTGTCATTGTTAATTAAGAGAAAAATCAAAATAAAAATAAAGAAAATATGAGAAGAATATTTACAACTTAATCTAATTTTTTTGGATTTTTAATAATTAAGAAAATAAAATGGTAAAATACAGGGGCAAAACGGTCATTATGTACAATGTATAAAAGGGGCCCAAAACCCAAGTTTTGCATACGAGCTCCGATTTTAATGAAATTCGTCTTATTTCGAAGGTCTCTGAATGTATATTACTTTAAAAGTGAGTAGACCTAATTCGGAGGCTGTATGAGAGAGATATGTGCATTTTAAGGTCTAAGGTCTCCAATTGGGTTTGGGGTTTTATTGGGTAATTTTACAAGTTGGTATTTTTTAGTTATTTTTCTTTAATTAGTGTTAGTAATATATACACTATAGAGTTGGTTTTATTAGCTTTGGAGTTAGTATAAGGTATTTTATCTAGTATAGAGGTGAATATTTACAAGTGAAATTGGCTTCTTATTTAATGCAGATATGAATGCTAAAATGCAGATATTATGCTTGCGTGCATGAATGCTATTTATGCAATATAAGTGGAAATATGCTGCTATTTACTCGGGAACAAAGCTCTATTTTCAACTTTTAGAGTGATGAATCACAGATTCATCAACCCCCTATACTTAGACCTTGCTCGTCCCCGAGCAACTAAATGAAATGCAAAAGTGAAATGATTTTGGGTTCCATACCAAGGTCATGAACAAAAGTTGAAAATGGAGTTTGACTCGACCTTTGGATTAATTGTGTGGCGGAACCCTTATTGGGACCTGAACTTAAGACCTAATAGACTTCAAGTTCCACAAGTCTTCTATTCAAGACGCCTCAACAGTCAGGTCAGAATAAATCCTCAAACGCAAATTTCTGATGACTATGATTCTTACTTGTACTGTGTAAGTGAAATGTAACTCTCCACATCAGAAATGGCTCGGAACCAGCCTCCCCTAACAAGGTAACTCAATAACCCGGTCCAGTAACTCTTTCCTCGAGGAGCGGGGTATTCCCTTCTAAGTTCAAGTGCGACCAACTCAAGAGGAGGGGGTAGAGAAAAGAATAAAGAATGGACGGTAGCCAGTGTAGCTAACCTATCCCGGGATGCCTGACCAGTGTAGCCAAGTCATCCAGCTGCAGACTTCTTGCTAGTATACATACTCCAACAGGCAAATTTTTTTTTTTTGAGTTTTTGCATTTTTCTCTTTTTTTTCTTTTTTTTCCTCTTCTTTTTTTTTGGAACTATATACAAGGTGCAGCATGTACATCAGGAGTTTTTCCTCTTGAGCCAGTAGACTATCCCTCTTTTGAAGCATTATTGCAACCCACAGCGTCCCGTCCTTAGATGTCAACACCACCAGACTAGGTAGAGATGCACTACCCTCCCTAGAGGAGGACGGATGTTTCCACCCGTGTGCTACTCCAAGCTAAAGGATTCTACCTCCTCACCACCTCATCAATGAAGAGCTACGTGCATTGTGCTTTGTCCAAGTTAGGTCACTGTCTAAAAGAATCATGCGTGTGCACGAGATATTCTACTTAGACTAATCAAGATGACATGTGAACATAGACTTGCGGACTCAAAGAATTAAGTCACTTGACCTGAGAAATCTAACTCCCAGTTCCTATAAGGTTTCTCCTGAAATTAGGTGGATTAAGGTCAAATCAAGCCCATCCTCAACATCTACTCATAACTTAGTTCAGAACCCACTAACTTTTCACCTTGCATATGCAAGATATGTAGATGAGGTGTAGATGACATGCTATGAATGAAATGCAAGACTCCTTTTTTTTTTGAAATGCAAGGATGATATGCAAGAGTAAATAAGAAGCCTTTATTTTCTGTTATACAACATTTTTATTATTTACAATAATTTTTGGTTGATACAATTTGTACATAATATACATAGTATACAAGTTTTGTTTTTTTTGATATACATCCTATTTTACAACAAATTTACAAGAATTTTACAACTTTTTATACAAGTATTATACATATAGTACAATTTTTTTTTTCAATTTTTACCCACCCCGTAATTATTGCATAATATATACAAAAATACGTGAAAATACGCGGAAAGTACGAGCTATGGGTAAAGTATATATGTAATATATACACGCCCCCCTATACTTAGCGTGTGCTATGTCCTCAGAGCACGAAAAGCGACCAAAAAGACATAGCTCGGGCTAAGCGTAGGAGAGCTAAAATTACAAAATGTATAGAAGTCGCACCGCCCCCCTATACTTAGGCTCTTGCAACCTAAGTGTAGAATAAGATCAAAAATGGGGCGGACGAGGGCAAGAGGAAAACATGGTTGAGTATATACAAGGCGGGCAACGGTCCCCCCTATACTTAGGCTCTGGTCAGCCTAAGTATATGACAGGAGTGAGTATGAGGACCGATGTGATCTGGAGGATGTACAATGAATGGATGCGGGTCACTCTCCCCCCTATACTTAGGATCTGATTATCCTAAGTATAGTCTTAAAATGAAATGAGATGAGTCGGGGCGAGTGATTCGAATCACTGGGGAGGGAGGGAGAAAAAGTATATACAAGAAAGAGTGAGAATGTACAAGGATTAAGAAGGTTTGTGATGAACCTTCTTGCGGACGCGAGGAGGTGAATAATATACATATGTGTCGCTGTCGGAATCGTCCTCAGATGAATAATAGTGAGGTGTAGGGATCGTCCAACGAGGGTCGACACACGACTGCTTGCTTAGATAAGTCTTGAGAACAGCCGAACTGAGCTCACTCATATAAATTACCTTGTCCGGGCCAGATGAGGACTCCTCAGAAAATTCCTTCTTCGGTGTGTTGAAGGAAACTTTCTTAGTCGGTTTTCTAGAACCTGAATCATTGAGTGGCAGATGAGAGAGACGCACCTTGAGAGGTTCGGGGATCTCCTTGAGGAATCAATTCTCGACTTCCTCTCACTAAATAGCCGACTAGAAGAGGGAGCAACCGTGTTTTTATGTGGAGTCAATTTAATCTTGGTTTGTTTTCTTTGAAGGTCTGGGACGTGGTGTGGTGCTGACTATGGTTTCCTCATCAGACGAGTCACCATATAAATTATAATATTCCTGAAGGGTCAGCACATGTCTCGGGAAAGTGCTAGTGGTCTCAGTTGGCTTGGCATTATTGGGCTCTTGTATCGGATCATCAAATGGTCAAGGCAGTCAACAAAGATCATGTCCGACTTAATGATAGCTTCTGATTGTGAGTCCTCCTTAGAAGTTGTCCTGGTGGCGGTGCAAGCAGTTGATGAAGTGGAGGTGTGGGGAGTCTCAGAACCTACGGTCGTCTGAGCAGTCGGTCTCTCAGGTGTAGCAGAGAGGTGGGACTCATTTACCTCTTGATGGTCACGACTGTCAGCGGATGTGCGGGTTACCTTAGAGTAAAGTGTATCAAAGAATGGGTGAGGTCGGAGTGCTCCCAATGCTGAGAAATCGATCTCCCGAGTCTCGCAATCTATAGACGCTTTAGCTGAAGCTAAGAACGGCTTCCCGAGAATAATCGGAGACTGGGTAAACTCTCCTCGGTGCTCGATGTCAATGATCGTGAAGTCCACCTGAAGTAGAACACCTTGGAAAGTAACGATGACTGAAATATTTCCCCCTAAACCGTTTGATGGATCGATCAGCCAGCTGAACGATCTCTCGTGACTTTCTGATTGGCCTGAGTTTGAGTTTGTCAAACACAGAGGTTGGGAGGATATTTATAGGTGAGTCATCATCGATTCTCGCATGGGTGAAAATGGTGTCTTTGATTTCACATTCAACCCTAGGCAACCGCTTCACTCTGCGGCTTTTGGTCTTTCTCCCCATCACCAAGGATGTGGCCATAGACACTATGTGTCTTTCAGTCCTTGTTCTCTTCTTACCCGACCTCTTAGGCATCAATTTACTCTTTACAAATCTCTTGAGGTCGGGGAAGTGATCTATGGCCTTTATTAAGGGAAGTTTAAAGATCAATTCATCATCAAGTGCTTCCTTAGGGTGGAATCCAATTTTTTTAAATCATTTTCATTTTCAATTTTTATGTGAGTTTTTGGTTTTTCAATTTTTTTGGTGTTTTGATGGATGAATGATCAGACTCTTGATTGGAGTGCAGTGGTTAGTAGAAGAGGGAGATAGAATGGACTCCAGCTGTACAGACGGTGTGGGTTCCCTGATGTTTGCTTTGTTTTCAACCTCCAAACTACTCATGTCTTTTCTCACTTTTATACCCAGGCTGGCCGAAATTGATTGTAATATTCCCATGACATCTCTCAACTCGTTACCAAATGATTCATTTTTCTTAATAAGTCTAGAGATGTCATCCTCCACAAAATTCTCATGACAAGTCATGGGAGAGTTCTGCTCAAGTGGAGGGTACTGCTGAGACTTTGGGTGATCATACTCAACATACCTAGAATCCGGCATGTAATGCTGGGTCGAGTATGGACCATCTAGATGGCAAATATTGGTCGAAGCCACATATGATGAAACGGGGACTGATAAGTCTAGCTCATGAGTCCAATCTTGTGAATGCATAGGCTCTCCAAATGAAGGCTGGTTAATGGAGGCTTGATCACTAAAGTCAATCAAGTCTGGGAAATCATGATGTTCAGGCCTCTCCATTCGGCTTGTTCGATCGACCGTGTTATGCCCTAAGTTCAAGTCGGGATGTGTATATATGAGTTGTGGTATGGTCCCTACTTGGGGTGAAGTATGTGGGGGCATATAATTTTTGCCAATCATCTGTCTCAGCAGTGGCTTGCTCTTCATTCGAGTCTTTAATTCCTGCAAGCTCTCGGGAGTAAGGACAGTCAGCCCAAGGTGGAAGTGGATCCGTGGTGCGAGAATATGGAGTAGGTGAGAAATGCGAAGAAGTGGAGAAGTCAGTCGAAGTTCTGACTTCATAATCGGATTGAGGTGGAGCCGACCACGGGTAAGGGTCTCCCGTGGGCGGCGGAGGATACATGGAAGAATGAGAAGATGAAGATGATCGGTATATGATCGATGAGGAATGACCAGAGGTCTCAGGGTATGGGGACCAATATCCCGACATCTTGAAGAGAAGATAATGAATGTAAGTAGAGCGAGGTAGCAAATGCGCAATTACGCAGGATAACACACACGGACAGACACGAAGACAAACGCAAGAGCAAACCCTGAATTCACACTCAACACGGTGAAGGACCCGAAGTTGAGTCCAATTTATCTTGTAGTTTTTAAGTGTGATATTCAAGCAAAAATAGCAAGGATTACGCGGCCTAGAGGAAAGTCGGCTTAGAGCCGGATGCGTCTTCCCTGTTTATCTTGTCGCCTAAGATACCGTCGATCCTCCCTTTCTTTGCTCCTATCCGGAGTGGGGACTCAATGACGTGCCCCTATCTACCTGCACTGAGGCGGAGGCTGACAAAGCTGTTAGGCCTTGTCGCAGAGTACCGCTGGTTCGCCCCTATCTACCTGTGAGGGCGGAGGCTACTTGGTACTTGTCAAAGAGTTTAAAAATATCCCACTCGTGATAATTGCTAAGATCAGTTGGCTCGTGATATGGAAGGCGGGGATTTGGGCTCTGCCTTAAGGTGTTCACACACACTCAAGTACCCTCACTCAGCCTGAATACAAGGTCGGGGATTAATCTCCCGCAAACAATTTTCAGATTTTATTCTTTTTTTTGGTCAATACTGTTAGCAGTCCCGATTTTTAAAGTTAAGTTATCACTGCAATTAGTCCACCACAAAGCACGCCTATCGGACAGTCCCAATTTCCTTTTTAATTTAAGTGACAAAATCAGAGGAGGAAATCGAGAAAAGCCGATGCACGAAAAATCGATGATGCTATGCTGAGTAGAGAATACTTACAGTGATCCCTTCGCTTTTTATGCAGGATGCAATACAGAATTGAAAACTTTACTCTACATGAAAATGCAAGTGATGAAAAGCCGCTCCTAGACAGGCAGTTCTATTAGCGTGAAGAATAATTTAAATTTGACTAAGTACTGCGGTCTAGGTGCGTCTTTTAAGTGTATTGTGTGGTCCTATTGATTACGAGCACAAACAAGTCCTAGAGTGGCTTGAGGAGCCGCTAGTGCAAGCTAAGTTACAATTCACCCACACAGCACACGGGACACAGTTTCACTACCTTTACACACGCGAGATCCCAAACGGGAACCGCTGGAAATGATGCGAGAAACAAAATGTGGAAATAAATGAGATTACAGGTTCTCTCAAATCACTCAAACAAATTTGAATGCGTGTTCCTCGAAGCGTCTTCGACTCCGGTGTCCCTCGCACAAAAACAAGTTGAGGTCAGATAAAGAACGACACAAAAAATGCGAAAATTTAAAAGACAGAGAAATATTCACAAGAAAAACCGGGGGTCAGACTACCCGGGGATGGAAAATCAAACACTCAAAAATTAGCTAAGAATTAACCTAAGCCGTGCCTCCCCGGCAACGGCGCCATTTTGATATCGCTCCGCACCCTATGTTAATTCGGTCAAATTAATGTCCAAATTAATGTTGAGAATTCGTTGCAGTCGGATACGAGATGTTGATCAAAAACCACTTATCGATTAATTTGAAGTTAATTTTAAGCGGCAATATTTTTTTACTTGGGGTAAGTCCAAGGTCGATCTCAGGGAGGCATCTGTCTCCTTAGGTGAATTTAAGCAAGGATCCAAGTGTGAGATTTTCAAGGAGTATTTTTTTTAAGTCTTTTTTGTTTTTTTTATGCAAGACACATGCAAAAATCGGGCCAATTTAAAGTTAAATCAGTTAAGGTATCAAATTAAATTCAAAAATTATGAAACTTGGCCAGATTATGAAATGGGATGAAATTAAGCTAACCTAATTTTTTTATAATTTTTTGATGCACGGATAATAAAATATGTTGATGTTAGTAAAAATGACTAAACCAATTTTAATAATTATCAAACGATTATATTTCTCAGAAATAAAATTAATCCAAATAGGTCTAATTGAGAGCTATCCAAATCAACTTAAATTTCGTTAAAATACTTCACGGTTGATTAATTAAAATTCGATTAAAGTTTTCACTAAATGATTTTTCTATGACAAACTACACGTGCAAATGATGTGAATTTTGGATATGTTGTAGCATAAACTTAGATCTACCAAAGATGATTTTTCAGAGATTTTTCGACAAGCAGAGAATGCGCAGTAAATTAAACAATCAAATTGGGCAAATTATTGCAATTTTCCACCAAATTAATTTCAATAAATACTCTGCAAATCAGAAAAATACAACTAAGTGCTAAAAAGGTAGAACAAAAGTTATGCTACACAATGCAACTTTCAGAATTAAAAATTGATGACAGAATGATAACAAAATAAACGTGCAAATGCAAGGATGTAAATGCAATACAGAAATAAAAAATATGAACTAAAATGGTGAACAGGGACTTACATGCAATTTCCTAAAACTTGAACTTCCTTTGGTAACTTGCAAGGGGTGTCAAGTGTCCCTTTTGCAAATACCCTTTTCTTTAATGTGCGATAGATCTCCCCTGTTCTTGGAGATGAAACAGGGGAGGCCAATGAAGGAGCTTCACGGTGGAGAAGCTTAAAGATGGCCGGCGGTGGAGACGCGTGAGGAGGGCGGCGGCGTCGGCGGCGTGGGCGGTGTGGGGCGCTGACGCCTGAGGAGGGCGGCGGCGTGGAGACCTGCTGTTGGCGGACACGCGCGCCGCGCGCGCGGCCAAGGCCCACTGGAGGTTGACGGTGGTCGTGCGCGAGGTGTCGGGGAGGTGCTTGGGGCAGGCGCGGCTCCCAGCCGCGCGAGGGCTGGAGCGGGCGGTCGCGCGGAGCGGCTAGCCCGAGGCGGAGGTGCACGCTGGGGCGTGGAGCTGGTGGCGGTGATGCTCCAGCCGCAGGTGGCTGCGGTTGTTGAAGGTTGACGGTGCAGCGGCTGCCGGAGTCGTTGACGGCGAGGGAGGAGGGCCGACACACGGCCAAGGGTCGTCGGAGCAGTGGAGGCGTCCACCGTGCGGTTGGTGGTTGATGGGTGTGTGAGTGTGAGGAAGAAGAAGAAGCAGGGGAGGTGTCAATACCTCCTCTTTTTCTCATGCATTTGTTTAACAGGGCGTAAATAAGTGATGAATCGATTGATTAAATTTTGTCGAAAAATTAATTAAAAATCACCGTTGCGTTCGCAACGTGTGATTTATCCGTTGAAGTGCAATCGGTTTTGCGATTGGATGAATGAACGATGATGAAATTAAGAGAGAGAAAGGGATGAGGAAGAAGAAGAGAGGAAGAAAATTACCTGGATGTGGAATGGTGCCTGGGAAGGGAGAAGCAAAGCTTCTCAGGTCGTCGCTCGACGCGCGGCAAGCGGAGCTCGGGCAGCGGCGGTTTGCGGCTGCGGCGGTGGACGGAGGGCCACCGGATCTCGCCTAGAGGAGCAGGGTCGTCGCTCACCGTTGGCACTCTCTCCCTTGCTGTCACCAAAGAAGAAATGGAGCTCTCCTCTCCCTCACTATGAAGATGGCGGATGGGGGTGAATGTGGAAGTAGAGGAGATTATAAAGAGGAGGAGATGGAGGTTGGAGAGGCCATGGAGAGAGTGGAGGAGATGGAGAAAGTGGAGGAGATGGGGTGGGATGGAAGGTGTCGATAGTTGGCTTCCCCCTTAAGTTAAGGGAGAGTGGGAGAAGAATGGGTAGAGAGGAGAGAGAGGATGCCACTTGGCGTACTAGGATGCGGCCATGTGGCATTTATTTTAAAAAAAACAAAAACCAAGGAGTTGACACGTGGCGGCTTTTGGAGCCACCACGTGTCACTCTCAGAAAAATCCAAAGTTAAAATAGAAAGAAAAATCAAAAAGACATAACAAAAGGGCTTAAATCAAAAAGTGTTCAACACGAAAGTTGCTCGTCTCGACGAGATCTACAACTTTCCTGAAGGGCTGAAAATCAAACGATATCATCTGTAAAAAATATATTTTTGGGTGGTACCTTATAGATATAAAATACCGCATTTTATCTTTTGCAATTTTTTTGTCATTGTTAATTAAGAGAAAAATCAAAATAAAAATAAAGAAAATATGAGAAGAATATTTACAACTTAATCTAATTTTTTTGGATTTTTAATAATTAAGAAAATAAAATGGTAAAATACAGGGGCAAAACGGTCATTATGTACAATGTATAAAAGGGGCCCAAAACCCAAGTTTTGCATACGAGCTCCGATTTTAATGAAATTGGTCTTGTTTCGAAGGTCTCTGAATGTATATTACTTTAAAAGTGAGTAGACCTAATTCGGAGGCTGTATGAGAGAGATATGTGCATTTTAAGGTCTAAGGTCTCCAATTGGGTTTGGGGTTTTATTGGGTAATTTTACAAGTTGGTATTTTTTAGTTATTTTTCTTTAATTAGTGTTAGTAATATATACACTATAGAGTTGGTTTTATTAGCTTTGGAGTTAGTATAAGGTATTTTATCTAGTATAGAGGTGAATATTTACAAGTGAAATTGGCTTCTTATTTAATGCAGATATGAATGCTAAAATGCAGATATTATGCTTGCGTGCATGAATGCTATTTATGCAATATAAGTGGAAATATGCTGCTATTTACTCGGGAACAAAGCTCTATTTTCAACTTTTAGAGTGATGAATCACAGATTCATCAAGGAGCCCCTTCAATTTGTGCGAGACGGGAATGCTGGTGGTAGGTCGGTGGCTTTGTCTGAGTATAAAACCTAGTATGGGACATCGTAGTATAATTCTCAGCTATCTCCTCGTAGATGGCCCAGACTTGGTCTTCATGCTTCAAAAAATACTATCCAAAATAGAAATCGTTCACTGGTCCCTGTAACTCATGTGTCAGCCCACAAAAGAAGCTCTGAACTAGGTTCGGCTTCAACATCTCGTGAAGGGACACCTATCTATGAGCTCTCTAAATATGTCCCATGCCTCTTAGAATTTCTCGTTCCCGATCATGGTAAAGTTACTGATCATAGCTCGAGCAGCATTCGTACGACCAAGTGGGTAGTACTAATTCAGATATTCTATCCGCAATTGCTCCCACGAAGAAACGCATCTCCCTAAATGTTTCAACCAATAGATTGCTCTGTCCACAAGGTAAAATGGAAAGGCGATCAATTTGATCGTGTCCTCGTTTACATGCACATCGTGCACCATACTATAGATAAGCTCAAATTTTCGTAGGTGCATATGCAGCTCCTTCATGGATAGTCCAATAAACTTGTGCAGTCACTAAATGGTCTTTGGTCGGAGCTCAAAATTGCCATGGATGACGTGAAGATGGATCCATCGGTATGTGGTAGTAGCTTCAGGGTTGTAGAGCTGCTTTATTGTTCAGGTCGGATCTGGTGGAGGTCTCTTTGCTCCATTCTACCCACCAAACCCCTCATCTACGGGAATCTCAGCATCAGGAGTCTCTCTCTAGGCTCTCAACTATGTCAGCTCTTCCCGGATGTCGTTCATCAATCTCCCATGCTCCCTTATATGAATCTGCATTGACTTTAGGGAAGCTAGGAGACCATTGTTGATTGGGGTCTGATCTATTACTACCGAATTAGTTTGCAGCTGCTATGGTCTTTTTCCAACCATGTCTTCTGAAAAGGAGAAAAAATCTTGATCAGGTTCAGACAGGTTGATATACAACTATAGTTGTAGAGGAGGGCTCTCTCGAAACGAGGGTGATGATGATAAAGATTGAGAAGAAGACGGAGTGAGAAAAGAGCTTCCAGAGTCGGAGTCACGCCTGGAAAACGGAACACAAAGAGATTTCGATTTGGGAAGAGGGACATCCTGAACCGACCTAGATTGATGGGAAGGTGCGCGAGAGAGAGAGAGGATTAGTCAGAGTCGACCGAAGCAATCGCCTACCCATCATCTTGATAAGATATAATATTGATTAATAGAGATCTGAAAGATATAAACTCACACCATGGAATCAAACGTAAAGAAACCCCGGATTCACCAACTCAACCCGGTGATGACTGTGAAAGTTCAGTCATTAGTCTTTTCAATTTTAGGGTTTATTGGCAAAGCAAGTCTTTTCACAAATTACATGAGCTGATAAGTGCCTGAACTTCCCAGAAAATTGTCTCGAGTTCGAATAGCTAATTACCTACTTTTATCTAGCATGAGAGTAATTAACAGATTGTTTCCGACTACTCGTTTTACTTGAGGACAGAGACTTATACAGTGTCCTCTAAACCTCCCACTCTGCTAAGGAAATCCGGACTGTTTTAGGCTACCTGAGAGTCCTCACTAAAGAGTAAAGCAACCAACTATTATATAAGTAGTTTTCCTAAAAATTCAAGCTTAGGTTCTAACCTTATGGGCCGTCCCACACTCACAAATCTAGAAAGTACCCGCCAATTATTTGCTGGGAATTGCTCTCCCGAAACATGTGGAGTCGGTTACGTTTAATTTTAGGTTATATATTGTTAGTAGTCCATGTTTTATTTTCAGGTTATTTTTTTTTTATCTTTTCAAGAAATATATAAGGATTTTCTTTTCTTATTTTTGACCTAGGTGAATAAGCATACAACTATGTTATTGATGAATCTCCATTTCATCACCTTTATACTATCATTTTGGCCTTAAAAGCCTAGTAAATGCATGTAAATACCCTTAGTTTGCATAAAATAACATCCATTCATGGTTTTATAAATACTATATAAAATACTATTTTTAATGCCAAAATTATAAAATAAAGAAAAGAAAGAAAAGAAAAGGAATAAAATATCAAAGATATTTTATGACCCTAAAACCTGAGACATAGGCATCTTGATGACTAGGTTGATAAGGAATAATGTAGGGGGAGATAAGGGACAAAAATATAATAAAATTAATATTCATTAATTCATTCATTATTTATGCATTTTTGGGACCTATATTTTTTTCTTCTTTTTAAACCTTAGATAAAGAAACTCTGTACATGAAAGTTGTATATAATAAAATATAGAAAAATACAAAACTGATTTCAGGTAAAAAATAATATAAAGAATGAAAGTTATACTCAGAATAAAATTCTAAAATCCCAACTTCCTAGACCTATTTCTCTCAAAAAAATCAAAATAAATAAAAAAACACTTTTAATTGTATATAACTTTTAATAAGTTATTTAATGAAGGTGGTTTCATGTTTTTTGGAGTTAAGGTGTAAAAATTAGGTTTTGGACCCCTATTATATAATTTACCCGACTAAAATAATCATTTTATTTATTCTTTATGTATTTTAAAATTTTATATTTTTATAGTTGTATGAATATTATTTATAATATATGTGCATATTAAAACTAAAAGAAAACCATAAAAAATATTAAAATAAAATAAAATACAAAATTACATAGATGAATATACTATAACTATACTTATATAATAAGTATATTTATTTATTTAAGTGTATATAATGTATTATAAAAATATAATAAAAATACATTTATGTATTAAAAATAAGTTATAACTTTATAAAATAAGAAACTAAATTACTAAAATAAAAAAAATAAAAATAAAATGCTCCAAAACATAGATAAATATACTTATATAGTAAGCCTAAAAAGTAACTTGTAACTATATACCTCTAAAAAATAAATAAAAATCATAATAAAATAATTTATTATAATAAATAGTTTTATTTTATAATTTTAATGTAATAAAATCAAATTACTATTTTTTATTTAATTTATGAAGGTTTTTCATGTTAGTTTTTCCTGATTGGTTCTAACGATATTCGGATGTCATATTGGAGGGATACATATATAATATACATGTTGATATTATCCAAAAAAGTAAAAAATGTGAAAGATATAGGTCCCGATGCATGTGAAATTACATGCACCTTGGTGCATAATCCCTATCCTATTAGTATATATATCACCCAAAGCAATCAGAAAGTAAATGGAGAATCCAATTTTTATAGCGTCGGATCTAATCCATTGTGGTTAAATGGATTTAGTTAGTTCAATGCTTGATTTTGGTCAAATCATTTCAATTGATTATTTGAAACCTTGGTTAATTAGGCGCAATGAAGTTGAACCACAATTTAAATCTAAATTTTTCTAAGAATACTTATGTTGGTGGAAGTTTACCAATATTTTTGTATAACCACAGCCAACTACTTGTAACCAAATACTCCACCACAACTTCTTTTAAGAATGAATTTTTAATTTTCTTGAATATTTATTTTTGCATAAAGTACTTGCATTAATAACTATATATTTCTGTAGGTATAATATTTCATGTTGCTTATGCAAAACAATATTTGTATAAATACAATAGGATATACATATTGGTTGTGAATTTTATATCTGTTTCAACGTATTGGAGTGTATATTTTATTCTTGTTTTGATTGATTTTAATATAATCGACTAATTCAACAACTTTTTCCTTACGATTCTTTTTATCAAAGTGCACTTTTTCAGTAGATCTCTTTGTACTTCTTTTAATACTGTAATTCAATTGCACCCGGTGCGTGACATGGAGAGCAGATCATCTGTAGTACTATAGAGGACTGTTGTACCTCCTCGCCAATCTGGAGTGGCACGATCAAGATCGAGCGGTTGACATGGTAAGGGCTTTGAAAAATCTGAATTTCGTATGACCCACTTGATCTTGATCGAACGGCTCTGGGTTGGTGAGAAATTACAGCAGTTGCAGTACCGAAGAGGATCCGCTCTAAATGACTTGTCCTAATATATGATAAAGATATAACAATGTACTGTACGTCAACGACTAGTCTTGCTGAGGAAATTTGTTTGTTTTTTCTTTCCCGTAATGTATGTTTGCAAGTACCGATGGACACTCTGAAACCTATATATTTCATTAGCTTTACACAAAGCTTGATCTAATTGAATGCTATATATAACAGTTAAATACAGTCGGTGTTGGGAACATGTTTTTTTCATTTGTATTCCATAGAGGATGTATGCTGATTTTTCTTATTAATAGAACGAGATTGCTGATTTACTCTACGTCAATGCATGCAATTATCGTTGTGAAGATGACATCTTACGTAACGGTAAAGGAGTTAAGTTTTCCTTCGTCGATGGTTACATGAGATAGCGACATTGAAGCTAACTACTTGGATTTTACTGTTTTTTCTTCGTCGATGGTTACATGAGATAGCGAAATTGAAGATAACTACTTTGCTTTTAATTACTTTATGTGGAATAAACGATAGTCTTAGACCAAATGTTATTATCAGGGAGTAGACTATCCAATCTCGACGTCGAATCGAGAAGTGGACGTTGGGTTAGAACGTCGGTGGTCTTATATATTACTACAGCATGCTCAGCATGGTATATAAGCACTAATTTATGTTCACCTTCCTGCTTAGGAGAAAAAGCTTTTCCGAGGACTTATCATCATTTGACTTGGAGTAATGTTCTGGGTTGGATTTATCATAAAGTTGAGCGAAAGTTAAACCCTCGATAAAATGTTATGTATTCTAACAACGATTACTTGTAAATTGTTTCATACGAAGTTATCTATATTAAATTATTGGATTCATCAGTCCCAACCACTCATTAATCTTGAAATTCGAAATTGCGTGTAATTAAGAGGCACAATCACTTGCATTTGTTCAGCACGAGACAAATAAACGGTTGATGGAGGCAAGGACATCCTCCCCCAACGGAAGAGGATCCTCTGCAGGGAGGATTGCAGCAGAGGTACGGTAATCCTCTTTAATTTTTCTGTAATTTAGATTCTAAAATCTAACCATATAAATTGAATCTTAGATTAATGATCTATATATCCTTCAAATTTCTCTTAAATCTAAGATTAGTTACTACTTGATATTAACGATCAAACATTCGATCAAGATCTAAGAACCTTAAAGTACTCTATTTTAAAAATATCAGAATCTTCAACTATTAAGATAGAATAACAAATAATCACAGATTTAACGAAATTTGGAGGGTATGTAGAACTTTAATATAAGATTCAATCTATAAGATTGGATATTGAAATCTAAACACAAAAAAGTTAAAGCGGATTACATCACCTCTGTTGCAATCCTCTTTACAGTAGAGGATCCTCTTCCCTCCCCCCAACACCCCGCCAAAGTTTGGAGGAAAAACCAATCCAAGGTATGTTAAAGAAAAATAAAATCCAACGTTTTCATAGATTCTCTTTGTTTCTCTATTTTTTATTAATTATTTAATGGACTCTATTTTTAGAAATAAAGAATTTGTCACTCCCATCATTCTCTCTTCTCTCTCATGCTCTCTCTCATCCACATGACTCTAAGACAAAGAGACCTCAAGTTCGACCTGATGTAGAGAGCACTTGTGGGTGCGTGCATGAGACACTTGGTTCCCACAATCCAAATTGATGATCTCCTGATTTTAGCGTACGAAATCCATCACATTCTTCAAGAGCATGAGGCGTTGAAGATGACAGAGAACCAAGAATGATCTGTCTGACAGCTCAACAGCAGCGTTGCGATGTTCATACTCTCAACAAACCCTAAGTCGACTGTAATGAATAACCATTCATTAACCCTTATTCTCTCGTTTTGACTTTAAATTCCTAGTAAAATATATGTAAATAATACTAACTTGCATGAATTAACATCTATATTAATATGCATTTATTATTGTAATGCATGTATTTGAATCAAAATATAAAGAATAAAGAAAAGAAGAGAAAAAATAAAGAAATTATAAAATATATTGATTGGCCCTTGGACCCCGAGATCAAGTCAATATTTGACTAGGTCGACCCAGGATAAAGTAGGGGGAGATATGGTGAAATACTATACAAAAATACTAAGAAAACCCTAATTATTTATGTTCAATATATTGTATAAATAGCCTAATTTTCTTATATTTTATTCTTCACTATACACATTTCAAACAATAAAATGTTTGACACAAAACTTGTATATCTTAATGTATAGAAAATAAGAAATTTATTGGCCAAAATAAATCATGTGCAAGTCAACCATTACACTCAGATGAAAAAGATGCAAACAAAACTTCATTGATCAATATCTTCCCTATATGAACTCAAAAAGAATCAAACTCACATTTACGGTATTTAAAATTAAATTACCTATCAAATGAAGATAGCTTTCATTGGAATTGGAGCTAAGATGCAAAAGTTGATTTTTTAGGGTACTATTGTACTTGGACATCTCAACATACAATCAATTATTTTATTCTTTACATTTTTAATCACCTTATGTTTATCATTATTGTATATATTATATAATACATATTAAAAATGTTAACACAAATATTTTTAAACATCGAAAGAATTTAATACGTTTAAATACATAGGTATAATGCACCTATAGCATAGCTACATATAATTATTTATATACATAAACAAAATTACTCAAACACCATAAAAATATGTTAATACACATTAAATAATGTTGTAAATATATAAAATATGTAAGTATAGCATTATATATAAAAATAACAAAATAAAAATACACAAATATAATATTCAAGTAGTATATATATAATAGGGATATCTACATCCATAACCCTGAGTAGTTTCATAATTACCGTAGGAACCCTCGATAATCATGAATTACACCTAGGATCTTGAATAAGTGCTCTGTTGTTTAGTAACGTGAGGGTGACATCTCGATATGGGATTCACCGCTTTAATTATATTACTATAAAAAAGAAGAAGAGTACATTACTCAGAGGTCCAGAGACAATAGAGAGAGTTAGAGAGGGAGAGTACATTCTCTGGGTAAAATCTTTAATTTTTGAAAATGAGAGATCATTCCTCCCCTCCCACCTAAATGACCCAAAGGACTATGGAAATCAAGGCACAATCATCTGCGGAGTTGCCACCCACCGACCTCACCACACTCCAAAAATCCACAGAACCTCCCGACGAATACCACGACACCCACAACCTCCTTCCAAACCATCTCAGACGTCGGACACCTGAAGAACAAATGATCTGCATCTTCCATCTGCTCTCTGCATCTGTCGCACTAAGTGTCGGGGATGCCAAATAGCCTTCCCCTCACTTTATGGCATAATCTTCCCCTTCTCAAGCACCAATGGAAAACTTTAACCCTGCATGGAACCCTTCTAGACTAAATAATCTTCATATCCAGGCAGAGGTTAGGATCCAGAATCATTGCAGTCCCCTTGAATTCCTTATACGCCTTCTTCTTCGAGAAATTGCCTCCTACTCGCTCAAAATGGTCCTTGCCCTATATGAAGCAATTCGACGATGGCAGTTCTGATTGCAATCTAGATAGCTCCTCTAAATGTTGGTTAGAAAGCACTGAAACAAACTCCAAATCCCAAGACATCGATGCTCCAACTTGCACCGAGGAGCACTCCTTTGTTGCCGCAAGCACAAAGAGCCTCGGGAACCTACTTCTTAGCGGCTTGTCCCCTGACCAATCCTCCTTCTAGAACCTAAAGCCCTCCCCATCACCGACCTTCAACCGCAGTCTCAGAACCAAAAAAGGTAGAACTTCCCATACTCCGTCCCATAGCGAAGATTTAAACTGTGCTCTCCCTGCCTCCAGAGATCCCCGAACACTGTCGTAAGAGTCTGGCCACCAAACTCTCAGAATCTCCCCAAATATGAATGACCCAACTCGCCAACAGAGATTTGTTCATGCATGCCACGTCCCGAATCCCAAGACCCCCTTCACCTTGTGGTCGTGTCAAATCCTACCATCAAACTAAATGCATCCCCGATCTTTGTTGCTTGCCATCAGCCTAGTGACGTGCCAAGCAACTCGGGTTAGGAAATAATATAAGAAAAGGGTTACTGTGACCCGGATCACAAGGAATAATCAACTAGAAAAAGAGAGAGAACCACACAATCAAAAGATCAAACAATCAAAGCACACAAAAATGTCTGCGGTCTCTGCTATTTATTTTTACCTATTATAACAACCAAGGTTGAACACAAGGAGAACATAAATGTACAAAGCAGTCACATTTCAGAAAATATTTTTGATAGTTTTAATTTTGTAAATTTTTATAATTTTTAATTAAGGAATAAAACAAGCAAATAAGAAAACATTGTACGCAACAAGCCTTTTAATTATAGATTTAGGACTAGAAATGCTAAAAAAATAAGACAAAAATAGTTTTAAGTTTTTTTAAAATTTCAAAGTGTTTTCGGTAATTTTTTGGGAATTTTCTGATGTTTTTGTGATTTTATAAAAATAAAACAAGGATTAAAAGAAAAACAGTGCACAGCCATGACAATATTGCAAGCTAAAAATTGTTAAAATGCCCTAAAGTCCTTATTATGAATTTTATGATAAAATATACATAAAAATATATAAACAAATATTGGAATAACAATTTTTATTTTTTTAGAATTTTATATGATTTTTTCTAATTTTTAAGTCTTTTGTATATTTTAGCATTTTTATTAGGGTTTTCAAAACTAAATTGCAACAGAAGACAAAGCACACAAAATTACATAATCAGAAATTTTTGTATGATTTTTTAAGGGGTTTTTCGGATTTTTATGTATTTTCGAAAATAGACAGTACACTTTTTTAGGGTTTTTGATTTTTATAAAATATCATATGTAATTAAACTAACCCATAAAAATTACAATAAATATTACTTGTTAGAAGGAGCTAATAATAATTTTCATAGAATTTTTTGATTTAATTTGGTATTTATTTAATTAAAAAAGATATAAAAAGATTGTAAAGACGTACTTGTAATTACAATGATGTTCAAGGACCAAATAATAACACAGATGAAAAGCACAAGGTCAAGTTTGCAAAATATCCAGGAAAGCACACGCACCACACGTGAACAGGCCTCACAACGGTATAAATGCAAATATCAGAAACTTGCCAAACGAATCATAACATCCAAAATACAATGCAGATCATGCAAATATACCCAAAAAGCACGTGAGGCTGCACGTGAGTTCAAACACAAAAGAATAAAATGCAAATACTGAAAATAACAAGGGTCGAACTACAAAATATCCAAATATTTTAAACTACGATAAACATTTATAGGACTAACAAGAAAACACAAAATAGAGAGGGCCTAAGTGAAGTTTACCCCTTATTAAGGTGTGATTCAATAGCTGAAGGCAGTCCACTTATGATGGACGGCTGAGATGTGTGGGTACCGCTTCGGCGATGGACGGTTGGGACATGATCCTCAGATAGATTCAACGATCAAGTGCCTTTAGATGGTGGACGGTGGAGATCAGAACTAGGGAAGCACATGATCGAACGATTGAAAGGGCATTTGGACGAATAGGGATGAACTCGCCTCCAGCGAGTTTCAATCGATGATCAAGTGACGGTCCGACATTGCCACTAGCTGCTCAGATGGGGTAAACGTCACTGGTGTCACTTCGTAGATGCTGGTGGGCTTAGAAGGGTGGCGGATAATGGGTGCTTGGAGCTGCTCATTTGTGTCATCTTAGCCTCCATATGAGGTCTACTGGTGCTTTAACCTTGCAGGAGAAAGGGGTGCTTGCAGATACTGCTCCAGTGAGGGGTTAGAGCATGAATGGAACCAAGAGCAGAGGAGGGAGATGTGCGGGATAGGTCTCCAGTAATGTGGGGGATTCGACCTGCGGGGAGACTACAACCTGGGGGCTGGAGTCATGGGGAAGGTTGCGTAGCGCGTGAAGAACTGGAGATGGCCAAGTGAGGGCATGAAGCATCGAAACGAAGTGAAACAAGGGATGGATAGATGGTCATCGGAGGTGTGATTCACGACGGATGAATGATCGATTTGACTTGAAATAGAAGGTATAATGAGTACCTAGGGATGATCGGATTCGCCTGTGAGTGATGGACATTGTCCATGTGGGTTATGGCCTCAATGGCTGGCACTGCTAGAGCCTGAGCTCCCCACGGCGGAGCTAAGGAAATCCTCATCGGACCTAGGGGCTTCCACGCTCCAACTGCTGCCCCCATCCTTTCCCTCTCGTGTTGTCACTCTAGAAAAGAAAAGGGAGGCGCAACGAAAGTGGAGGCACAACCAAAGGTGGAGAAAAGGGGGAGAGGGGTGCAGGCTATATAGGTGTCCAGGTCCGAGAAGATGGGGGTGCCGCCTGCGAACTGAAGCGCGGATCGAGAAGGAAAGTGTCAGACATGGATTAGGGATCTGCGCCTCGCAGTCAGAGCTTGAAATCAGATAAAAGGCACCACGATCGGGTCACGAAAAATCGGTGAAAATCGGTGCAAACCCTACTCGGGTGAAAAAGAGGAGGGGGGACCAGTTGACCTCGATCAACAAAATCGAGATGGAACAATCAGAGGCCGCCGAGGATAAGGACAAAGTAGACTACATGATAAAATAGAGAAGAGTATAGAGAAAATTAAATTTAAAATAACAAATGAATTTAAATTAAAAAGTGTTTAAAATAAAAAATATTTATTATTTTCAAAGTATTTTTCTATGATTTTTAATTATTTTTATGAAAAATAAATAAGTGTATATATATATAATACATTGTATTATATATAGGTATAATATACCTATATATTATGTACAAGTATTTTTATTTTATTATTTTTATACAAATACCCTAATTTTTTTATTTATTTACAACATATTTTTAGGAGTACAAAATAATTTTATTTTATTTTTATGAATTACTGAATTATACATAATAAATAGAAGGTGTGATATATATACATGTGTATTATACAATAAAAAGAGGATTTTATTTTCCGTTTTTATTTCATTTTTCTGATTTTTATGTTGTTTTTATCTTGTTTATAGAAATATATACATGAAATAAAAATAATAATTTAGTTTTATTTTGTCGAAGATAATTATATACAAATATAGGTAGTATGTACAACACGAAGTAGACCCTATCTCTCTCTACTTATTTTATTTTATGATCAAGTCAAGGCTCAACCTTCTCTTGGGGTTTGGATCACTCTGTATTTATTATAAATACCTCATTCTTTTTCTTTTCCTTTATTCTTTTATTTTTGCACAAATTAAGCGTTAATTATGAAATATTAACATATGCATGCAATTTGCAAAATTAATATATTTACATATATTTACACGATACTTTGCTAAGATAAATAGCTAAAATAAAAGAATAAAGAGTGAGAATCAGATATTTATCACCTCCTTATACTTTACCTTTATTAGTCTCTTAGCAAATACTTATTTGAAAAAGAAGTGAAAAGAAGAGAAAAAGAAAAAAGAAGGAGAATCAAGGTTGATTATTAAACTTATCTTCATTAAATTGAAGTATGGAGCTCAGTCAGACCTTTGGATTATTAGATTTTCGGAACCTTATTGGGATATAGGTTTAAGACTCGACAGCCTCTAAGTTCCACCATTATATGGTCAAGACTCCTCAATAATCCAGATCAGAACAAGTCTACATACGCAAACTCTAATGACTATGTATCTTTCCTTGTATTGTATAAGTGATATGTACTCCTCACTTTAGAAATGACAAAGAAACAATCTCCCTCAATAAGGTGACTCTAATTCCTCAGTCTAGAGCTATTTCCTTGAGGAGCGGCTCAAGAAGAGGGGGAAATAAGATAATGGGTCGTGGCCAATGTAGCTACGTATCCCTGGGAGCCCAACCAGTATAGCTAAGTCTCCCACTGCAAACTTCATGAGATGAGAAGGTGTAATACATAAGCTTTGCTTTATTTGGCTATGTACACTTCGGCAGACATTTTATTTTCAATCATGCATGTCCACTTTTTTGTAGTTTTTCTTGATTTTGCACACATTTTTGATGTGCATATGTACAACATATCTACATGGTGCAACATATACACAAGGATTTTTTCTTCTCGTGCCAGTAGACTATCCCTCTTTTGAAGCATTATTGCAACCCACAACTCCTGTCTTCAGACCTCAACACCGCTAGACCAAGTTGTGGTGAACTTCCCTCCCTAAAGAAAGACGAGAGGTTCTGCCTAGAAGTACTACCCTCATATGCTACCCCAGCCAAAGGATTCTACCTCCTCACCACCTCATCCGTCTGGAGCTATGTGTAAGGTGTCGGTCCAAGTAAAGCCATTGTCTGTGAGAGTCATGTGTACGCTGTTAAGTGTTCTACTTAGGCTCATCAAGATGAAATGTGAACATAGCCTAATAGACTCAAAGAATTAAGTCACTAATGGATCTAAAAAGTCTTAACCCCAAATCCTCTAAGGTTCATCTAAGAATTAGGTGGATTAAGGTCTTAACCAAGCTTCATTTTTCAATTTAATTCCAGACTAGTTTAAATGTCAATTATGATTCAGAAGAATATACAAAAATATGTATAAAAGTCTTTTTATGCAATTTTCAAAACATGCAAATTTTTAAAAATGTTTGAATGCAAGGATGAAGAAGTTTGCAAACTGTTTACAAATATTTACAAAAGGATTTTTGCAAACTTTTATTTTTTAAACAATTTTCAAAAATTTTGTAATATATACATAATTTTGATATAAAAAATATTTTCAAAGTTTTTACAATAAAAAATTTTACAAACATTTGTACAAAAATAATTTTTATAATTAGTTATTTACAAACATATATGTGCAAAAAGAATTTTATGTACAAGAATTTTTTAAAAACTTTTTTGATTTTTAATTTGTGGTTTTTAGCCATTTTATTTATTAACACACTCACACTAGGTACGAGTTATGGCTAAAGTATATATGTAATATATACGACACCCCCTATACTTAGCTCGAACCATGTCCTCAAAGTGATCAAAGAGCGATGAAGAAGACATAACTCGTGCTTAGTATTGGGAAGTGAAAAGAAATGCTATACTTTAATGATGAATAAAAGAATATAATTACTAGAAATCGGTGGTCCCCTGATGATTCACCAACCGATCAAGGTTAAGTAATATCAAAGGTCGTTGTGACCTCAATTAGCCAACCGGGCTCAACAAGAAAAATAAAGACCACTCAGATAAAATAATCAAGCATAAAATCAATGTTAGCGGTCTCCGCTATTTATTTAACCTGGTATAGTGACCAGGGTCGAATACAAGGAGCACGAGAGAAACCTATAAACAGTCCTAATCAGAAAATACAATGTAAATTTTTGTAGTTTTAAATTTGCATTTTTTAATGTTTTTAAAATAAGGAAACAAATAAGAGAGTAAGGGTACAAACTATTTTCAACAATTATTATTAAGAGTAAAAATGCTCAAAAACAATAAACAAAAATATTTTTGTATTTTTAAATATGTAGATGTTTTGGGTGTTATGGTATTTTTCTATATTTTATATAATTTATAAAAATGAAAGAAAGACAAGTAGGGAAAACAATGTACAGCCTGGACCAAAAGGTAAGTTTAAAATATAAAAAATGTCTTTAAATCATGTATGTGATTTTTATGAAAAAGCAAATAAAAATATCTAACTATAACAACTGAAATCCTTTTTTTATTTTTCTATAATTTTTAATAATTTTTTTAATATTTTTACTATAAGATACTGAAATGAAAGCGCGTGAAAACAAAAACACATGAATGTTTATGGGATTTTTGCGACTATTTTTATATTTTTTTGGTATTTTAGAAAATAGGCAGAACACTTTTGAAAGGTTTTTAATTTTTTGAAAATATCAAATAAAACTAAGTTTAGTCACAAAAATTACCATAAATATTACACGTTAGCAGGAGCTAGCTGTAATTTTTATAAAATTTTTGGAGTTGATTTAGTAATTATTTGACTAAAAACAAAGCTTACAACATACATGGGCCTACTTGCAATTATTGGAAAGTTTCCAGGCCAAAATATAACAGATGTAAAAATTTCAGATTTCTTGTGAACTACTCCATTTTGATCGAGCAGCTCTAAATTGGTGAGGAGTTACAACAGTCATCTGCAAGCACTCACAGGATCAGCTCGCCATGACTTGTCCTAATATATGATAAAGATGTAACAGTGTACTTTACGTCAACGACTGGTCTTGCTGAGGAAATTTGTTATTTTTTCCTTTCCTGCAATGTATGTTTGCAAGTGCCAATGACACTCTGAAACCTAAATCGTTCATTAGTTTTACTCAAAAGCTTGATCCAATTGAACACTATATATAACAATTATATATAGTCGGTGTTAGGAACATGTCTTTTTTCATTTGTATTCCATAGAGGATTTATGCTGATTATTCTTATAAACAGAACGAGATTGCTGATTTACTCTACGTCAATGCATGCGATTATCGTTGTGAAGATGACATCTCACGTAACGTTAAAGGAGTAAAGTTTTTTCTTCGTCGATGGTTACATGAGATAGCGACATTGAAGCTAACTACTTGGATTTTACTGTTTTTTCTACGTCGATGGTTACGTGAGAAAGCCAAATTGAAGATAACTACTTTGCTTTTAATTACTTTATGTGGAATAAACGATATTCTTAGACCAAATGTTATTATCAGGGAGTAGACTATCCAATCTCGAC
This sequence comes from Ottelia alismoides, assembly GCA_037367405.1. NCBI lineage: Eukaryota > Viridiplantae > Streptophyta > Magnoliopsida > Alismatales > Hydrocharitaceae > Ottelia > Ottelia alismoides. Next base: position 2,663,870 of record JAZKJV010008609.1, on the reverse strand, counting down.
GTCGAATCGAGAAGTGGACGTTGGGTTAGAACGTTGGTGGTCTTATATATTACTACAGCATGCTCAGCATGGTATATAAGCACTAATTTATGTTCACCTTCAGGCTTAGGAGAAAAAGCTTTTCCGAGGACTTATCATAATTTGACTTGGAGTAATGTTCTTGGTTGGATTTATCATAAAGTTGAACGAAAGTTAAACCCTTGATAAAATATTATGTATTCTAACAACGATTACCTGTAAATTGTGTCATATGAAGTTATCTATATTAAAGTATTGGATTCATCAGTCCCAACCACTCATTAATCTTGGAATTTGAAACCACATGTAATTAAGAGGCACAATCATTTGTACTTGTTCAATACGAGACAAATCAATTATTGATGGAGGCGAGGACATCCTCCCCCAACGGAAGAGGATCATCTGCTGTTGGGAGGATTGCAACAGAGGTGCGATAATTCTCTTTAATTTTTTTTGTAATTTAGATTCCGAAATCTAACCTTATTATATATTGAATCTTATATTAATGATCTACACATCATCCAAATTTCGCTTAAATCCAAGATTATTTACTAATTGATCTTAATGGTCAAATATTCGGTCAAGATCTAAGCAACTTAAACTCTATATAAAAAAATCCGAATATTCAACTATTAAGATAAAATAGCAAATAATCACACATCTAAATGACATTTGGAGGGTATGTAGAATATTAATCTAAGATTCAATCTCTAAGGTTGGATTTTGAAATCTAAATACAAAAAAAGCTAAAGAGGATTACTAACGAATATACGATTATCATTCTTTATTCTTTTATTTTAGCTTTATCTTTTAGCAAATATATATATGTAAATACAATAATTTATCATTGTACTTGTCTTTGTTAATTTGCATAATTAGCACATATTTTTCAAAAAAAAGAATAAAGAGAAAAGAAAAAGAAGGATGTATTTAGAATAAATACAGAGTGACCCAAATCCAAGAGAAGGTCTTGATCAGATCGATAAGAAATAAGTAGAGAAAGATATGGTACGTTGTATATTATACATAACATCTAGTCCTGTTCTAATAATTATTCATATTTACTTTTACAAAGTATGAATAGCATATTATTTTTGAACACTTATATATATCCCTAATAATGATATAAAATAAAAATAAAATTCAGAAAACACAACATAAAATAAAAATAAAATCCACAAATCATTGTATAAAGGCCACATGCACATATAATCTATACAATACTTATTTATTTAATACTCTTAATTAATTTGTAAAAATTAGATAAAAATCATTTTATACTCCTCAAATTATTTTGCAAATAAATAAAATATAAAATAAAAGTATTTTTGCAAAAATAATAAAATGGAATACATGTATAATATATATAGGTATATTATACATGTACATAATACTACATATTATTTATACCATAATAAATTAATTTATAAAAATAATTAAAAATCACAGAAAAATAGTTCATGAAACAATAAACATTTTATTTTATCCACTTTTATTTTAAAATTATTTACTATTTTACATTGAATGTTCTTTCATTTCTTATAAATCCTGCACTCTGATTGATCCACGTTAGAACGTTGACCTCTGTCAACCTCTCCCCTAGATGACCCGACCCGATAGGTCCATCATCAATCCTGATTTCTCGACTTTTTCTTGGTCGAGTCCGGCCTTTGTTTCCCTCGCTTTTTGTGCCCGACTCCCCTCCTAGGATCTGTGATCCTCACAGATCTCTAGGTGAGGTCGGATCTTCCTGGGTTTCGCCCCCTTATCCGATCTTTTCAGACCCTGCAAATACCCTATAAATACATCTCTTCGCCTCTAGAGCACGTCAGCTCATCCCTCATACAACCATTACTCCATAAATACCTCCAGCAGGGGTGACAACCTCTTTCAGGTCCCTTTGGGAGCTCGTTTAGATACCTTGTTTTTCGATGCTCACTTCTTGGTCGGACCTCTCCGCCGCGTCGAGCCTCTTCTACCTTCTGCATTGGAATCGAGGAAAGGAACCCACCTCTGCCTTCTCCTGACTTCGCTGATCAACAAAGACATGTATCTAAGTCGTCCGACAAGCAGCTTTGCAGAAATCGTCGTTTGTACTAAATTAGGCCGCCATCAACAACACAACCATGTAGCGACAAATTCGGAACCATGGAGTGTTCATGGCAGAGGTGAGGAGAGAGCTCATGCATATGAGAGCGGATGAGAGGAGCTACAGAGACTAGAAACCGATGGAGAGATACCTAGAACTGAGGGCAGAGATGGACGTTAGGATGAGTCGCAGGAACCAGCCAGACAAGCCCGTATGATGAAGAAGTACCACAATGTTGGTGTGACCCTGATCCAACTACCCGAGATCCTTAGTGACTTCGAGCTTTGCCCCCAGACCATTCATGTACTGCCTAAGTTCCATAGGCTAGCCATCGAGGAGCCCCATCTCCATCTGCAAGAGTTCGAGATGATCTGCAGCGCCGTCCATGACAGATTTGTGGATGAGGACACAATAAAGATAATTTCCTTCCCCTTTTCCTTGGTCGAAAGAGCAACCTACTGGGTGAAGCACCTGGGGAAGGTGGTCACTACTTAGGAGTAGCTCTGGACCGAGTACTTGACCAAACACTATCTACTCGGCCAGACTGATGAATCTCATATTCATCACTCTAAAAGATAATAATTAAGCTCAAATCCCCGAAATTCATTGACATTTCTTCATTTATAATAAATAATTAGCATTCAAACATTTGTAAATAGTAATTGCATTTTAGCATTCATAATTGCACATAATGAGAAGCCACGAATTCCAGCCTAATTGACTAGTAAAATAGATTAACTTTCCTGATTTTTAACTAATTTATGCTAACTCAATGACCTGAAATCACTTCCATTGTGTACATATCACTAACAAGAATAAATAAAAAATATAAAAAATCACTAACATAAATAAGTGGACCAGAAACTCAACACCTAGTTGCAGGATATCTTGACTAAAATGTTGATATCTTCCTCATCCGATGTTAAATTTGATCCTACTCACTTTGGAACTGATGTACATTCTATTACCTTCAAAACAAGACAAAGATAAAGTGAATCGGAGCTCATATGTGAAAGTTGGGTTTTGGGCCTCTTTTGTACATTTTTATTTTTTAGCGGTTTTTGACCTATTTTTTATGTACATAATTAACTCCATTTATTTTATTTCTTTTTCATTTATTTTCTTTGATAAAATTTTATTAAAATTCATAAAAATTTAAATCTAAAATAAGACCGAAATTAAAGAAACCAATTGAGTCCGAGTCTTTACTGATTACAAAGTCTCATTCTTGTATTTGATTTTATTTATTAATTTTCCTGATTAATAAAAATTAAAAAAATATATTAATGTATAAATATTTATCTTTGATTTTTATCATAATTTTTTTGGATTTTTTCTTATTTAAAATAACAAAACTTACAAACTCAAAAATCAAGGCTTTCTATGTATAAAGAAAACTACCAAAAATATCACTTCTGAAAATGATAAATTATGATTTTGGTCTCTTCATAAAAGTTGTAGATATCATTGAGATGAGAAATTTTTATGAATAAAAATTTTCGATTCGAGCTCTCTTGCTATTTCTTTTTTATTTATCTTTCCTTTTTATTTTCAAATATTCTAGAATTGACACGTCGCTGCTCCTGGGGCTGCCACATGTCATACATTTTTCGTATATAAAATATATTTATTTTATAAACAATTAATAAAAAAAGTATTTAAAAAAATAAATAATGTGACACGTGTACGCATCAAGGGTGTCGATCTCGGCTGATCGGATGACCCATGTGCATCCCCTTCCTTCGACCCTCCACCGTCTACATCTGGGCACCTCTGCCAGCGAGCGTTGACCGCCACCCAACCTTCCATCCTCAGCCAAAACCTCACCTGCCATATATGGTCGTATGTTGCCTTTACCCAAATCTCCATCTCCTCGTCAATCAATGATTCTCTCGCACCTCTACCATGCCTAATCGAGCCGATGTTCCACATCAAATCTCATCCCGATTTCCCTCTCAATCTATGATGGACACCTTCCTATTTCCATCATCTTCGGTTCACCGATCACTCAAATCCCATTCCCTGATCCCCTACCATCTCCAGACCTCTCCCTCTCCCTATTAAAGCACCACCATCGCCCTGATCCACACAGTATGGAGGAACATCCCTGACGGGCGGTGACAATGCCCAAAGATCACCATTCGATATGTGGTGAGATCCAAGGCCCCAATATTATCGAAATTAGCAATGCCGTCGTAGTTGCTTGCTCCGGCCTCGACCATCGAGTTGATTCGAGCTAATATCCAACACTTGCATTTTATTCAACTTCATCGACCTCCGTGGCTACTCTCACCTTCACCTCATCCGTCAAGTGTATGCCTCTTCGTCGTCGCATCTTCAACAAAGAAAGTTCCACAAGGTTGGCCGAGACAGCGTCTTGAGACCTTTCTTGCGATGGCCAACTCATACCATTGGGAAAATTCCACTCTTTATAATAAAGGGGGGATAGCATTTGGAGACAGTGTATTCCTCAAGAAGGACATCATAGCTTCCTCACCCATTGCCACAAGCTTGAGGCAGGAGGACATCATTCTAGGAGACGAACAACACAAAAGGTGCTTCAATCTGGCCTTTGGTGGCTACCCTCATCAAGGATTCAGATGAATTCGTGAAGATATGCACTGAATGTTAGAAAATGGGCACTTGTGGATAGGGAGATATGATGCCGATGTAGCTCATTCACTTCTGTGAGGTCTTTGACGCATGGGGCATCTATTTCATGGATCCATTTCCTAAAAATTATTTTGTAGATTTCAATCTTGACTTTTTAGTAGGTATTAAATCTTATATTTTCAAGTGTTAGGATTTTTCTGAGATCAATCACCTAGTGATAGATATTGGACAATTTTATTCTTTGAAAATAAATATATTTAATATTTATTATAATTAATTATTGAATTTCACTCTGTTTGCATTCATAAATTCATTGTTTATTCATATTGCATCCAAAAATTGCAAAAATCTTATAGAGCATTTATTTCACCATATTTTACATCTCGGCCTAGTTCTATAATTTTTGGACATCATTTGATAGATATTTATTTTCTAGTCCTACAAATCAGCCACATTTGCATTTTGCATTACAAAATTGAGTAAAAATACCAAAAAAATCCATCTCGAAAACCACGCATGAAATTCGATAGACATATTTTTAAGTTGTTCCTTTACCTCCTTGAGTTCAACATTGGGACTTTACCAAGTAAAATAAACATAAAATCACTTGAGTTAATTGAATTAAATTTCTAAATATTAGAACCCCATAAAAATAAAAATATCCATAAACATACAAAAACGTTTATTGATTTTTTTGTTAATTTTTGTGGCTATTCCCACTGATCCTTTGTGGTTCGACCCCTACACTTGCATATTATACATATCATTTTGTAGGGTATAATAAATTTTAGCTCACCTAATTTATTACTTGAGCATTATTGTGAGTTAATAGTTGATTGAATCGCTTTAGTTGGGTGTTGAGAGCTGAGAGGGGCGTCGATACAATGATTATTGAATCTGACTTGTCAGACACCGCATACCTCCAAAATCGAACAATAGACACTTCCAATTTTCGTGTTCATTAATTGTGAGTCTAATTTCATGTGTTTTTGTGAAATAGTGTAGAAATAGTTTTTGCCACCACGTGGTTTGTAATGCAATTGAATTTTTGTTATATGATTGATATGTCACTCATATAATAAGTATATTATATTTCAAATGTGATTCATTTTTTCTACTTTTCGTGATATGTGAGGTCAAAATATCCTTCAGAAGGGTGGTAGGGTCACCTGGGAGGTACGGATCCCATGTATCAGAAGAATCTGATGATGATGATTTGACTTCATGTGATGAAGCACTAACAAATCATGACAAAAAAATTGATGATAGCAATCAAGTATGTAGTAAACTTCATGTACATGAATGGTGCATGGACCTTCAAAGATCTATATAAAGTGATTAAACACATCAAATGTAAATAAATCTTCTAGGAAAGAAGGGACTTGATGGGAAGGTAGAGAAATCCACAACATAAGTCATAGCCAAGAGCTACTCACAAAGAGAAGGCATAGATTATGACAGGGCATTCTCTCATGTAGATATGCTTTAGTCCGTCAGCATTATTGCTAGTTATATCTACAAAATATTAGTAGACATATATAAGATGGATATCAAGACTATATTTGTTAACAGACACCTCTACGAGAAAATCTATATGGACAAGCCCCATAGCTTGGCACAAGAGAAAAACAAAGTGTGTAGGCTGAAGAAATCCATCTATGGTCTTAAATAAGTATCTATTAGTTGGAAATCTAGTTCAAAGAAACCATAACGAGTTATTGTTTCATTAAGAATCTTGATGAGTCATATGTATGCAAGACACATAGTGGGATTGTCGTTGTGTTCATCATGCTTTATGTAGATGTCATCCTAATCATTGAGAATGTTATAATTATGATGGCCCGGGTCTTAAGATTAGGTTGTCCCATACATTTGAGATGAAAGATAGGATGCCTCCATGTCTTGGATGTGAGGTTGTTCAGAAATAAAGAAAAACATTGTAGGACTATCACAACTTGGAAGGATTCCTTATGGATAACTCCAAGAAATGATCACTTCCATTTAGACATGGTATTGACCTATACGAAGGGATGACACCTAAAATTGTTGAGGATGAAAATACCAACTCCTTACGTATCAACTATAGGAAACCTAATGCATGTGCCATGATATGTACAAGACTAGATGTCTTCCTCATAGTAGGAGTGGTAACCTTTACCAATCCTACCATAGAGAGAAACAACTAACTACATTGATAAACATCTCCATGAACTTAAGATTATATACATAGCGATATCTAAGTTTTATATTCAGATACATAAGAGAGATTCAAGACCGTGTCTTATTCTAGGGGGTTTATCTCTAGATTTGTAGGTATTTTGACTCTAGACTTCAATCTGACAAGGATAATTAAAATTCACATCACAGTTATTTTTCCACGTTGAATGATAATGTTGTGAGCTAAGAGTATTAAGTAGAACATTATCATTGTTTCGACAAAGTCGGGTATTGACTGCATAAGATACAACAACTATATCAGAGCAACTAGTGTTACATAAGATATGCAAGTTTATAACATAACTTGGCATTGAGTTCGATAATAGAGTGAAAAACAAGTTGAGTAGGTTATTTGACTAAATAATTGAATGATTAGCAAATAATTGAGAGTTTAAGAACAATCCATGAATGGTTTTAAGGAATAGTGGAAGACTAACAAACATATGAGCCATTGGCGAGCCATTATACAATAAATGTTATTACGAATTACATTTCAATCCATATTAGAATATAAATAAGTTCTCATTATTAACACACCATGACAATTTAGATATCTAATATGGTTGTTAATGTAAAAACCCCATAAAAGTCCCACACCATGGAAACATGAAATTTCCGGGTGGGGTAAAAAGTGAGGAGGTTACTACCGAACAACCCGGCTTGAGCATTTTGGGGGTGGTTAATCGGGTCCGTATGGGCCCGATCCCAAGAGGTTGTTAGGGTCAGTAATGCTCCGCTAACGGACTGGGGACCTAAGCCCGGGACGTTAGAAATGGTATCAGAGCCAACTTCTCTTTGATAGTGGAAAGGGCTACCCGAGAGGTGGAACCGCCCGTACAAAGAGGTCGGAGGAAATAGCTACCCGGAGCGTGCAGCCGCCACTATCACTGGGAATAAAGTGATCGGCCATGTCGCAACGAGGACGTTGCGAATATAAGTGGGGGAGGTTGTAAAATCCCATAAAAGTCCCACATCGTGGAAACATGAAATTTCCGGGTGGGATAAAAAGTGAGGAGGTTACTATCGAACAACCCGGCTTGAGCATTTTGGGGGTGGTTAATCGAGTCTGTATGGGCCCGATCCCAAGAGGTTGTTAGGGTCAGTAATGCTCCGCTAACGGACTGAGGACCTAAGCCCGGGACGTTAGAAATGGTATCAGAGCCAAATTCTCTCTGATAGTGGAAAGGGCTACCCGAGAGGTGGAACCGCCCCTACAAAGAGGTTGGAGGAAATGGCTACCCGGAGCGTGCAGCCGCCACTATCACTGGGAATAAAGTGATGGGCCATGTCGCAACGAGGACGTTGCAAATATAAGTGGGGGAGGTTGTAAAACCCCATAAAAGTCCCACATCGTGGAAACATGAAATTTCCGGGTGGGATAAAAAGTGAGGAGGTTACTACCGAACAACCTGGCTTGAGCATTTTGGGGGTGGTTAATCGGGTCCGTATGGGCCCGATCCCAAGAGGTTGTTAGGGTCAGTAATGCTCCGCTAACGGACTGGGAACCTAAGCCCGGGACGTTAGAGTTAATATAAAGAGTTAGACTATAGATGTTGATGCATGGTTGTAGATCTAAGATTTAGATTGAGGATGAGATTTAAATCGAGGACACAATCGACAATGTTAAGGAACATTCAAGAAGGATCAACAATATGATAAGAGATGCCACTCTTCTCCAAAGATTGATATCCGAATGACAATTTGATGTATGTACTCTACATTGAAATAGAAATTCAAAGGTATCAGACGAGTCAAGTTAAAGAGTTAACTTGATGAGAACAATGTACTAAAAGCTTATATCATATATTGTCACGAACGTGCATACATCCTTTGACCAAGTACAAACATACATCTATATATCTGAGTGTGCAAATTTAAAGGACTATTAAGTTAATGACCTTACAAGGTCCATATACAATCGAGCTAATGTGCATACAAGTAAATATGAGATGTTTATTCAGGTTATTGAAAGTCTTGTACCTACGATGCATGTGTTTTTGAATGTTCAAGATCGATGCGATCATAATGGATTCTATGTAATGATGCTTCTATTGTGAAACTAGATGGATTTTAATGATTTTGCTTTGAGTCAAAATTAGTCATTATTAATTAGATTAAAGCTTAGTTCATAAAATCAAGGGTTGGAAATTTGTCTGAAAGCGTTTAGCTTACCTTGCTCTATTGTTAAATACATGCATTTGAAAGTCCAGTTTCCTATTGGCGTTGTTGATCAGAAAACCTACTGATTAACTTTACGTCATAGTCATCGTAGAGGTTTATCTGTGCATGTTTTAAATTGACCGGTGAATATGCAGTCATGTTCCTCATTATACGAAACTTGACATATTGATGTCTATGTCTATATGGTGCTCATCCTTCTTAATGTCATTGGAAGTGAAAACATGATTTTCATCGACGTTTTTATTTACAATTGTGGATATACTAAATTGATAACCTTTAAAGATTTGGGGGCTTTTTGAAATCTAGTAGACTAAATTATCTGCCCGTCCAACTACTGCAACTTCATAGCTTGCGACAATCATTGAATGAAAATGGGTACAATGAAGAAAGTAAACGTATTTTAATATTTGCAGTTGATATTTACATGTTGGGTAGTAGAAGTATTTTAGAAGAATAGAAGTTGGACTGTTCAACCTAACGAAAGCAGAGCAAGTTTCCACGTTATTAGTTGACCATTAATCATTGGAATAATAAAACTACTGGAAATTCAGGAAGGCTTAAACGATGTCTATATTCTAAGCTTTGGCTTATGGTTTGCTTCGATTTCGATTTTAAATAATGCATGATGTAAGAGATTGTTTTGCTTTGGCGTAATTAGTAAGTTAGTTAGGTATTAATTACGTATATACAATGGCCTTTCTTATCCTTCCTATATTTCTCCATGATTCTCTTTAAATGTACAAAAAATAGGCAACAAACACTACAAAATAAATATGTTATGGTAATCGAATATCTAGCTTATGGTAACCGACTTTCTGTCGCAAGGTACAAGTTAAATATCAGTTGTCCTAATGATAACTTTTTATAAAAGACAAGTTGAATTTAGATTACTTTATATTAAATATACGGTAAGAATGTATTATAAAAAATTTAATTAAAAAAATTATACAAGAATTAAACATGGAATTATGTAGTTCTATCGAAAAAAATGTTGTAGCGATGACATGCGGAGTTGGATTATTAATTGTGGGTAGAAAAACATTGGCTTGTTATGATTTAACCGTCATAAAAAAAAGTTACTGCATAACTTAAGGTAGCCAAAAATGTTATCACTACTCTAATATCGAAAAGTTTATTTTACGTAATGTTTAGCTAAAATTATCGCACTGTGTGTGCGCGCACACGCGTGTAGGAGAAACTTCCAATAAGGTGAGCTTTTCCCGAATACATGGAAAGTCATGTCAATTTATGTATTTTTCTTATTTATTTCATAATTTATAACTCCATAAATTCCCTAATAATTGTTAATATATCAAGAAAGATTTATGAAAATATTTCTTTATTGGACAAAAATATTGGTTACAATATGGGTGTTATATTTACAAAACGGTATGGTCATTACTATTCTACACCGTGCAATATATATTTTACAAAATTGTTGCACTATTACAAATTTGACAGTGACTTACAATTTCAGAAAAGACCTGCCACAATAGAAGAACCTCCTATATATGTTATATGATAATATTTTCTACCGGCACCATTCACCGCTATAGTAAGAGAAGCACGACGATATGATTGATAATTATGAAAATTCACTAAATTATATTCGTGTCGTTGTCATGAATATTGAATTATATATCCGAAAAATGATTAACTAGTTGGGAATTTTGTAATAAGTAAATGGTTGGACTGCATGTTAAGTCCCTGTCATGCTCAAGCTCGTAATGACATTGTCAAATAAAAGACTTGAGCCATAGCCGCCTTACCACTTCAAGGTCGACCTTATTCCATATATGATACGTCATGTTCAGATAAATTTATTCTGTGGAATTGGAAAGAAATGAATTCTACGTTATCTCAGAATCCTACAGTGGCAATTGGACCACTTTGACTACATATGATCAGCAGAAAACCATACCTCACCATGCATAAGGTGACAGACATATACGGGACCAAATGTCCATCAACTTTATTCCACGAAAGGTTATCTAGCAATGTCTCCAATTGGATATACTTTTAGATTGTATTGTAGAAATAGTGTCAGCTGTCATGGTCTTCTTCGTCCAACGTCCGTCCATCTAAAAATCTGCAATAAAACATCCCAAACTGACGTTGTTTTGTTTAATCCAAGTTAATGTCATGTGATACAGAACAAGGCAACGTGATATGAATCACGTCAAAGTTGTAATCAACCCAATAAGCTAGTCAACTTTCACTGCAACAAATTAAATTATAAAGACTAATATTTTAAAACTTTTTTTACGTATTATATGACGGCGGTTTTCAAGTTATCAGTCAGTATTTTGTTAACGTGGAATGTGGCAATCAAGTCTTGTTTTATATGATTTCTGGTGTTTACAGTACCCATAAATATAAGATATTGCATTGAAAACAACTAGAGGAACATGATATGTCATGTCTTAAAAGAACAAGGAAAATGGTTTCAAAACCGAAAAGATACTAAGATCTTAAACATCCGATATGGAATCCAAATAGACTAACCCTCTCGTATTAGGGAAGTTGTTGATAGACATTATTTGATATGATAATCATTTTTGCCATAGTTATTAGTTCCAATCCTCACTTTAAATTAACCGGTATGTTTACATTATAGCATGATTTGGAACATATATTTGTGTATTTACAACATGTTAGATATTCATAATATGGCGAAAATGAATATACTCTCTCGGAGCACATGACTTACGTGCCTCACTCTTTTTCCTCACATTCTTATTATGAATGAAATCCATGAGTATCTAGATCACCATGTACACGATGGTGTCAATTAAAATTTAATTAAGACATCACTACAAGAAAAATGAGTTGTGGCCACGGAATGTGGCTACGGAAACTTGTGGCCACGATAATTCCGTGGCCACTAGTTTCCCGTAGCCACAATCCGTGGCCAAAGTCTTCATATAAGAGTTGTGATCACGATAAGTTCTGTGGCCACTTGTAGTGGCCCCGGCATATTCCTGGCTAGAGAACTTTAGCGACGAGACTTGTAGCTACGGCTACTAGCTGATGACCGAAAAACCCGAGCAACTAAGGTAAAGAAGAAGAACTAAGGTCGTTGCGACCTCAGTCGCTCAAGAGTCAACCGGTCAATCAAGAAAATCAAGTGTAGACCACCAAAATTAGATACAAATCAAAGAAACTACGATAGCGGTCATGGCTATTGGATTAGCCTGGTATAGTGACCAGGGTCGGACTCAGGGAGCACGTAATGGCCCTGCAGCCTACGAAGTAGTCTAAAAAAAGAAATAAAATAAAAGAGAAGTCTTTGTGGTGGATTTTTAATCTTTTTATAATTTTTTTGGATTTTTAATTTACTTATGAAAATAAGAAAACAAATGAACAAGCCAATACAAACAATTATTTATCTACTCAAAAATCACCCAAAAATTCAAATAAAAATGTTTTTATGTTTTTTATATTTTTTACTGTTTTTGGTTACTTTTTGGTAATTTTCTGATTTTTATTGAATTTTATAAAAATTAAATAAGGTAAGAAATCAAGGGTACTGTCCAGTCAGGTGTCAAGGGCCAATTTAAAATACAAAATGACCCTATTAAACCTGAAGGTAATTTTCCTATATAGTAGAAAACACAAGGAAAATTTAGGCACCAGAATTATTATTTTTGTATTTTTCAATTAAATATTAAAATTTTTATAGTGTTTTTGGTGTTTTTCAATTTTTATGAGTTTTATATATCCAAAAATACCAAAATTGGTCAGAAAATAAAGCAAGGTAAAATAAACACTACCTAATTTTTTTGTAATTTTTAGAGGTGTTTTAATATTTTTTTGTTAATTTTAAAGTTAGACAGTAAAGAAAAAGTGTGTTTTTGGATTTTAAAAATAGTAAATGAAATAAAAAATGTCTCCAAAAACGGGAGAAGATTTTACACCATGGTAGGAGACATGTGTCCAATTTTCATTAAATTTGGAGTTAATTTGCTATTTTATTAAAAATGAAAACCAAGGTGCAGTACACAGGGACCTGTACGCAATTAGAATAAAGTTCAGGGGTCCGGTACAATTTCTCCAAAGTTGCACGCGCGAGGCACATGACCTGGACACTCAGGGACCTAATTGCAAGTAAAATAAGGTTCTTGGACTAATTAGTAACAAGTACTAAAAGTCTAGGGGCCTTATTATAAAATACCCACTAAATAACGCACATGCACATTAAAACTATTCAAAGGGGTATATCTGCAATTAATAAAAACTTTAATTCATTCAGTAATACCCTAGAACATAAGGTCTATACATGCAAATAACCCAGAAAATTCATGTGACGATGCACGTGGTCCACGTAGACAGGGGTATAAAAGTAAATACCAAATACGACAGGGTCCACTACGCAATTTACCAAGCACAAATAAAAGGTCTAAAATATTTACAGGACTACAGCAGAACAACTAATAAACTAAGGGCCTATAGTGAAATTTACCCTTCATTACGTCGGTCGTCGGATGAGCGCCACGTGTAGATCCATCAGCTCAGATGTGCTGGGGCTAATCCCTCGACGATCGACGATCATGATCACTCCTCCCAAAGATCATACGGTCAGGGCTTCTCCTCAAATGGACGGCTAGGATCTGAACTGGAGCCGGAGGTCGATCGGACGGCTGCGGAGGATGGAGGACGAACTGATCGCCGGCGAACTTCGCCGGGCTCGTGCTGGCACTGGAGTCCTCCTCGGAGGCCACGACTGATCGGAGAAGATGCGTGGGGGCCTTCCGCGTCTACTGCAATTCTTCGATGGCTCGTCGGAGGTCCTGGGAACTCAAGCGAGGTCGGCGGAGCTCGAGCTGGTGCACCAGATGGTCGAGACCCTCAGATGGCTCGGATGTTCCTGAAAAGCATGGCAACAGACTCGACAGGGTCGAGGGGCAACAGACTCGCGGGTCGAGGGCAAAGTGCCTCGACCCTGTGAGCGGAGGTGAAGGTGGTCGGTGCGGTGGTGTGAAGGGGCTCCGGCGAGGTGACGGCGGAGGAGCCCCAATCCCAGCTCCAGTGCGAGCTGGGTTGGATGAAGGGGCGGAGAAGATGCGTGGGGAAAAGGCGATCGTGATGGGGTGCTCCGATGATCGAATAGGTAGCGATTGTGGATGGAATCGAAGCTCGAAGGTGATGAGGAAATTTGGGCGAAACTAGAAATTCGGGAAAAAGAGAAAGAACGGGGACTACCTATTGGGCGCAGTCGACTGTGGAGGAGCAGGGGGTGCTCCTGGTCCTTGCCTCGAGGACCGTCAGTGTCCGAGGCTCTGGCGCTACCTCCAGGCGGCGCACGGCGGAGCAAGCTCGCCAGATCAGTGGTCTTCACGCTCCTCCTCGCTGCTACACCACCGGGAAATGAGCTGTCACTCTCGCGGAGGTGAGGGAGGTCACTGGGTGGAGAATAGATGAGCCAAAGATGCCTAAATGGGAGGCGGATCTCAGACTTTATATGAACGCGGGTCCGGCAAGAGTGGAGTCGGGTGTGAAGCTTGAAGCACGGATCCCTAGGCTGCTGATCGGGCGTGCCTCTCGGATGCATGGTGAAGAAATAGCTCCCGGGGTTTACAGATTTTAGGTGTCGGGTCAGGATGCAGAAAATCGGCGAAGTCGGGTCGGGCGTCTAGGACCCGGGGGAAGTGGTCCACAGGGGGGAGTTGACCGGGGGGTCACATCCCCCGTGGACCAATGAGAGGGGGCCACGTAATAAATATTTGGAAATTAAAAATAAAATAGAAAATGGCCGAATTATTAAAAACTCAAAACATGAAAAATATTTATTTTATTTTTTTCTAATTTTTTGTGATTTTTAGTTAATTTTTCAAAATAAAAATTAGGTATTTACACTATGGAGCTATATATAGGTATATATACAATATGGCTTTTTTAATTTTTAATTTTTTGATTTGTTATTTTTATACATTTATATTCCCATTTTATATTTTATTTATTTATAGCATAAAATTAGGAATAAAAAGGTATTTTTATTTTATTTTTATTATTTATATACAATGGTTAAATAAATAGATATGTACATCTATATACAAGGTGTATGTACAATGATCTTTTTGATTTTTAATTTTTGTTCTTTTTATTTTATTTTTGTTTTAATGATTTTTATTTTATTTATTCACAACATAAAAGATGGAGTATATACAAATTTTTATGGATTTTAATTTATTTATTTACAAGGCTAAATAAATATAAGTGTGGATATATATATAAGGTGAATATGTACAAGGAAGAGTATTTTTAGTTTCTTTTTAATTTTTTCTATTTTTATTTGGATTTTATATTTACAAATATTTACAAATATATACACGCTCCTTTTATTCTATTTTTGGAGGAAAATATTTTTTATTGTATTTACAAGTATATTTACACACATGATGAGCCCCTATCTCCCTCTACTTTGGCTTTTATGCGGTCAGGCCCATGCTGAGCCCTCCCTTGGGATTAGGTTGCTCAATATTTATGCTAAATATTTCCCTCTTTTTCTTTTTAATCTTTATTCTTTTATTTTTGCACAAAAACATGCTAATTATTACTTTTTACACCATGCATGGTTTTGGTAATTATTTGTATTTACAAACATATACATGCATTTGCGAAGGTTTTTGTAGCTAAAATCTAAGAAAAAAGAGTGACGAATGAGTATTCATCACCCTCCTATACTTAACTTTGCCAGTCCCTTAGCAAACACTTATTTGAAAAAGAAGTGAAAAAGAAAGAAAGAAAAAGAAAAAGAGGAGAATGCACATGGATCTAGGTTGAATATTAAACTTGCCTTCATTAAATTGAATTATGGAGCTCAATCAGATCTTTGGATTATTAATGTGTCAGAACCCTTATTTGGACTTAAGCTTAAAAGTCAACAGCCTCTAAGTTCCACTAATCTATAAACAAGACTCCTCAATTAACCAGATCAGAACAAGTCTACATACACAAACTCTAATGACCATGAATCTTTCCATGCAGTGTAACTGATATGTAGCTCCCCACCTCAGAAGTAACAAAGAAACAACCTCCCCCAACCTGGTAACTCTAATGCCTCGGTCTAGCAACTCTTTCCTCGAGAAGCAGGGTATTCCCTTCTAAGTTCAAGTGCAACTGGCTCAAGAAGAGGGGGAAGAAGATGAAGAATGGACCATGGCCAGTGTAGCCACGTATCCCTGGGAGCCCAACCAGTGTAGCTAAGTCTCCCACTGCAAGCTTTATGATACCATAAGCTTTTGCTTTATTTGACTATATACACTCCGGTGGGGTAATTAAATTTTCAATCCGACCCACCACTTTTTTGGAGTTATTTTCTTTTTGTACATTTTTTGTGCAACTGTACAACATATCTACATGGTACAACATATATACAAGGAGTTTTTCCTCTTGAGCCAGTAGACTGTCCCTCTTTTGAAGATTTATTGCAACCCACGGCTTCTGTCTTTAGACTTCATCACCACTAGACCAAGTTGAGGCGCACTTCCTTCACTAGAAGAAGAAGAGAGGTTCCGCCTAGAAGTACTACCCTCATATGCTACCCCAAGCCAAAGGAAACTGCCTCCTCACCACCTCATCCGTGGAGAGCTATGTGTATAGTGTTGGTGCAAGTCAAGCCATTGTCTCTAAGAGTCATGCGTGTGTTGTTAAGTGCTCTACTTAGGCGCATCAAGATGACATATGCTCATAGCCTAGTGGATTCAAAGAATTAAGTCCCAATGGACCTGAAAAGCCTTAACCCTAAGCCCTATAAGGTTCCTCTTAGAATTAAGTGGATTAAGATCTTAATCAAGCTCCATTTCCCAATTTAATTCCGGCTAGTTTAAATGTCAACTATGATCCAGGAAAAAATATACAAATATTTACAAAGATGCTATTTACAAATATTTACAATCGTGTAAAATTTTTGAAAAATGTTTTGAAACCATGGAATTATGCATGAATGCAAGTTTAGCAAAAATATTTACAAACATTTACACAAGGTTTTTGTAAACTTTTTGTTTTCAAAACATTTTGGAAAAATTTTGTATTATATACATAATTTTGATATGAAAATATTTACAAATCCTTTACACAAATCATTTTACAATCATTTGTACAAAAATTATTTGTATAAATAAATAGGTATGTGCAAGATGAATTTTATATATAAGGGGAAAATTTTAAATTTTATGGGTTTTTAGCCATTTTTATTTATTCACACACTTACACAAAGTACGAGTTATGGCTAAAGTATATATGAAATATACACACCCCCCTATACTTAGCTCGAACGATGTCCTCAGAGTGATCAAGAGCGATGAAGAAGACATAACTCGTTCTTAGTATAGGGACGTGAAAAGGAATGGCTATATACAGAGATGAATTAAAGAATAGAATGAATAGAAGATCAAGAGAGTCTCGGCTTTTCCCCCTATACCTAGGATCAAGTAATCCTAAGTATAGCATGCTGTACATGAAGGGAAATCCGAGTGAAGGATGTACAAAATCTGCCCCCCCATACTTAGGGTGAAATATCCCTAAGTATAGGCAGCAAAACATGGTTAGAAAAGATAAAAAGAATACCCGAAGGTCCTACATCCCCCCTATACTTAGGGTAAAGTACACCCTAAGTATAGCATAATCATAAGATGAGAAAAAGGGATGTGGGACTAAAGAATAGAGTGATATAGACAACTGGATCTATACAGGTCGGAAGAACAGTGATAATCAAGCGTGAGATGCAATAGATGTGACTCGAGAGACCACATCTCACGCAAAATGAATAGGGGCAACATCAACGACACGCGGCTCATGATCTAGAAATGGCTTGAGCCGCTAGCCGTTTACTCGAAAGGTAGTCTCAGAAGACAACTCAGATATATCAATGCTCCTGTTGTCGTGTACCTTTCTCACAAGATAAGGTCCCTTCCATTTGCTCTGTAGCTTCCCTGGAAATAGACGAAGCCTAGCATCAAACAGCCATACTCTCTGTCCAGGCTCAAAATGCTTGTGGCTAATATGAGAATCATGCCACTCTTTCACTCTCTCCTTATACTGTAGGCTGTTTGAGAAGGCGGTATCACGAAGCTCCTCCAGGGATGCTAACTCTGCCCTCCTCTGCTCTCCTACACTATCTGGATCTAAAATAATATCTGTGACTGCCCAAAGTGACTTGTGCCTCAACTCAACAGGTAAATGGCACGGCTTGCCATAAACGAGGCGAAAGGGAGATGTGCCCAATGGTGTCTTGAAAGACGTCCTATATGCCCACAAGACCGAGTCCAAAAGCTGTGACCAATCCTTTCGGTCAGGTCGGACGACTTTCTGCAATATAGTCTTGATCTCCCTGTTCGACACTTCGGCTAGACCATTCGTCTGTGGATGGTATGGAGTGGCAACTCGATGGTCTATGCCGAACTCGCTAGCAAGGGCCTTCACCTGGTCGTTGATGAAATGAGACCCCTGATGACACACCAAGCGACTAAGGTAAAGGTACTAAATGGTCGTCGCGACCTCAATCACTCGATTGTGTCAATCAAGAAAAAGAGACCACCAATATAAGATAAAATCAAATCAAAATCAATAGCGGTCTTGCTATTTTATTAACCTGGTATAGCGACCAGGGTCGAACACAAGGAGCACGTGATGGCCTTGCGGCCTACGAAGTAGTCAAAAAGAGTCAAAAATAAAGAGAAACTATTTTTGGTGGATTTTTAAGTGTTTTTAATTTTTTGATTTTTAATTAATAAGGAGAATAAAGAAGCAAAGGAAACAACCAAGTTCAAACAATTATTTAATGTATCAAAAATCAAGCAAAAATTCTAGTAAAAATGTTTTTGTGTATTTTATGTTTTTAGTGAATTTTTGAGATTTTTTTGATTTTTATATGATTTTCTAAAAATGAAACAATGACAGAAAAAGGAGGTACTGTCCAGCCGAGCTTAAGGGACTTAGATAAAATATCTAAAAATCCCTAATAAGCCTGGAGGTAATTTTCCTGTATAGAGAAAGAAACAAGGAAAATTTAGGCACCTTAATTATTGTTTTTGGATTTTTAGATTAATTATTAGAAGTTTTATAAGATTTTTAGCGTTTTTCAATTTTTATGAGTTTTATATGATGAAAAATGACCAAAATTGGCCAGAAAATCAAACACAACAAACTAAACAGTAGCTAATTTTTTTGTAATTTTTAGATAAGTTCTAAAATATTTTTTGTGATTTTTCAAATCAGACAGTAAAGAAAATGCGTATTTTTGATTTTTTTAAAAATAGCAAATGAACTCAAAAATGTCCCCAAACATTCTAGAAAATTTTACGACATGGCAGGACCCATGTATCCAATTTTCATGGAATTTGGAGTTGATTTGATATTTTATTCAAAAATAAAAGTTAGGTACTGTGTACAGGGACCTGAGTGCAAATACCCAAAGCTCTGGGGGGGTTCGGTGCAAAATTCCCAGGAAAACACACGCGTAGCGCATGCCTGAGGCACTCAGGGACCCAAATGTAATAAAAATAAGTTCCCTGGACTAAATAATAACAGGTATTAAAAGTCCAGGGGGCTTGTTGCAAAATACCCAACAAAATAACGCACATGCACAATTAATTCACGCACAGGGGTATAAATGTACTTATCCAAAAGTTTTCATTCATTCAATAACAACTCAGAACTACAGGGTGAAACATGCAAATATCCCAAAAATCACGTGTCGAAGCACGTGTCCTCAACACACAGGGGTATAAAAGCGAATACCATAAAAGTCAAGGTCCACTATGCAAATTACCCTACTGAAATAAACGTTTTAAAATATTTACAGGACTAGAAAGTAAATGCGAAAACTAGAGGGGCCTAAGAGCAATTTACCCCTTATTTAAGATCCAAGGGCGGGAGGCGTGCCACGTGGCTGATCGGACGGTGTTGGAGCGTGGGCGCCTCTTCGAAGAACTCCCTCCTGGATCGGACGGTTGAGGATCGGCCACGTATCAGATCTGACGGTGGAAGGCAGTGGCTGAATCCTCCGTCTGGATCAACGATGAGGAGGATGCCATGTGGAGTGATCGACGGCTGTGGAACGAGGGCTCCTCTTCGCTAGATGGGCGATCCAGATCAGATCCTCCTCAGATAAATGGTGCTGGCTGCTCCTGAGGCGAACGGTGGAGATAAAACTGGAGCAGGAGGACGATCGGACGTCAGGGAAGACTCCTGGAAGAACTGGGCGCCGACGAACTTCTCCGATCTTATGAAGGTGCTGGAGGTCTCCTCGCGGGTAGCTGAAGGTCGGGGAAGAAGCTCGATGGGCTCCCGCGTCGACTGGTGGTCTCCGATGGCTCAACGGAGCTCCGAGGAGCACAAGCGGAGTCGGCGGAGCTCGAGCTGCTGGTCCAAATGGTCCAAGCCCTCAGATGGGCTCAGATGCTCCTGCAAAATACGCTAGCAGACTCGCGGGTCGAGGGCAAAGTGCCTCGACCCCGTTAGGATGGGTGATGGTGGTCGGTAAGGCGGGGCGAGCAAACTCCGGCGATGCGACGGCGAAGGAATACGAATCCCAGCTCCTCTGCGAGCTCTTCTTTCTTGCTTTTTTGAAAGAATGGATGCCCCGCTCTCTTCTCTGGGGGGATCACCCCCCAGTCCCCCGGTCGGTCTTCTCATCAATGGGCCTGGTTCGCCAGACGTCATATACCCGGTTGAATGGAAGTGGGGAGAATGTGCGCGAGAGGAAGGCGGAGGTGATGATAGATTCCGATGGTCGAACGAAATAGTGGGATGGTCGGAATCAGCGAAAAACGACGGCGGCGCGAATTGGGGGTAATCGGAAATTAGAGAACTAGAGAAGGAATCGAAACTACCTGGGTGGATGGTTCGACTGTGGGTGAGCTGGCGATGCTCTGGGTCGTGGCCTCGCAGGTCGTTGGGGCCCGAGGCTCGAGCTCTTGCTGTGGGCGGAGCACGGCGGCGCTTGCTCGCCGGATCAGTGGTCTCGCACTCCCTCCTCGCTGCAACACCATGGGGAGCGAGCTGTCACTCTTGCCGATGTGATGGAGGTCCTTGGGTGAAGAATGGAAGAGCCAAAGATGGAAGAATAGGGTGGCGGAGCTCGAGCTTTATACGGTGGAAGGTCCGGGAAGATGTGAGCGGGTAGGGCAATGGGATGCGCGGATCCCGAGGCGGATACCCCGGCGAGGGTCTCGGATGTGGCATGAATGAATCGGACCCGAGGTTTAGGCAAGAAGTGATCGGGTTTAGGTGCGAAAATTAAGGGAAATCGGGTCGGGCCCCTAAAACCCGTGGGAAGTGGTCCTGGAGGGGGAGTTGACCGGGCGGTCAACATCCCGTGGACCAATGGAAACAGGCCATGTGTAAAATATTTAGAAATTCAGTAAAAAATAACAGATGGCCGATTTATTAAAAAGTCAAAACATGAAATATTTTTGTTTTACTTTTTTCTATTTTTTGGTGATTTTTAATTAATTTTTCAAAATAAAATGATGTATGTACATAATATAGCTATACATAGGCATATGTACAATATGTCTTTTTAAATTTTGATTTTTAATTTGTTATTTTTATACAATTTTATTCCAATTTTAAATTTTATTTATTTATATCATAAAGTAAGGAATAAAAAGATATTTTTATTTTATTTTTATTATTTATATACATTGGTGAAATAAATAGATATGTACATACATATACATGGTATAGTTACAATATTATTTTTTATTTTTAATTTTGTTATTTTTATTGTGTTTTTGTTTTAATTTATTTTATTTATTTACATCATAAGACATAGAATATGTACAAGGTTTTTGGGAATTAATTTTATTTATTTATAAGCCTAAATAAATATAATATGAATGGACTATATACATGGTGACTATATACATGAGTGATGTTTTTGTTTTCTTTTTAATATTTCTATTTTTATCTTGATTTTATATTTATAAATATATACAAATATTTAAAATCCAATTTTAGTCTCTTTTTGGGAGGAAAATATTTTTATTTTATTTACATATATATATTTACACACATGAGTCCCTATCTCCCTCTACTTTGGCTTTTATGCGGTCAGGCCCATGCTGAGCCCTCCCTTGGGTGAGGTTGCTCAATATTTATTCTAAATATTTCCCTCTTTTTCTTTTTACTCTTTATTCTTTTATTTTTGCACAAAAACATGCTAATTATTAAACTTTATACAATGCATGCTTTTGATAATTATTTGTATTTACATGAATATACATGTATTTGCCAATGTTTTTGTAGCTAAAATATAAGAATAAAGAGTGATTAATGGGTATTCATCAACCCCCCATCTGAAATCAATACTCGAGGTACCCCGAACCGTGTAATGATGTGCTTCCTCAAAAAACTACAAACTGTCCTGGCATCAGCGGTTCGGGCGGGGATGGCCTCAACCCAACGACTCACATAATCGACGGCCAACAGAATGTACTCAAATCCCTGACTCTTAGGGAATGGACCCATGAAATCGATGCCCCATGTGTCAAAAACCTCACAGAAGTGTATGGGCTGCATCGGCATCATATCACACTGTCCACAAGTGCCCATCCTCTGACAGTCAGTACACCTCTTCACGAACTCATCATAGTCCTTGAAGAGAGTAGGCCACCATAGGCCAGATTGGAGCACTTTCTGTGCCGTTCTTCTACCTGAGTGATGTCCTCCTGCCTCAAGCTTGTGGCAGTAAGTGAGGATGCTATGGTGCTCCTCCTGAGGAATGCATCTATGCCAGACGCTATCCCCTCCTTCGTGGTACAGGATGGGATCCTCCCAATGGTAGGACTTGGCCTTCGCGAGGAAGGTCTCAAGCCTCTGCCTGGGCCAATCTTGTGAAACTTTCCTAGCAACAAGAAAGTTCACAATATCGACATACCATGGGAGAGAGGCGATAGCAAGGATTGCCTCATCTGGGAAGGTCTCACAGATAGGGTCAATCAAGTCAGAATCCTCAAGATGCTCTAATCGGGAGAGATGATCTGCCACCACATTCTTGACTCCAGGCTTATCCTTAATCTCTATGTCAAACTCCTGGAGTAGAAGGATCCATCTAGTCAGTCTGGCCTTGGCATCCTTCTTTGCCATGAGGTACCTGATGGTGGTATGATCTGTATACAAATTCACTCTAGATCCAATAATGTAAGATCTGAACTTATCTAGGGCAAAAACTACGGCTAGCATCTCCTTCTCTGTGACTGTATAGTTCCGCTGCGCGGAATCCAATGTGCGGCTAGTGTAGTGGATAGCAAATGTGACTCCATCCCTCCTCTGTCCTAGCACAGCCCCCACAGCAAAATTGGAGGCATCCGTCATGATCTCGAATGGGAGAGACCAATCTGGTGGCTTAAGGACAAGAGCCTCAACAACACAATGCTTTAGAGTCTCAAACGACGAAAGACACTTGTCATCGACAAGGAACTCGGTGTCTTTCGTCAGCAGATCAGTCAACGGTCGGGCAACCCTACTGAAATCATGAATGAATCGCCGGTAGAAACCGACGTGCCCTAAAAAAGATCGTAACTGCCGCAAGTTAGACGATGGTGTGAGTTTTCTAATGACATCAACCTTGGCCGGATCAACCTCCATGCCCCTGTTGGAGATGATGTGGCCAAGCACCGTCCCTTGAGTCACCATAAAGTGACTCTTCTCCCAAGATAGAACCAAGCGAACCTCTACACATCGCTGAAGTACTCGGTCTAGGCAGTCAAGACAGGAGTCGAATCCGCCGCCGTAAACCGAGAAATCATCCATGAAGACCTCCAAGCACTCCCCTACCATGTCCGAAAAGATCGACAACATGCATCTCTGAAAAGTCGCAGGGGCATTGCATAGCCCAAATGGCATGCGTCGGAAGGCGTATGTTCCGAAGGGACATGTAAAGGTAGTCTTGTCCTGGTCCTCTGGAGCGATGGCCACCTGGTTGTAGCCCGAGTACCCATCCAAAAAACAATAGTGGCTCTTCCCTGCCAGTCTCTCAATGATCTGATCAATAAAGGGTAGGGGGAAATGATCCTTCTTGGTGGCCTGGTTGAGTCTCCTGTAGTCAACGCAGACCCGCCAAGAAGTAGGTACCCGTGTAGCAATCTCCTCTCCAGACTCGCTGACCACTGTAGTGATGCCCGTCTTCTTGGGCACCACATGCAAAGGGCTGACCCACTTGGAGTCGGAGATGGGATAGATAGAATCGGCGCTCCAGCACTTCGAAATTTCCTTCATGACAACCTCCCTCAGATTCGGGTTCAGCCGCCGCTGGAACTCACGCGACGGCTTTGCCTCATCCTCGAGATAGATATGGTGGGAGCACAGAGCTGGACTAATCCCCTGGAGATCTGCTACGCTCCATCCTATCGCCTTGTGGTTCTTTTCAAGAACCCCCATCAAGCAGGATTCCTGCTCTCCAGTCAAATCAGCGGAAATAATGACTGGGTACATCTCATGCTCACCCGCAAGGAACTTATACTTCAACGACGCAGGTAGTGGCTTCAGCTCTGGACAAACTGGTGCTGGCAAATCTGGCTTCTGAAGAATCCGAGTGTATGCGGCCAAATCTGCCCGGGAGAATGAGAACTCTCTCTCACAAACTGGATCTGGAGAAGGCTGCTCAACTAAACTGTCTCTGCTCTGCTCGGCATCTACCGCCTCCCCATCTGCAGGCTCAGTGGAAATCAGATCTGGCATATAGTCATCACAATCTGCCCAATCAGATTCTGACTCTGAGGGATCTGTGTCATCCAAGGTGGCATCAGCACCACCATCATCACAAGAATCTGTCTCACGGTCGAGAACCGGCTCTGCTGCCTCTGAAGTATCCATGACCAGGAATGTGCTCTCCAAGCTCTCCTCTGTTGTCGTCTCTGCATCAGCAGAATCTGAAAATGAGAGGATGGCCTGTGCGGCTGGGTCTGCCCAAACTGCCTCATCGTCTGTGATCACAAAGTCACAGTCTTGGTGGATGTCTAGCCCGGTATCTGTCATCTGCTCTGTGTCTGAGGTGGTCTCTGAGCATGATCTGTCTCTGGCTCTGCTGTCCTCGACCGTCTCTATTTGTACACTTTCGCCCTCGACGCGAAAGTATACCTTACCGCTATCATGGTCGGTCACTTCCTTCGCTGTGGACAAGAACGGGCGACCTAGAATGATGGGGGTATCGGTCACCGACTCAGGGATCTCCATGTCCAACACTACGAAGTCCACGGGGAATTGCAGGCCCTGAATCGTGACGACAACATCTCGCAACAACCCCTTCGGCCTCTTGACAGATCGATCCGCAAATTGAAGGACTATCCTGCTCTGTCAAAGAGTCCCTAGCTCGAAGCGGTCGAGAAGGGCTGCCGGAAGTAGGTTGATCGACGATCCACTGTCTAATAGAGTACGGTCGAATCTATGCTCACTGATATGGCATCTGACATAAGGGGCTCCTGAATCTGGTCTCTTGGCCGGCAGACGGTTCTGGATCGCGAAACAAGTGGCTTTCGTCAGCACATGAATCTCTGAGTGGTTGTTCCTCCTCTTCCTCCTGACTGTGGTCCTGTCTCTAAGTGAACGCTGGAGAAGAGGGATGTGCTGCAAAGCCTCCTGAAGAGTCAGATGTATGTGAAACCGATCTATCATCTGCTGGTTGAACTCTTCCTGTTGCCTCTTTTTCTGATTTTCATTTTTCTTCCCCTTCCCCATCTGAAGGTCTCTAGGGAAGGGGATCACAGGGTCCTTCTCAGATGAAGGACTAGGAAGGGGTCTAGGCGGTTCGATGACCGGTTCCATACATACATCATGCACCACAGTGGGACCAGAAGAAAATAAACCCTTTCGTTTATTCACAGAAATGTTCTGAGATACATCAGAAGTAGGAAAAAGAACAGCTCTCTCTAAATGAACACGGGTGGCCTCAGCACCACCATCGACTGGATCAACTGGAGTACTCGCGGCCTCAGTACCGTGCTCTGGCTCGGCATCGTGGGTGGCCTCAGTACCACCTCCTCGAACTGGTGAAACGGCGGCCTCAACACCGCCTGTGGAATCAGCATCCTTGGTGGCATCAGTGCCACCATCATCGTCTCTAGCGGCCTCAGTACCGCTCTCCTCCTCGTCTGGTACTCTGGAAGTGTCCTCATGGTGTAGCTCAGACGAGGCGCCGCCTGCTGGCATCCTACCGCTCCTAAGTGTGACAAAGTCAGTATCAAAAAGATATGCAGACATATCACCAAAAGTATCACTAGGAGTGGCATACTCAGTACAAACTACCTGCTCAGATTTCCTCTTCAGACTGTTGGGGTTCGGCTCAATCTGGGCAGGGATGGCAGCCTTCCCTCCTGCTGATCTGTGAGAAGGTGGGCTATATCATCCAAGACAGGGTTCTCATGGGAACCCGACAGGTAGCCTCTCTGGTAGTAAGGCTGCTGGATCTGCTGTTGTGGCTGAGAGGGGTAAGTGTGTGGCTGATACTGCAGCTGGTGAGACTGATCACGCCTCCAAGACTGTCCCTGCTGATGGGGACGAGGACCATACTGTGACTGTTGCTGTTGTGGCTGGGGGTACACTGGGGGCTGCTACTGCTGCGGCTAGTGATCCCTCTTATGGCCGTACTGGCCACCCTGTCCTGACGGCTGCTGCTGGGGCTGGGTACCTCCGATCGCCCAACGGAATCCGGGATGGTCTCGTCGGATACCGGGCTGGGGGCGGTCATACCAGATCCCGTTGACATCCATCAACGGCTCTGTGTCGTACTGGGGTGGCGGAAGCACTGCCAGAGGCTGATCCGGCTCGTATACCACCATCTGCATGTCTGGAGACGGTGGTGACTGGTAGGTGGGCTGCGGCTGCTGGTACGGCTAGGCCTGTACAAGATGAACCTGTCTAGGCTGCTGGTGGGAGCTGGAGCGCTGGGACTGGCTGCCGGAGCTACTCGGATCGCCTCGTGCCTGAAGACGGGGCTGGGAAGCTGTCTGTGCCTCTTGGAGACACATGAGATGTGTCTTCAGGTCACTCAGAGTCTGTGCCATCTGCTCCATCTGCGTGATGCCCTAGCACTGCTTCTTCTCAATAATCTCCATCCAGTCCAGCTTCTCGCTGATGATCCCCATGTCTGCGGCAGTGGACTCGGCCTGTGCTGCGGCTACCGCGTACGAACTGGATGGACTGGCGTCGACCCGTGCTATCCTCTGGTACTGCACGGTCTGTGGCTGCTGCGGTCTTCCCTGAGTATACAACCGGGTCTGGTACATCACCATGTAGTTCTCGGCCATCTCCTCATAGATGGCCCAGACCTGGTCGTGATCCTTGGCGAAGTAATACCCGCCACAAGAAGCGTTCACCGAGCCCTGAAGCTATGGTGTCAGCCCGCTGAAAAAGCTCTGCACAAGGTTCGGCTTGAAAATGTCATGGTGCGGGCATCTATTAGTCAGCTCTCTAAAACTCTCCCATGCCTCATGGAAGTGCTCGTTGGGGAGCATGGAGAAGTTGCTGATCAGGGCTCTAGCGGCGTTCGTCCGCCCGAGTGGATAGTACTTGTGCAAGTACTCGGCGTGGAGCTGCTCCCAGGTGTAGACGAACTTCCCCAAATGTTTCAGCCAGGTGGCTGCTCTGTCTGCTAAGGAGAAGGGGAAGTCAATCATCCGTATGGTATCCTGGTCCACCTGACGATCGTGGACAGTACTGCAGATCATCTCAAACTCCTGCAGGTGGAGATGAGGCTCCTCAGTGGCCAACCTGTGAAACCGGGGTAGAAGCTGCAAAGTGTTTGGGGGGAACTTGAAGTCCCCCACGATGGCTGGTAGCACCACCCAACGGTGCGTCAGAGTCGATCCGGGATTGTGGTTCTCCCGCATCGGTCTCGGTGGTCCTACTCCTGCTGCTGCGGTTGCTGTTGCGGCTGCTGCTGCATCGTCGGGTCCTCCTCCGCGGTTCTCGCGGTCGGCTCTCATCTGCTCGAGCTCTCGCCTCATCTCGATCATGAATGCCCCATGATCCCTCAACTACTGCTGAACTGAATCTAGTGAGGCGATCAGGGTGGAGTTGATCGCACCTTGGTCCAAGACGAACGTCTGATCTCGTAGACCTCCAGTGCGGTCATCAGAACTGCCGGCCATAGCCTCTGCAAAATCAAAATATCTGAGCTTAGGTGCCGATAAATTATCTGTCTGTCTCTCCTCTGGCACTAGTATCTCGGTCCCAGAAGAAGGGGGGTCGAGGGGGAACAGGGCGGAATCGTACTCGGGTTCGGAGAGCGGGTCTGAGATCCCACGAACCGACCTAGATGAGTGGGCTGGAGTGTTAAAAAGCGGTGCAGCCAGAGGCTGCCTAAGATACCTCCTGCCCATCATCGTGATCTGGCGAGTAGTGCGGATGAGATCTGGAAAAACTATGATCACAAGCAAACCCCCAGTTCACCGACGCAACGCGAGCTGAAGACCGTAAAGGCTCGATCAATTTATCTTGTCAATTTTATTTTGGTGAACAATCAAGATATCAGAGCGATTACATGACCTGTTGGGATACCCGATACTTTCCCAACTTACTGTCCCGCACAGAAGAAGTCGGTAATCAGTCGCGAATAGTACCGGAGGGCTCTACCTAGTGTTCGGGTCACTCTCTCGCACAATCAAACCAAGCAATGAGGGGGTTGCTCTCTCAAAGAAAAGTTTTTAAATCAAGTGTCTTTTAGTGATCAATAGTTTTAGCAGTCCCAATTTTATGGTTTTTCTTTTTAGGTCTTTTTCAATAAAAGCAAAAACGCCTAATGAATTTTTCGCTTCTCCTGATTATTAAGTCCAAAACAGGAGGGAGACGACGAAAAAAGCCGATGCGCGATAAAATCAATGATGCATGCAAAGTAAGAAAGGCGTACCTGTCTCCAGCACTCTACATGCAATATGATCCGCGCAGAATTTAAAAGAAGGGAAATAAACTAACTAAATGGTGCAGGCGGAAAACTGAGTCCCTAAACAGCAGTGCTACTTGAAAGAACGGCTAGCCGAACACCAACCTCCAATCCAGAGAGTCCGGTCTAGACCCACCCCTCCTCTTCTCGACAGGTCGAGTTCAGGAGTAGCGCTTAACGGGGCAGGCTCGCGGTACGTAGGCTAGGAGGTGATGGAACGGCTATTTCATTATTTTTTTTATTTTTGGTCCAATTACCGATCTATAGGTGCAGGCAGATATATTAGGGTATTTGGATCCTAATTTTTTTACGTCACAATCAAGCAGAAAATCCTACGGCTAGGGGCTCGAAAATCCGCGTGAAACCGGAAAATGCAGGAAAGAAATAAAACCGCGTAAAAAGCCGCGAAAAACCAAACTAGCTAAGGGGTCCCCCGAGCACACCGGTGCTCGACGAAACAGACCCCGAAAGTCCGAATCTCTATCTTTGATCCCTGTATTATTACAACAGTTCAAATATAGCAGGAAATGAAATCTAAACTAAACTAATCTAAACTCGCAGCTATTCCGCGGCTCCCGCACTCCTGCTCGCTCCTCGCGTCCTCCGGCGGCTCTGTAGAGAAGAGAGCCGCCTCTGACTCCCGCGGTTGCTCGGCTTCCGAAGAAAGCTGCCTCGGTCCTCAGTCCCTCGCAAGAAAACAAACAGAAAGTGGCCAGACCAAATGAATGTATAAACAGGTCAATATACAAAAAAATATATAGAAAAAGCCACGAAAAGAAAGCCACGGAAAAATCGAAAACCGACTACTAAGCCATGCTCCCCGACAACGACGCCATTCTGATGACTGAAAAACCCGAGCAACTAAGGTAAAGAAGAAGAACTAAGGTCGTTGCGACCTCAGTCGCTCAAGAGTCAACATGTCAATCAAGAAAATCAAGTACAGACCACCAAAATTAGATACAAATCAAAGAAAATACGATAGCGGTCCTGGCTATTGGATTAGCCTCGTATAGTGACCAGGGTCGGACTCAAGGAGCACGTAATGGCCCTGCGGCCTACGAAGTAGTTTTAAAAAAGAAATAAAATAAAAGAGAAGTCTTTGTGGTGGATTTTTAGTCTTTTTATAATTTTTTTTTGGATTTTTAATTTACTTAAGAAAATAAGAAAACAAATGAATAAGCCAATACAAATAATTATTTATCTACTCAAAAATCACCCAAAATTCAAATAAAAATGTTTTTATGTTTTTTATATTTTTTACTATTTTTGGTTACTTTTTTGGTAATTTTCTGATTTTTATTGATTTTTATAAAATCAAACAAGGCAAGAAAACAAGGGTATTGTCCAGTCATGTGTCAAGGGCCAATTTAAAATGTAAAATGACCCTATTAACACCTGGAGATAATTTTCCTGTATAGTAGAACACACAAGGAAAATTTAGGCACCATAATTATAATTTTTGGATTTTTCAATTAATTATTAGAATTTTTATAGTGCTTTTAGTGTTTTTCAATTTTTATGAGTTTTATATATCCAAAAATGACCAAAATTTGTCAGAAAATCAAGCAAGTAAAATAAACACTGCCTATTTTG
This sequence comes from Ottelia alismoides, assembly GCA_037367405.1. Lineage (NCBI taxonomy): Eukaryota > Viridiplantae > Streptophyta > Magnoliopsida > Alismatales > Hydrocharitaceae > Ottelia > Ottelia alismoides. Next base: position 2,633,277 of record JAZKJV010008609.1, on the reverse strand, counting down.
TTTGCAATTTTTATAGGTGTTTTAATATTTTTCTGTGAATTTTAAAGTTAGACAGTAAATAAAAAGCGTGTTTTTAGATTTTTAAAAATAGTAAATGAAATAAAAAATGTCTCCAAAAATTGGAGAAAATTTTACACCATGGCAGGAGTCATGTGTCCAATTTTCATTAAATTTGGAGTTAATTTGCTATTTTATTAAAAATGAAAACCAAGGTACAATACACAGGGACCTGTACGCAATTAGAATAAAGTCCAGGGGGTCCGGTGCAATTTCTCCAAGGTTGCATGCGCGAGGCGCGTGACCTGGGCACTCAGGGACCTAATTGCAAGTAAAATAAGGTTCTTTGACTAATTAGTAACAAGTACTAAAAGTCCAGGGGCCTTATTGTAAAATACCCACTAAATAACGCACATGCACATTAAAACCATTCACAGGGGTATATCTGCAATTAATAAAAACTTTAATTCATTCAATAACACCCTAGAACATATGGTCTATACATGCAAATAACCCAGAAAATTCACGTGACGATGCACGTGGTCCACGTAGACAGGGGTATAAAAATAAATACCAAATACGACAGGGTCCACTATTGATGAATCTCCATTTCATCACCTTTATTCTATCATTTTGGCCTCAAAAACCCCAGCAAATGCAGAGAAATAGCATTAATTTGTATATAATAGCATTCATCATTCATTGTGTTAAGTATACATAAAATAAGGTTTTAATGCCAAAATTATAGAATAAAGGAAAGAAAAGAAAAAGGAATAAAATATTGCAAATATTTTATGACCCAAACCCCGAGACCAAGGCCAGAATGGTATTGGCCGACAAGGAATAAAGTAGGGGGAGAGAAGGGCCAGTGTACAATAAATACCCCATTTATTCATTCATTTGTTTAGGCATTGTTGATACCTATTTTGTACACAATTATTTATTCCTCAAATAAGGAAACTTTGTTCATGAAAGTTGTAAGGAATAATGTAAATCAAAATCCAAAATTTAGTTTGTGTAAAAATAATACCCAGTGTACATTCTATACACAAAATAAAAAGCAAAAATCTCAAACTTCACAGACCCATATCTTGCAAATAAAAACTCTAAATCACCCAAACTCACCTTTAATTGTATATAGCATTCCATGAACTATTTTATAAAATTGGTTTCATAATTTTTGGAGTCCATCTGTGGAAGTTAGGTTTTTGGCCCACCTTGTATATAGAACCTGATTAAAATATTCTTTCTATTCAATATTCATTATTTTTATAAATTATATTTTTAGAATCTTGTAAATAATGTATATAAAACATGTACTTATTAAAATTAAAAAGAAAACTAAAAAGAATTTGTAAAATAAAAGTAGTCTATGTATCACATAGACAAAATACCTATGTTACCTATATGTATATAAATAAAAAGAGATTTTTACTCTTTTATTCTTTATTTAGTTATATTTTTATAACAATGTATACATTATATAAAACTTATTAAAAATACAAATCCAAGATAAAAACAAATAAAATACATTAAATAAATAAATATATAATTCATTCATAGGTAAAATACCTATAAGTATACCTACATATACATATACACATTTATTTAAAAATGTAAGTAAACTCTTAAAAATGAAATAAAAATATATTTATACTCACAAAAATAAGTTATAAATTTATAAAATAATAAAATAAAACAATAAAATAAAATAAACAAATTAAAAATAAAATACACAAAGATACATGTTAATACATACATATACATATTATTTTAATGAAACCATAATAAAATAATTTATAAAAATAAATAAAAATCATATTAAAATAATACATAAAATAATAAACATTTTTTATTTTATACTCGAAAAATAATAAAATCATTTACTACTCTAAATAATTCATTCTTTAATTTTCCAGCCTGTTTTGTCCTCTAGCGGCCTGCGTGGACCAATCGCATGCCGCCAACGGTTGACCTCGGGTCAACTCTTCATACCCTAGCCCTACCCCTCTGACAAGTCACGGGGTTCCCTTTTCTCCAAATTTTCACGCGATTTTGGTAGCTCGAGAATGATTAGACCCTTCATGAAGATTGTTCCTTGTACATCTGAGACTCACGCCCTATCCCATGCTCCCTTGTACAGAGCCCAGATTCGTCAAGATTCGCCGGCCAATAAGGGCGCATACTCTGTTTATAAATAAGACCTTCGACTTCCTTCCGCCCTTTGGTCTCCCTTCGGTTGTTTTCCACCATCTTTTCCAGTCCTTTGAGGATCCTTGTGACAGGAGGGTTCTCCTGGAAGTTTCAGACGGTTGGAGAAGTCGAGAGGAGTGCCCACGGCCGCCGCTCGCCGAAGGTCCTGCTCCCTGGTCGCCAACCAGGTATAAGAGCTGTTTTCGTTTCATTTTTAGCTTAGTTTTAGTTGTTAATCCTTAAAATAGCCTTTAGAGTAGGTTGTAGGACTGTAGGTGTTCGATTAGAACCAGATCGAAGTTCACCGGAGTTCAGCTCCGGTGAAACTCTCTACCTTGATCGGCACGCTATTCGACCCTTCGCTCCACCTCATCTCCTTCCCCTACGCATTCTACACTCAGCCCACGCTTCAGATCATCCAGAGCTCGCCCAGCTCTGCGAATCGAGGTCCATCTCCTCCGCTTCGCCGGACCTCGCCGCCCTCCGCCACTCCCCTTTCTTTTACCCTAAACCCTGGGTCGAGGAAGACCTCCTCGAGCCCCTCGTTCATTTGGTGCAGGTTGGAAGCTGAAAGGAGCCCCCTGGGGCTCGATTTTACCTCCTGCTCGGTTCCAGGACCCCTCGTTCTTCTCCAAGCTCGTTCAACCGATCTAGGGGGTCCTGCACCTTCTGGAGTACCTCGGACGGTGCGCGCCGTCTCGCCGGACGCCTGGGACCCATCAGAAGCAACATGGAGCGCCTGGAAGCGGAGAGATCACCGATCGAAGCCAGGGAAGCTCGCCGTTCTTCCCTGTTCTTCGCAAACAGCAGTCACCGTCGGATGAAGGGGACGACCCCAGTTCTAATCAGGGCCGTCCATCTAGCACAAGCCTGGGTCCTGCGATCAGACCTCAGATGTAATCACGGCCGCAGATCGTCGAAGGGGTATCGAGCGCTGAGTGCTCGACACGTGGATAAGTGGCACGCTCGATGCCGTTGGATCGCGCGTGATTTTGGGGGTAAATTTCACATCCAACCCCCCGTTGTTTTGTATTTATAGTTTAATCCTGAAAATAAAAAGTTAATGTGTATATAAGTTGTATAATTTGTAGAAGACCCCCTGATGTTTTCATATTTACACTTTAGTCCCTCTACGCCTCACGTGCAGCACCCACGTGAGGCGCGTGAAAAATTGCAAGTAAACCCTGCCGTGTTTCCGTAATTCCTAAATGGTCCTGAAAATAAGAGTTAACGTGTAATTTTATTGTGATTTTTGCATGTATGCCCCTGTGAACTACTTTATTTGCAAAAATACCCCTGTCAGGCCATTTATTTTTGAATGCTTTGTTTATTTATTTTGTGTTCCATATTAACTTGAAAAATCTGGCAAAAATAGACTTAAGCTCCTGTTTGGTTGTGCTTGAACGCTATATTTTTAGTTTTTCATTTTGTTGCATTTTTGTACTTATTAAAAATCAAAAACATGTCTTTTATCCCATGTCTAAATTATAAAATCCTAAAAAAATATGAAAATGCCTCGAAAAACTCCAAAAAATTCCCTATGGTGCATTTTAACCTATTTTAGTGTCAGTCCAAAAATCACTAAAAATCTCAAAATGAAAACCATAAAAATTATAAAACACCAAAAATCTTTATAAAAATATTAAAAATTCATAAAAAATTACAAAAATGTAATTTCTGTCTCTTAATTTTCTCGATTGTATCCTATTTATATTAAAATTAGTTTGGAGGAATTTTGCTACTATTTACTATTATTTACCTCTAAATTAAGTTCGGAGATTTATTAAACTCATTATATTGAGTGTTTTTTACTTTAAAAAATATATAAATTTAGTAAAATGTCTTAGAAAATCACAAAAACATTAGAAAAAGATGAAAAATCTAAAATCACTACAATTGACTTATTCTACCTATTTTTAGCCTATTTATATATACCTCTCTCTCTCTCTCTCATCTCTCTTATGTATGTATATATATTCTTTATATAGTTATATCTAGTTATTAAAAGAAAAAGAAAATATAAAAATATCAAATATAAAAAAAATACAAAATCAGAAAATTAAAATCAAAATACAAAAATATAAAATCAAAAAATTAAATAAGAAAAAAAATTTAAAAACCCACTTCACACAAGGATGAATCTGAGATGCATGCAGGCTTATGCATTTTTTTGTATTGCTCTCTGTGGTTCGACCTCTATATGCTTGTCACTGTACATTTTATGGTAGAGTAAATAAAGATTAATTCACACTTCTTTTTGAGCTCGATTGTTTTATTCTTTGATTGTGGGTTAATTACTGCATAACTCGGGTTTTCTGCGAGCGGTCGCCTCGGCGACAACTTGTGAATATTATTCATGGTGACCCTCGTGGAAAACGCCTGTTATCAGATGGTGCCGTTGCCGGGGAGCAATGAGCATAGCCTACTTTATTTTTGTCATTCTTGTGTGCATTTTTGATTCATAATTGATGTTATTTTGTGAGCAGCTATTTTATTGCCATTAATCACTATGCTTCATTGATTTATTTCTTGTGATTATTTTATGTGCTCTATGATTGATTGATTGAGCTATTCTAATACACTCTTTTTGTGACTTTGATGCGAGGGTCCGCCACGCAAGGATGGCTTCTTAGGGGGCCAATGCAACCAAGCTTGGAGGAGGATGGTCTTCTCTTCTCACGACCATCAGGAGAGAGTATCAAGGAAGCAATGAGACGTGGATTAGATAGGCTTAGAACACTTAGGATTATTTCTATAATTTTTGGTGAGAGAGAGACAATTTTGGCATGTAATAATTAACAAGACTCTACTCTTCACAATGAGGTCCACTGCCCGGGTGTCTGTTCACCTGGGGGCCTCATCGCTGTTTTCCGCGTTTTCTACCGCCTTATTTTCTTTGTTTTCCGATGTTTTGTGCTTTCCACCTTTATTTTACTTTGTTTTGTGTGCTTGGAGCCCCTAGGTATAGGCTGCTTGACTCGGTAGCTAGGTCCAAACATTAATAAGAATGCATGTTCCTATAGTCTACTTCGTATGGATCTAGTCAAACTTAAACATCTAGGTCATCTATCTCTTAACCCATGTGCCGTGAGCGAGCCCCATCAAGCGCTACTCCTGAACTCGAGTGTGTCGAGAAGAGGAGGGGTAAGCCAAGACCGGACCCTTAGGTTAAAGATAAATGACCAGCTTGTGGTTCTTCACGTTAATAGAAGCTAATGTTTAGGGCGATTTTGTCGAATGCACACCGCCATGTAGATAGGTTTAAAAATTCTGTTTTGCATACCACATGGAGAGAGCTGGGATGCACTGTAAGTCTTCTAACTCAGCATGCATCATTCGGTTCAATGGTGAGATTTCCATCATAGAACCACTCCCATGGCTTTTCCGCTATCTCCCTCTGATTTTGAGCACCTAGGACTTAAATGAAAATCTACCAAAACGTTAGGCGCTGGTATGAAACAGATCCAAAAAAAAGTGAAAATCCAAAAAAATTAAAACCAGGGGACTGCTAAATAAACTTTGACCTTAATTAAAATCTGTAATGGACTATCATTGTACCGGGTTCATAAAACCCTCATTGTTTTCAGGTACCTTGGAGGGGGACCAAAACCCTACTCCCTTGAGCGAGTGAGACCCCCTAAGGATTAGAGCCAAAAACCCAGTCTGCAACTGCCTTGTGTATCGCCTGGATTTCCGAAGTAATGACGCTTCTATCGTACGTAGGCGAGTAGGGCTTGGTCACCAATGATGACTCTCTGTTGTGTAGAGCATCGATCCTGTCCGAAGTATCGAGCATAGGCCACGCCTTCACGGGGGTGTCTGTCTCATTGTCTTGCGTCCGAGTAGGTTCTTGTACGCTCACGGGTGATTCCGTTGCGAGCGAGAACCGAAGTAGCGGTTTCGCCTATCGGCTTCCTCTCTCTATTTCTTTGGCTGAGTAGGGATCCAGGAAGGGTTACAAGGACTCCAAAAAGTACAGGCTACAGGTTACACAAGAGGAGGACAAGTACGGGATACCCTTCCGGCAGTACTCTCTCTCCTATAGGGTAGCGTACTAAGGACTTGTTATAAGATATGCCTGAAACAACAACTCTAAAACTGAAAAGATAATAAGTAGCCGAACCTTTACGGCTTCACATGGCGTGAGTTGGTGAACCCGATTTTGTATTGTGTTTGTATGGATCTATATTAAGGTTCAAAAATCAAGTCTCGCGCCTTTGCGCAAATTTTGTTATGTCGCTCCTCTTTGACCCCCGCTCAGTTTGAGCCTTTTCTACTGTTTTGCACTCCTTTTTATTCCTCGTTGACCATCGTATCTTTCATCCAACATCTTATCTTCTCTTGTACTTTGCGAAGTTGATCCATGGATGGTTTCCGTCGGGACCATGCCGACACCCACATCGATTCCATGGACTCAACTCCGCCAATAACTTCGAGGCGATTCCCGAGAACCCGATCCGGACTTTGCGGATCGATCTCTAGACTCCTCGTTTTCTACCTTTCTCTTGGCCACCCAATAAACTGGGATCACCTTTGTCCCACTTTCGCCGTTGTGAATGGAAGTCGATTACAGTCTACATCCTTTTCCATTCACAACATGCTGGGGTTGACCTGAATTCCAGCTTCATCTCGACAGCGGAACATTAATTACAAGCTGTCTGATCAGGACTATCTCCTCATGCAGATAGAAGACAGTGCGAGCCCTGGAGACTACTCCGGAGTTCATCTCTTCCGACTCAGACCCTGACATGGCTCCAGGAGGAAAGGGCAGGGGTCAGCAGCCACCCACAGCAGAGGGACAGGCGCCAGATCAGAATCAGGTCAATGCACAATTATTGGCATCTATCCAAGCCATCCAGCAGCAGCTGACCGAGCAGGCCCTCAAACAGACAGCTTTCCAGGACATGTTGAATGATATGTTGAACCGAGATGATGGAGGCAGAGGCAGAGGAGGCAGGGGAGGAGAAGGTGAAGGTGGAGGAGGTGGTGATGACCACAATGATGATCTTGAAATACCACCACCAAAACCTACCCTTAAAGAAACATACAATCCGGGAGACAGCCAGATGACCGAGTGGATCCTCATTCCACCGGTACACGCTCACTTTGAGCTGAAGCCCCAATTCATTGCTCTTCTTCCTGCATTCTAAGGAAACACCAGCGAGGAGCCGTACATCCACCTGCAGCAATTCTCCCGCATTTGCCGTACTACTCATTATCCCAATGTTCCTCTAGACATTGTCAAGATGACGGCTTTCCCCTTCAATCTACAGGACAAGGCCCTCTATTGGGTCAATCATATGGGGAAGGTTGTGACGACCTGGGAGGAGCTAAAGTCCGCCTTTCTGCACAAATATTACCCTCTAGGTCGGCTCAACCAGATGCGAGCCGTATCAGTAATTTCTCCCAAGGACCCCATGAGTCAATACATGAAGCATGGGAGAGATTCACTGACCTGCAGGAGAAGTGTCCCCATCATGATATTCCGAAGACCAGCTTGGTCCAGCATTTCTTTGGGGGATTGAACATTGAAAGCCAAAGGCTCGTAGACGCAACATGTGGGGGCTCACACTTCAATAAGGATGAAGACGTCGTCTGGCAGATATTTGAAGAAATGGCCGAAGGAGAGGCCGCCCTCTCTTCATCCAAGGCATATCAGAAGCAACCCCAGATCCTTCAAAAACAAACGCACATGGCAGCGTCCAAGGAAACGGAGAGAGATGAGAGCTCCAACCTCAGCATCATCGGGGGCCATCTCTCTAAAGTTGGCATCATCGAGAAGCGATCACATGATCTCGAAAAACTCGCTGTGATCGAGAAGAGGACCCAGAGTTTGGACAAGCTGGATCACATCACCAAGCAGTTGGAACTGCTGGTAGGTACCATCAATTCTGTTCAGTCGGCAGCACCGCTCGAAGCTCCAGCTGAGAGAAAGGATGAGCAACCACCGCTACACCAGCCTCAGCCGAGCCAGCAACCACCGGCAGTTCAGCACGTGTACTACATGTTGGCACCTGATCAGAGCCAGCCGCAGCAGCAGATGGTTGCATATCAACCAGAGTTTATCTCAGAATCCGATTCAGTGTTTCCACCACCACCCCTGGTCCAGGAAGTTAATGGGGTTTGGACTCATGACGCACAGCCGACCCATCCTATGGGACAACCACATGGTCAGCCATTTGCCAACCGACAGTACCACCAACCTCAGGGTGGTCGCTTTGGGCAGTCCTCTCAGCCTCAACAGCAGTACCATCAGTCCCCCAGTATGCAAACCATTGGAGGCAGAATTTTCCACATCAGCAGCAGCCGCAGTACCGTCATCCACAGCCGTTTCACCAGTATGCAGTTGCCCCGCCTCAGCAGTACCAGCAATATCCTCCTCCGTCTTATCAGCAACTTCAACTTCTTGCACCACCTCAGCATCACCAGCAACAGCCTCAGCACCAGCAGATGCAACAACAGCGTGGTCTGCACGCTGACACCACCGAGGCACCTCCAGTGAACCCCTCCATGGATTGCCTAGCCCAGCTTGTCAAAGGGCTAACAGAAATGACCAAGCGGCTTGATGACCTAACTGCCACCCGAACCACCATCCCGGCTCAGATCGAAGCAAATCCCAATAATTTCAAGAAAAAAGAGCAGGTAGAATGTGAAGTCCTGTCCGTATCTTGTAAGGATACTACTGTTTATTCTAATGCTGTTACTCTCAGGAGAGGTAGGGCCTTGCCTCCGCCTGCTACTACAAGTGGGGTGGATAAAGAAACAGGTGGATCGTCATCTTCCGTATCAGCCGTGCCAGCCACCGGGGCGGGTGAGGAGGAATAGGAAGAAGAAGCCAGTCCAGCCGTCGTGCCATGCCAGCAACAACCTCAGCCGAAAATACAAAAAAATCAGCAAAAACAAAAACAACAAAAAGAAGCTCGTAGCAGAAGCGAAGCCGTGCCAGCATTGGAGGAGCCGCTAGCAGCCGCCGATCCCTCGCCAGCCGATGGAGCAGACGCTACCCTTTTTGATCGCCCAACACCAACAGCATGCCAAGATCCGGATTGTATTCCTTTTTGTAGTCCGGATGAACGACATCCTGTGGGCGATGAGTTTGATGTAAATAAGAACTTTGACTTTCCTGCTAGTGATGTACATATTCCTTTTCCTCATGCAATACAAAAATCCAAAAAAACTGCAAAAAGAAAAAATGCATTGTCTGATCCAGGTGTTGTGGATATTTTGGATAAGTTGACTGTTGAGATTCCCTTGTTGAAAGCCGTGGAGTACATGCCAGCTGTAAAGAAAGGACTGAAGGAGGTATGGACCACCAAGCGTCGCCCATCAAGAAAGAACAGACGCCAGCAAGTTGAGAAGCATGTCCTAACCTTGGCCACGGTAGCATCTATCAGTAATCTACCACAGAAGAAACAAGACACCGGAGCACCTCTGATCTGTTGTGAGATTTTTGACCAGGTCTTCGAGCGCACTCTCTTGGATAGTGGTTCTTCCATCAACCTTCTGCCCTCGTCCATAATGCAAGAATTTGGGTTGGGACCGCTCAAGCAGACACGCATGATCCTTCAGTTTGCTGACCGATCCGTCAAGCGGCCCCGAGGCCTCTTGGAAGACGTGATAGTTAAAGTACAGGAAATGAAATTCCCAGCTTACTTTGTAGTCCTTGAGATGGACTCGCTTGCACCCTTGCTCCAGACCCCTATCATCCTTGGCAGAACATTCCTTCGTACTTCAGGCGCCGTGGTTGATTACGGGTCTGGGAAGATTACTTTCAGCTCGAATGGCCAACAAATCACGATAAAAATGAACAAAGAACCAACTGACACAACTAATGAAAGGCATGCACTGTCTGAAACAAATTGTGACTTTATTGCGGAAATCAGAGACTCAGCTCTATCATGGGATGACTCATGGACCCAAGAAATCCTCTTTCGTGAGGAGGACTTGGAAAGTGCACTCAGCTTATGCTCCGCATATTTTTGGGAGATGGATTCCCAGATGCAGGCGCATCTTTTTGAGCATTCACTCCAGACCGAACGTGATCAGCTTAGCGCAGAACCGTTCGGTGCATCATCGGGATCTCAACAGGATGATGAGGATGGTGAGTATCGCAAGGAAGCACATCCCACCACCAGCATGGTATTAGAAGTGACAGATAAAGTGGACAGATCAAAACCAGAACTCAAGCCACTTCCTGCAGGCCTGAAGTATGCTTTCCTTGCGGGTGAAGAACAAATGTATCCGGTCATCATCAGCAGCAGGCTGACACCAGATCAGGAATCTCGACTTCTCGAGGTTCTAGAAAAGAACCGCAAGGCACTTGGTTGGAGCGTATCAGACCTTCGAGGGATGAATCCCGCCTTGTGTTCACACCATATTTACCTAGAAGAAGATGCCAAGCCGTCCCGCGAATTTCAAAGAAGGCTGAACCCTAACCTTCGGGACGTAGTCATGAAAGAAATCACGAAATGGTGTGATGCAGGCTTCATTTATCCCATCTCCGACTCAAAATGGGTAAGCCCCTTGCATGTAGTTCCCAATAAGTCAGGGCTTACCGTGGTCATAAATGAAAAAGGAGAGGAAATTTCAACTCGGGTACCGACATCCTGGCGGGTGTGTGTTGACTACCGCCGTCTCAATACAGCAACAAAGAAGGACCACTTTCCCTTGCCATTCATTGATCAAGTTCTGGAAAGATTAGCAGGCAAGGAGTTCTTCTGCTTTCTGGATGGGTACTCCGGGTACAACCAAGTGGCGATCGCTCCTGAAGATCAAGAAAAGACTACCTTCACTTGCCCGTTCGGCACCTACGCCTTCAAGAGAATGCCATTTGGTTTGTGCAATGCACCTGCAACCTTCCAAAGATGCATGTTAGCAGTCTTTGCCGAGATGGTAGGCAGTTTTCTCGAGGTGTTCATGGATGACTTCTCTGTTTATGGTGATAGTTTCGATTCATGTCTTCAGCACCTAGACAGAGTGCTTCAGAAATGCCGAGAAGTCAATTTAGTGCTTTCATGGGAAAAGAGCCACTTTATGGTCACCGAAGGTATTGTGCTGGGCCACGTCGTTTCCAAACGTGGCATGTAAGTCGACCCGGCAAAGGTGGATGTTATTTCAAATCTTCAGCCACCTCAGTCAGTTAAGAATGTGAGGTCATTCCTGGGGCATGTGGGATTCTACAGGCGATTCATCAAGGATTTCAGCCCCATTGCCCGACCTCTGACAGAACTCTTGTGCAAGGAGACTGAGTTCATTGTTGATCAGCCGGTTCTCCTTGCTTTCAATCAGTTGAAGGAGCTTATCACTCAGGCTCCAATCTTACAGCCCCCCGATTGGACTCTTCCTTTTGAAATAATGAACGATGCGTTAGACTTTGCAGTCGGAGCTGTTCTTGGGCAGAGAAAAGACAGAGCGCCCTACGCCATTCACTATGCCAGCAGAACATTAGACGAAGCACAGAGAAATTATACAGTGACAGAGAAAGAACTGCTGGCTGTGGTTTTCGCCTTAGAGAAGTTCAGATCCTATTTGTTGGGATCAAAAGTCACCATCTTTACAGACCACTCTGCTATCCGGTACCTACAGCAGAAGAATGATGCCAAGCCAAGACTGATTCGTTGGATCCTTCTCCTCCAGGAATTTGATTTGGAAATCAAGGACAAGCCTGGAATCCAGAATGTGGTAGCGGATCATCTCTCCAGAATAGAGCAGCATGATCCTCCTCTGAGCAATGCACCTATCACAGAAACCTTCCCCGACGAAGCCATTTTAGCTGTGGATTCTCTTCCTTGGTATGCTGATATAGTCAATTACCTCGTCTCTGGGGTAATACCGTCGGATTGGACGAAGAACCAAAAGAACAAATTCATGTCGACCATCCGTTTCTACCACTGGGAAGATCCTCTTTTATTCAGAGAAGGAGCAGATTGTATTTGGCGCAGGTGCATCCCTCAGACGGAGCAATCAAGTGTCCTCGAGCATTGTCACTCTCTCGAATCTGGTGGACACCACTTTGGAGATCGGACGACAGCCAAAGTACTTCAGTGTGGCTTCTGGTGGCCCACTTTATTCAAGGATGCAGCTGAATTTGTTAAACGATGCACTGACTGTCAGAGAATGAAAGGTACACTCACTGCCAAAGATTCAATGCCCCTGAAAATCATTCAGATAGCAGATGTTTTTGATGCATGGGGCATTGATTTCATGGGACCTTTCCCTAACAGTCAAGGATTTGAGCACATCCTTCTCACCGTCGATTACGTGAGTCGTTGGGTTGAAGCTATCCGTGCTCGAGCTGCCGACAGCAAAACAGTTTGCCAGTTCCTAAAGAAGAACATCATTTCGCGGTTCGGGACACCAAAAATCGTTATATCATACGGGGGTAGCCACTTCATTAACAAAGAGGTCAAGAAGTTAACGAAGGAGTACGGCATCGACCATCGTGTTGCGTCTCCTTATCACCCTCAGACCAATGGCATGACGGAATTATCAAACAGAGAAATCAATACTATTTTGCAGAAACTTGTTAGGCCAAACAGAAAGGACTGGTCTCAACTCTTGGACTCAGTCTTATGGGCTTACCGAACTGCCTACAAGTCTCCTTTGGGCATGTCGCCCTATCGTCTTGTATATGGAAAGCCGTGCCACCCGCCAGTTGAATTAATTCACAAGTCTTTATGGGCAGTTACCAAGTGCAATTTGGACTCACGCAAAAGTGGTCAGAAAAGAAAAGATGATCTGAACAAGCTCTTGGAATTCCGAGACTATGCATACGATAACACCTTGATGTACAAAGAGAAGGTGAAACATTGGCACGACCGGCACATCAGACGAAAGACCTTTGACATTGGACAGAAAGTGTGGTTATTTGATGCAAAGTTGCGGATATTCCCGGGCAAATTAAAGAGTAAGTGGACAGGGCCCTTTCGAGTTTGTGAAGTGCGTGACAATGGAAGCATTGGTATATCAGAACTGTCTCCTGACGCACAACCATTCGTCGTCAACGGTCAACTCCTGAAGCCGTACCTCGAACCAGACACATTCCTGGCCGTTGTGGACTCCGTTCAGCTCATGCACCATGATGACATCTCCTCAGCACCTGCGGCATCGAAAGATTAAGACTATGCAATCCAACAACTGTTTATATGATTTTCTTTGCTTTTCTTCTTTTCTTCTTTTCCTTTTCTATTTTCTCTTTGTATCTAAAAGGTGCCACCCTTGTAGACAGTTTTTTTTATATACTTAGGACGTACCTTGTCCTAAGTATAGGGGGGTGTGCACCCCGAGTATTTCCATTCTTTGATCCTCTCCATTGTCTCCTCTCCTTGTCTATACTTAGGGATATCTTACCCTAAGTATAGGGGGAGACAGTCTGAGTACGATCTGTGTATTCCCACCCTTGACCCTCCCCGCTTTATGTACAGACTGCTGTACTTAGGATTACTTGATCCTAAGTATAGGGGGGACGGTCAACTTCTCATTCCTTCATTTCATTCATATTTATTCTTTCGATCTATCTATACTCAGTACGAGTTATGTCTCTGTTTTTCTCTTCGATCTATGAGGACATAGCTCAAGCTAAGTATAGGGGGTCATATATATTGTGTATATACTATAAGCCATAACTCATACTGAAAAATAAAACATCAACTCAATCTTAAAAGCAATAAGTAATTCTATAATAATAAAAGATGATTGTCAGATCCTCAGACTCGTTGTACTTGTACTGATTATTAAGTCAAGAAAAATGTTTTTGTGAGAGAAAGATTTATTTGAAAAATCTTGTGATAATTGTTTGAAAATAGTGTGTACAAGTATTCAACCTTTGAAAAATCAGTTTTGTTTGACAAAATTATTTTCTTTGAGTGAAATCAAAATGTGTGAAAATCAGTGTGCAAATGATTGAAAAATTTGTTTGTCAAATTGTTTTGAAAAATCTAATGATCTTGTGAGAAAAACCTTTGTAAAATCATTTTCAAATGTGTGAACGTCTTTGTCAAATTATTTTGGACTATAGTTTTCAAAACTCTTGCGAAAAGAATTTTTGAAGGAGTCTGAGGAGTCTGCACAAAAATCTCTCATACAATAAAAAGCAGTAATCCCTAATAAAACTTAAAAAAACATATTATACATCAAATACAATTTCTCATCTTTTGTATATACTGAATAATAAATCAGATACCTATACAGTATGATTTGAAAACTAGTATGAACTGTTTGAAAAATTTGTTGTGAAATGATTTCAACTTGTGTAAAATTGTGTGGATTGCAAAATTTTTCTTTGTGTGAAAGAAATGATTAGAAAAACCTATGTGCAAAGGTTTTGAAAAATGTTTGTCAAAATTATAGTGAAAATTGTATACATATAGTGTGAAAAATCTGTGCAAAAATAGTTTTCAAATGTGTGAAAAAGATTGCAGAAATTATCGTGTACTATCGTTTGCAAAATTATTTCCAAAAACTAAGAAGAGCACCATTACAACACTTGTAAATCATAAATAAGACACACACAATTCTTTTTGTACAATTCTAAATAAACTACTTCATTCAAACCTGTAAAGTCTTTATAAATTCATACATTTTGTAAATAAAGTGGCAAGCCGTGTAAATAATTGTATGTATGCTTTGTATGTGTCATGTTCGTATTTCGTTTGAAAAAACTCTTTGTGCAAAGATTCTTTGATTCTTTTAAATTCTTTGTGAAAAATTGCATCATTCATCGTGCATAGCATAAGCATACCATTCATATTCTTTTTAGTGAGCTTGATGATTGAATCAGTCTAATAAAGTCTCAAATTGGAGCTCGGTTAGACCTTACCGCACCTAACTGCACCGAAACCTTACGGGAATTAGATTTGAGGTACTTCAGGTCTATACAGACTTAATTCTTTGAGAAATCAGGGCTGGGTTCAAGTCACCTCAATGGACTAACTAGAACTTTTCGGGACACACGCACGACTCTTGCCGACCGTGACCTAACTTGGACACCTGCACCTTTCACATAGCTCTCCACGGATGAGGTGGTGAGGAGGCAGTTTCCTTTGGCTTGGGGTAGCATATGAGGGTAGTACTTCTAGGCGGAACCTCTCTTCTTCTTTTAGTGAAGGAAGTGCACCTCAACTTGGTCTAGTGGTGATGAAGGCTAAAGACAGAAGCCATGGGTTGCAATAAATCTTCAAAAGATGGATAGTCTACTAGCTCAAGAGGAAAATTTCTTGTATATATGCTGCATCATGTAGATATGTTGTACATACGCAATTGAAAAAAAAATTTTGCAAAAAGAACTCCGAAAAAGTGGTGGGTTGGATTGAAAATTTAATAACCCCACCGGAGTGTATATAGTCCAATAAAGCAAAAGCTTACGGTATCCATGTTACATCTCATGAAGCTTGCAGCGGGAGACTTAGCTACACTGGTTGAGCTCCCAAAAGTCTATACCTCTTATTCCCCCTCTTCTTGAGCCGGTTGTACTTGAACTTAGAAGGGAATACCCCGCTTCTCGAGGAAAGAGTTGCTAGACCGAGGCATTAGAGTTACCAGGTTGGGGGAGGTTGTTTCTTTGTTACTTCTGAGGTGGGGAGCTACATATCACTTACACTGTACGAGTCAGATTCATAGTTGTAAGAGTTTGCGTATGATGTAGGCTAGTTCTGACCAGGCTATTGAGGTGGGCTGAACCGAGTTCTGTGACTCTCGAAGGCTGTTGTGCTTTAAAGTTGGTTCCCGACTAGGTTCTACACACAACCACACCTAAGGTCTAGCAGAAGCTCCAAATTCTGATTTTGTAAGAACATCTATTGCACTGAAAGCATTCCTATCACTCTACCTTTTTCATTCTCCTTTTTCTTTTCTTTACTCTTTTTTGTACTTATTGCATAACTGTTTGCTAGGGACTAGCAAAGGCAAGTATAGGGGGGTGATGAATCTCCATTTCATCACCTTTATTCTATCATTTTGGCCTCAAAAACCCCAGCAAATGCAGAGAAATAGCATTAATTTGTATATAATAGCATTCAACATTCATTGTGTTAAGTGTACATAAAATAAGGCTTTAATGCCAAAATTATAGAATAAAGGAAAGAAAAGAAAAAGGAATAAAATATTGCAAATATTTTATGACCCAAACCCCGAGACCAAGGCCAGAATGGTATTGGTCGACAAGGAATAAAGTAGGGGGAGATAAGGGCCAGTGTACAATAAATACCCCATTTATTCATTCATTTGTTTAGGCATTGTTGATACCTATTTTGTACACAATTATTTATTCCTCAAATAAGGAAACTTTTTTCATGAAAGTTGTAAGGAATAATGTAAATCAAAATCCAAAATTGAGTTTGTGTAAAAATAATACTCAGTGTACATTCTATACACAAAATAAAAAGCAAAAATCTGAAACTTCACAGACCCATATCTTGCAAATAAAAACTCCAAATCACCCAAACTCACCTTTAATTGTATATAGCATTCCATGAACTATTTTATAAAATTGGTTTCATAATTTTTGGAGTCCATCTGTGGAAGTTAGGTTTTTGGCCCACCTTGTATATAGAACCTGATTAAAATATTCTTTCTATTCAATATTCATTATTTTTCTAAATTATATTTTTATAATCTTGTAAATAATGTATATAAAACATGTACTTATTAAAATTAAAAAGAAAACTAAAAAGAATTTGTAAAATAAAATAAGTCTATGTATCATATAGACAAAATACCTATGTTACCTATATGTATATAAATAAAAAGAGATTTTTACTCTTTTATTCTTTATTTAGTTATATTTTTATAACAATATATACATTATATAAAAATTATTAAAAATACAAATCCAAGAATAAAAACAAATAAAATACATTAAATAAATAAATATATAATTCATTCATCGGTAAAATACCTATAAGTATACCTACATAACATATACACATTTATTTAAAAATGTAAGTAAACTCTTAAAAATGAAATAAAAATATATTTATACTCACAAAAATAAGTTATAAATTTATAAAATAAGAAAATAAAACAATAAAATAAAATAAACAAATTAAAAATAAAATACACAAAGATACATGTTAATACATACATATACACATTATTTTAATAAAACCATAATAAAATAATTTATAAAAATAAATAAAAATCATATTAAAATAATACATAAAATAATAAACATTTTTTATTTTATACTCGAAAAATAATAAAATCATTTACTACTCTAAATAATTCATTCTTTAATTTTCCAGCCTATTTTGTCCTCTAGCGGCCTGCGTGGACCAATCGCATGCCGCCAACGGTTGACCTCGGGTCAACTCTTCATACCCTAGCCCTACCCCTCTGACAAGTCACGGGGTTCCCTTTTCTCCAAATTTTCACGCGATTTTGGTAGCTCGAGAATGATTAGACCCTTCATGAAGATTGTTCCTTGTACATCTGAGACTCACGCCCTATCCCATGCTCCCTTGTACAGAGCCCAGATTCGTCAAGATTCGCCGGCCAATAAGGGCGCATACTTTGTTTATAAATAAGACCTTCGACTTCCTTCCGCCCTTTGGTCTCCCTTCGGTTGTTTTCCACCATCTTTTCCAGTCCTTTGAGGATCCTTGTGACAGGAGGGTTCTCCTAGAAGTTTCAGACGGTCGGAGGAGTCGACAGGAGTGCCCACGGCCGCCTCTCGCCGGAGGTCCTGCTCCCTGGTCGCCAACCAGGTATAAGAGCTGTTTTCGTTTCGTTTTTAGCTTAGTTTTAGTTGTTAATCCTTAAAATAGCCTTTAGAGTAGGTTGTAGGACTGTAGGTGTTCGATTAGAACCAGATCGAAGTTCACCGGAGTTCAGTTCCGGCGAACCTCTCTACCCTGATCGGCACGCTATTCGACCCTTCGCTCCACCTCATCTCCTTCCCCTACGCATTCTACACTCAGCCCACGCTTCAGATCATCCAGAGCTCGCCCAGCTCTGCGAATCGAGGTCCATCTCCTCCGCTTCGCCGGACCTCGCCGCCCTCCTCCACTCCCCTTTCTTTTACCCTAAACCCCGGGTCGAGGAAGACCTCCTCGAGCCCCTCGTTCATTTGGTGCAGGTTGGAAGCTGAAAGGAGCCCCCTGGGGCTCGCTTTTACCTCCTGCTCGGTTCCAGGACCCCCCTTTCTTCTCCAAGCTCGTTCAACCGATCTAGGGGGTCCTGGACCTTCTGGAGTACCTCGGCCGGTGCGCGCCATCTCGCTGGACGCCTGGGACCCATTAGAAGCAACATGGAGCGCCTGGAGGCAAAGAGATCACCGATCGAAGCTACGGAAGCCCGCCGTTCTTCCCTGTTCTTCGCGAACATCAGTCACCGTCGGATGAAGGGGACGGCCCCAGTTCTAATCAGGGCCGTCCATCTAGCACAAGCCTGGGCCGTGCGATCAGACCTCAGATGTAATCACGGCCGCAGATCGTCGAAGGGGTATCGAGCGTTGAGTGCTCAACACGTGGATAAGTGGCGCGCTCGATGCCGTTGGATCGCGCACGATTTTGGGGGTAAATTTCACATCCAACCCCCCGTTGTTTTGTATTTATAGTTTAATCCCGAAAA
This sequence comes from Ottelia alismoides, assembly GCA_037367405.1. NCBI lineage: Eukaryota > Viridiplantae > Streptophyta > Magnoliopsida > Alismatales > Hydrocharitaceae > Ottelia > Ottelia alismoides. Next base: position 2,614,521 of record JAZKJV010008609.1, on the reverse strand, counting down.
TAAAAAGTTACTGTGTATATAAATTGTATAATTTGTAGAAGACCCCCTGATGTTTTCATATTTACACTTTAGTCCCTCTACGCCTCACGTGCAGCACCCACGTGAGGCGCGTGAAAAATTGCAAGTAAACCCTGTCGTGTTTCCGTAATTCCTAAATGGTCCTAAAAATAAGAGTTAATGTGTAATTTTATTGTGATTTTTGCATGTATGCCCCTGTTAACTACTTTATTTGCAAAAATACCCCTGCCAGGCCATTTATTTTTGAATGCTTTGTTTATTTATTTTGTGTTCCATATTAACTTGAAAAATCTGGCAAAAATAGATTTAAGCTCATGTTTGGTTGTGCTTGAACGTTATATTTTTAGTTTTTCATTTTGTTGCATTTTTGTACTTATTAAAAATCAAAAACATGTCTTTTATCCCCTGTCTAAATTATAAAATCCTAAAAAAAATATGAAAATGCCTCGAAAAACTCCAAAAAATCCCTATGGTGCATTTTAACCTATTTTAGTGTCAGTCCAAAAATCACTAAAAATCTCAAAATGAAAACCATAAAAATTATAAAACACCAAAAATCTTTATAAAAATATTAAAAATTCATTAAAAATCACAAAAATGTAATTTCTGTCTCTTAATTTTCTCTATTGTATCCTATTTATATTAAAATTAGTTTGGAGGAATTTTGCTACTATTTACTATTATTTACCTCTAAATTAAGTTCGGAGATTTATTAAACTCATTATATTGAGTGTTTTTTACTTTAAAAAAATATATAAAAAATTGGCAAAATGTCTTAGAAAATCACAAAAACATTAGAAAAAGATGAAAAATCCAAAAACACTACAATTTCCTTATTCTACCTATTTTTAGCCTATTTATATATACCTCTCTCTCTCATCTCTCTTATATATGTATATGTATTCTTTATATAGTTATATCTAGTTATTAAAAGAAAAAGAAAATATAAAAATATCAAATATAAAAAAATACAAAATCAGAAAATTAAAATCAAAATACAAAAATATAAAATCAAGAAATTAAGTAAGAAAAAAAAATTTAAAAACCCACTTCACACAAGGATGACTCTGAGATGCATGCAGGCTTATGCATTTTTTTGTATTGCTCTTTTTGGTTCGACCTCTATATGCTTGTCACTGTACATTTTATGGTAGAGTAAATAAAGATTAATTCACACTTCTTTTTGAGCTCGATTGTTTTATTCTTTGATTGTGGGTTAATTGCTGCATAACTCGGGTTTTCTGCGAGCGGTCGCCTCGGCGACAACTTGTGAATATTATTCATGGTGACCCTCGTGGAAAACGCCTGTTATCGACTATGCAATTTACCAAGCACAAATAAAAGGTCTAAAATATTTACAGGACTAGAACAGAACAACTAATAAACTAAGGGCCTAAAGTGAAATTTACCCTTTATTGCGTCGGTCGTCGGATGAGCGCCACGTGTAGATCCATCAACTCAGATGTGTTGGGGCTAATCCCTCGACGATCGACGATCACGATCACTCCTCCCAAAGATCGTACGGTCAGGGTTGCTCCTCAAATGGACGGCTAGGATCTGAACTGGAGCCGGAGGTCGATCGGACGGCTGCGGAGGATGGAGGATGAACTGATCGTCGGCGAACTTCGTCGGGCTCGTGCTGGCACTGGAGTCCTCCTCGGAGGCCACGACTGATCGGAGAAGATGCGTGGGGGCCTTCCGCGTCTACTGGAATCCTCCGATGGCTCGTCGGAGGTCCTGGGAACTCAAGCGAGGTCGGCGGAGCTCGAGCTGCTGCACCAGATGGTCGAGAACCTCAGATGGCTCGGATGTACCTGAAAAGCATGGCAACAGACTAGCGGGTCGAGGGCAAAGTGCCTCGACCCTGTGAGCGGAGGTGAAGGTGGTCGGTGCGAAGGGGCTCCGGCGAGGTGACGGCGGAGGAGCCCCTATCCCATCTCCTGTGCGAGCTGGGTTGGATGAAGGGGTGGAGAAGATGCGTGGGAGAAGGTGATCGTGATGGGGTGCTCCGATGATAGAATAGGTGGCGATTATGGACGGAATCGAAGCTCAAAGGTGACGAGGAAATTTGGGCGAAACTAGAAATTCGGGAAAAAGAGAAAGAACGGGGACTACCTACTGGGCGCAGTCGACTGTGGAGGAGAAGGGGGTGCTCCTGGTTCTTGCCTCGAGGACCGTCGGTGTCCGAGGCTCTGGCGCTACCTACAGGCGGCGCACGGCGGAGCAAGCTCGACGAATCATTGGTCTTCACGCTCCCTCCTCGCTGCTACACCACGGGAAGCGAGCTGTCACTCTCGCGGAGGTGATGGAGGTCACTGGGTGGAGAATAGATGAGCCAAAGATGCCGAAATGGGAGGCGGAGCTCAGACTTTATATGAACGCGGGTCCGGCAAGAGTGGAGTCGGGTGTGAAGCTTGAAGCACAGATCCCTAGGCTGCTGATCGGGCGTGCCTCTCGGATGCATGGTGAAGAAATAGCTCCCGGGGTTTACAGATTTAGGTGTCGGGTCAGGATGTAGAAAATAGGCGAAGTCGGGTCGGGCGTCTAGGACCCGGGGGAAGTGGTCCGCAGGGGGGAGTTGACCGGGGGGTCAACATCCCCCGTGGACCAATGAGAGGGGGCCACGTAATAAATATTTGGAAATTAAAAATAAAATAGAAAATGGCCGAATTATTAAAAACTCAAAACATGAGAAATATTTATTTTATTTTTTTTTTCTAATTTTTTGTGATTTTTAATTAATTTTTCAAAATAAAAATTAGGTATTTACACTATGGAGCTATATATAGGTATATATACAATATGGCTTTTTAATTTTTGATTTTTAATTTGTTATTTTTATACATTTCTATCCCCATTTTATATTTTATTTATTTATAGCATAAAATTAGGAATAAAAAAGTATTTTTATTTTATTTTTATTATTTATATACAATGGTTAAATAAATAGATATGTACATCTATATACAAGGTGTATGTACAATGATCATTTTGATTTTTAATTTTTGTTCTTTTTATTTTATTTTTGTTTTAATGATTTTTATTTTATTTATTCACAACATAAAAGATGGAGTATATACAAATTTTTAGGAATTTTAATTTATTTATTTACAAGGCTAAATAAATATAAGTGTGGATATATATAAGGTGAATATGTACAAGGAAGAGTATTTTTAGTTTCTTTTTAATTTTTTTCTATTTTTATTTGGATTTTATATTTAAAAATATATACAAATATATACACGCTCCTTTTATTCTATTTTTGGTGGAGAATATTTTTATTATATTTACAGGTATATTTACACACATGAGCCCCTATCTCCCTCTCTTTTGGCTTTTATGTGGTCAGGCCCATGCTGAGCCCTCCCTTGGGATTAGGTTGCTCAATATTTATTCTAAATATTTCCCTCGTTTTCTTTTTAATCTTTATTCTTTTTTTTTGCACAAAAACATGCTAATTATTACTTTTTACACCATGCATGCTTTTGGTAATTATTTGTATTTACAAACATATACATGCATTTGCAAAGGTTTTAAAGAGTGATGAATGAGTATTCATCACTAGCCACGACATGTCGTGGCCAGAGCCCAATTCTGTGGCCACGAACCCCATATCCGTGGCCATGATTCTGTAGCCACAACTTGTTTTTCTTATAGTGCATTTATCTCATCCATCCATACTGTCAAATTTCAATAGTATCGAATAGCTGAAGTTGATCCTTTGAAATGAACATAATGGGAATGTCTGTGTTTTTCGTGAAATTTGAAAGACATATTCTAAGTAAATCTTCAATGGATCATTGATTTCATTCCAAAAAATATATAAAAAAGGAAGGAAAAAAAGTAGGGATGAAAACAGATCTAATACAGATCAGATATGCCTATTTCCATATCAATATTTGCTTCATCTCTATCGAACACAAATACGGATACGGATATAATTCAAATATGCATTAAGGAAATCATATCCTTAAAAACAGGGATACGGATTTGAATCGAATATTTATCGAATCGGAATATGGATCGAATAAAGAGCGGGCCTGAATACGGATCGAATAAAAAGCTAATCGAAATATGAATCGGATAAAGAGTGAATTCAAATATGGAGCCAATAAATGTGGAATCCAAATACAGATAGAATAAAGACCACATACGAACACTACAAGGAAAACAAGTTGTAGCTACAGAATTAAGCCCACAGATGTGAGACTTGTGGCCACGGAATTGGGTTCTGGTCACGACATGTCGTGGCCATTAGCCGTAGCTACAAGTTTCATCGTGAGAGTTCTCTAACCATGAATATGTCGTGGTCACTACAAGTGACCACCGAACTTATCGTGGCTAGAACTCTTGTATGAAGCTTTGGCCACGGAATTGTAGCTACGAGAAACTAGTGACCACAGAATTATCATGGCCATAAGTTTCCGTGGCCAAAACTCATTTTTCTTATAGTGGAATATGAATTGAATTTTTATAAAGTTTATAATGATTTTAAAACTTACAATGAAATATAAATAAGTTGCATCATGTCAAAAGGGAATGTCGACATGACACGCGTTCTTGATCGGAAGCAAAAAGTGGATATGGTTTTATAAATGTTATTTTTGTCCATTCTCAAACAAATGAAAGTTTATTAATATCGTTAATATATTGTATTATATAATACATAATACTAATATAATAACAATATTAAATGTTGTATTCGAAATATGGGGATACAAATCCGGATATTTAAACCACTAGCATATTCGTATATGTACACGAAAATTTTTTACAACCCATATCCATATTCGATCAGTATTCGATTAATATTCGGATATGGATATTCGTATCCGGTAATTTTTCGAATACGGTAAGCATATATTCAGATATATTCGTATCCGTTTTCATCCAAAAAAATGGTGGGAGTGTTCTCTTATATGCTTCCACGGAGCATATACCATAAGCCCTAAAAATGTAGGCTTAAACATCATATAGCATGGGATTTTAACATGTTATGTATTTATAAATGAGGTCTTTACATGCTCTAGATGTTGGAAATGCGAGCCCACGTCGAGCCATTATGCAATAAATGTTATTGCAATTCACTCCTTAATCTGAAATGAAGAATACATAATTTGCATAATAGGTCCCTTAGTACAATTAGGGTTATGTACCATGGCCATCTTGATGATCATACAGCTGTTGATTCAACTATTGAATCATAGAGGCTGGTGCTTGGATGAATATCTAAAGAGTTAGATTGATGACTCATCAAGCACAGTCAGATGATTGTTAAGAGATGATCTCCAGCCTGAGTAGGAGATGGCAATCCTTATCACTGAAGGCTGATATCTGACCGACCTCTTGATACAGGTCCTCTGCATAGGAATAGAGATTCGGAGGTGTCAGATTAGTTAGGTCAAAGAGTTGACTTAACGAGATCGAGATAACCAAAGTCCTATATCGTATGCTGTCAGGATATAGGCACGCATCCTCTGACCGGAGACAGATGTGTTGCTATATGTCTAAGTATGTACATTTGGCAGACCAATAGGTTGATGACCTAATCAAGGTCTACACACCGGCGCGCTGGTGTGCATATAAGGGCATATGAGTAATACGATCTCTCAAAGGGATCATACAGGTTCAGTTACTGAACCGGAAGACATGAGCTCACTCATGAGATATTGGGAAGAATCAAATTCCGTGCGCACGATCGTCTCGCTTTGGAAGCTTGACTGAATTTGTAGGTTTGATATATACTTTTGGAAAGTATATGATCAAGACCTAGGTATGATATATGCTTTTGGAAAGTATATGATCGATACCGACTCCCAATGATCGAATGAGAAACTTACTGATAAAACCATGAAGTAGACAGTATAAAGTTGATCGAATACTTCGGGTTTAGTCTGAGTCTTCCAGTATGCAGGATGTACAGGTATTGGGAATACCTGAGGGTGATGTGATCATAAACGATTGTATAACCATGACGCTTCCATTCCTAGGGAGTGATGAAACGGGTCTGGATTTTAGTGACTCCTCTCAGTAGAGAAGTGATCTGATCTTGGTCCAAGTGTTGGACATTGATCTGAATGTGATTCAGATGCAATAAGAAGATTAGATTTACGGTCTTGATTTAATCAAGCATCTATGGGAGGCCCGCGATCTGGATTTGAGATATGATCTCAATATCCATGTCACTATACGTGGAACAATACAATCGCCCTGTCCTTATCTCCAAGTATCTGCGGAGAAAGCGCATTATCCTTGAAGGAGTTCATGGATAATTCTATTGTTGATATATGTATTCAAGCATTGAGAAAATGGATAATTAAATGTGATTTAATTATCATGAGTAATATGAATTTGATTCATATTATAAAGAGAGTTATCTTAGATAATTAAATGAGATTTAATTATCAAAGATGTAAATAATGTGAATGTGATTCATATTATTTGGACACAAGAGAATAGAGATCCAAGATGATTAAATATGATTTAATTATCATGGATATGAATAATGTGGATAGCAATATCCATATTAGTCATATATATTATAAATGTGATTTATAATATATAAGAGAGAGCCATTTGTAATTTACATTTGTTAATTAAATGTTAATGTGAATTGGATTCACATTGGACATCAAATTGAAAATGTAATTTACATTTTGTTTTGGGTTGTGAATGTGATTCACAATTTTTCAATGGCATGATTGCAATGTTCACAAAATAAATTGGATTTATTTTTTGTGAAATAATTTGCAACAAAAGTTGTTGCAAATAATGGAGATTACATAAAAGGTGAAATAGCCACCTTCCTAATGGAGGAGGGTGGACGACCACCACTCCCATTAGGAAAGGGAGGCCGTCCCCCCTCTCCACATGGAAGGAGGCTATCTCTCCTTTCATTATCTCCATATATTGATGATTTAATTTTGTAATTAAATTGTGTTGATTTATCAACATATATTTAATTTAAATTAAATTAATTGTTGTTGTCTTTTTAGCAACAAATCATGACCATTGAAAGAAACACAAATTGATGTGGACCATTGGATTTGTGTTGACACATGGATTGAGATCCATGGATCCCAAAACCCTATAAAAGGAGAGGCACCCCATTGCTCTTCTGGACACATAAGTTGAGGCAACAAATCTCTCTCTCTCTCATTCTCTCTACACGTCCTCTCTCCATCTCTCTCATGTGGCCGTCCACCATGGATGCCCTAGAGAGGTTCTCCATCGCCGCGGCATCGTCGTTATGCTGCCCGATGGTTTGCTCGTGGATCTCCATCTCCTTCGGTGCGCCCCGCTCAAGAAGAAGACATCGGATCTCGTGTGTCGAGATCAGGAGATCCGCCGCTTGGATCATCAACATGGATTGCGAGAAGCACGCGGTTCATCCCCGCGCTCGCAAGCGTCTCCTCCGTCGGATCGGACTTGAGACAGGAGGTCTCTTTGTTTAGAGACTCGATCGCAACCACGCTTCAAGAGGTAAACCTAATACTTGTTTGTGGTTTAGACGAAACGATCCGAGAAGTGTTCTTGGATCATGTGGTTTCGTCGCAAGAAAATTTTTTTAATTTCCGCTGCATAGAACAACTAGTGCGACTAGTCGTTCTTCGTCGTATTCGATGCGACGCTCACGCTTCCGTGATGCGCTTGAGGATCTAACCATATCCTTCACTAGATTCATAGCATTGTTTTGAACATGCTACATATTTATTGCAGAATCCATGCTGCAAACATATAGGAGGGGTTATGAGCTCCTATATTTAGTTTTTCTAATAACTCTGCTATTTTTCATCTCTCCGTGCTGTTTTTCTTAAGAACAAAATAAAGATAGTTGATTCTAATATATGTAAGATGTGATTAGACAAGTACGAAATGTGCAAGTCTTCATATGACCGCCAGATGAGCATTTTCTATAGGCCTTCGCATATATTCTCTCATCCATAAAGTATACGTCAATCAAAGAATAAGAATCTCGGTAGAAAAGCGGTAGGAATTTGCAAATTGTACTATGAACAGACCTATATGAACGAATGCAATTGGAAATATTTAATACAGCCTTTTTTTATAGTGGAGGTCGATCGGACATCCTTGTCAAATTCCTCATTCATCTCTCGTTGGGAAAACCACAAAAAATTAAATGGACATCTTAACAAGTACACGTGGCGATAATTTGTCCATAGAAAAATAATCAGCACGTTCTTTTTTCTTCCTTCTAATCATGAACACTCTTTTCATCTTATGGATCAATTTTCAACAAGAATGTTTCTGATTTGTTTTTAGAGAATGTAGATTCACCATTAAAAAGATAAGGGCACTAACCTCATTACCAAATATTCGAAATAAAGATGAAAACTGATGAATAATTCTCCATATCAAAAGTAAACTAGAACTATCCACAAGAATACTAAGATGTCTATGCGAATTTTTATTTTTTTTCACGTCATCTGGAAAATCCACCTATTTTCGAAAATGAGATAAAGAACAATCCTGACTATTCATCGATTAGTAGCACATTTTGTCTGAGCATGTTGGTGATGGTTCTGCGAGGATACAAGATTTTTCAATGGCACATCCACCTTGGAAAACTGTCAAAGTACTTCGATATGTGAGCCCATACAATAATATGAAAGTATAACTACAACAAAGCCTTCTCTGACATTAAGTAGGGTTGCACACAAGGATTCTTTACCTCTATCAGATCTATTTCAAGTCATTCTCATAGATCCAAATAAGTAAGATCCTTTTGGGTAGTCTCCTTCCAACACTTCTTAGACCTTCTTCACCCTCTCTTAGTCGACTAAACATCCCAAATCTCTTATCTTCTAATTGTTTCATCAACTAACCTCCTTTGCACATGAACAAAGTACCTTAAGCTGTTCTCTCTCATCTTATCTCTATTTGAGCTACACCAATTTTCCTTCTTATTACATTGTTCTAAATCTGATCTTTTCGTGTATAACCATACATCCACCATAGCATTGTCATTTATGTTATTGTTATTCTCTTCATACGTCTATCGTTTGCAGTTGTACATTCAGATCCATAGGACATAACAAGTCTCACGGTTGCTTTATGATATTTTCCTTTGATTTTCAAATGAATTTTCTTATATCAGTCAATGAATTCTATCACCTCAAAGATGTTCACATAAAAAATTGCCCTCTATGCAATTTTGAGGGGAAGTTGGTAGATACGTCCGAATGTTCTCGAGCATCATTCCTTCTAGATCAAACACAAGGATGATGCACTTTTTCATTTCTGTCATGAGGATGAATTCTAGGAACCAATGGGGAAGTTAAAATAACTTCTGTAGTCACTTCCGAAGGAGTTCGTAATCAATAAAGTTCGAATATGGATTAATCAAACACTAGGTAAATATCTCTGCGTTAATCAATAAATTGGAGAAAATGAAACCAGGATCTAAGGTTTAGAACTTGGTATAGATCCTTCCCTAGTACTCATCAATATAGTCTTTTTATCCAGTTCACTCCAGCCTCAAGTGAGGCAAATCCTTGCCTAATAAATGCTACATAATGTTGGAGATTATGTATTGGTACAATAAGGCCACAGAAGAGAGTATCTCCCTTGTTTAACGTCCTTAGAGCATACTTTCTAATTCTTAAATAATCAATTTTGACCAACTTCCAAAAGTTAGAGTCATCCAGTTTCTTCGTAAGGTCTTTGGGGACAGTACAGATTCTACATATACAAATCCTAATTACTTTCGATATTACTGAGCTCGGGTTTTCTTTTATGTTAATCCATAATTTTGTAAATACAGAGTTATTCAATACTCTAAGGTCAGCTATTCCACACACACCATTTTCTCTAGGATGATACATGTTTTTCCATCTTGCCTCTTTCATTTTCCCCTAGTGTTTCCTTAGCAAAGGAGGTCTCTTCTGACCTTTTTCTACTTCCACGATAATTTTTAGATAATTTTAGAGATGTTAGCATGTCAATGATATGAGGTGTAAGAGATCAATTTATTAAGACACACCCAAAGGGAGTCTTTTTTTATATAAAAATCACATTCTATTAACCAAAAGAAAGATTTGGGACATCCATACTTGCCCATGTATAAGAGCAAGCGAACAAAAGAAAACTGCAGAATGAGAGATAACCCAAAAAACCGTTGTGTCTTTGACATTTAGTAAAACAAACGGTGTATCACAAGGGCGGAGGACTAATGTTCCTTAAGCAGATAAGCAAAATAAAATAAAAGGAAGGCCATGCCTTCGAAATGGCAACTGGAGCGCCTTGGCTTCACTTCTTTCCCACTAGATGCCTTCTGGTATGAGGTCGAGACTCATTGAGCGTGGTTGCATATGTATGTTAGTGGATAGCTGATGAATCTCTATTTCATCACCTTTATTCTATCATTTGGCCTAAAAAACACTAGCTAATGCATGTAAATTAGTGACAGAGAGAGAGGGCGGGTGGGGGCCTGGCCCCCCTAGCTGTCAGTGATAACATGTATTCATGTGTATAAATATAGTACATATATAATCCAAATACATTATTTAGTAATTAAAATATATATGTTATGTATAATAGCCCCCTAAGAATGAAAACGGATTGCATACGGATCAGATATATCTATTTCCATATCCATATTCGCTTCATCTCTATCAAATACGAATACGGATATGGATATGATTCAGATATGCATTAAGGAAATCGGTTGAACTAAGTTTTGCAGAGGTTGTGTCAATTCACAAGGTGAATCAACAGTCATTGAGTTGACCTCACACGAAATCCAGATTCAAACAACAATTAACCCATAACAATGATCAAATAATGAAAATCGATGCAGAGTTAAAACTTATTATAACTCTACAAAAAAGATGAGTATAAGTGCAAGTATGTGTAGAGTGTCGAACACAGGAAGCAAGAGGTAGATCGGGGCAATAAGTGCTAAAAAATGACTGTGATCAGGTTGTCTATATATGCTATATTTTGTGGGTTTTTAATTTTATATTATTTATTTATTTATTTTATATTTTAATATTTTGATTTTAAATTTTCTAATTTTGTATTTTCTTTTTGTATTTTATATTTTTATATTTTTTCCTTTTATAAAGGATATAAAACTATATATGATATATATATATATACAAGAGAAGTAAGAGAGAGATAAAAGTATGTAAAAATATTCAAAATACAGAAAATAAAATGTTTTTGTGCTTTTTATATTTTTCTAATTTTTTTTATTTTTCTGTGTTTTTCCTAATTTTTTCGGTATTTTTAAAGTCAAAATTACTTAAAATAAAAGAATAAAATAATTATCTGAAATTAAAATGGAGATGAAAAATATCAAACAGAGTCAACGATTCTCCCAATTAATTTTATATAAAGATAATAAAATAAAAAAAACTCAGGAATAGAAATTATATTTTTAGGATTTTTATGGGTTTTTTAGATTTTCATAAAATTTTTAGGGTTTTTTAATTTTTATGAATTTTCTTTTATATTGTTTTCGTGATTTTTGGTCTTAAATTGTAAAATACTTAAATAAACAATAATATACTTTTTTTTGGAATTTTTCAAAAAGGTTTTATAATTTTTAGGTATTTTCTAATGCAAATAATGAAGAAAATGAGTGATTTTGAATTTTTATAAATATTAAAATGCTTAAAAAATGCACAATAAAAATATGACGTGAATGTGCAATGAAACAAGCACATAATGATATTTTTTTAGATTTTTTAGAGATTTGTAGATGCATGAAATAAATACAAGCAACAAAGAGAAATAACAATACCAGTAGTGGTATTTTTGTAATTATATGAAAGTTTGAGGGGCAAGTTGAAAATTTTCACAAAATTTATAACTAAATTTAAAAGTTATCAGACCGAATACATAGTCACAAAGCTGCAAGGGATACCATGCAAAAACGCCATAGACCACATGTCGAATTACGTGCGCCTGGCGAGGGGTGATATGTAATATACCTAAAATCTGAGGGCCGATATGCAAAAAGTACAAAAAATTTATAACTGCAATAAAGTGTTTATGGACTAAATGACAATAGGCAAAAGTCTGAGGGCCTGACCACAAAATATCCCTCATGTGGTCGCCCACGTGAGGTGACGTGACCTAGACTAAATTGTAATAACTAAAAAGCGCAGGGAGCGGAATGCAAATATTACAAAAATAATTAAACTGCAGATGAATGATTAAGGTTCAAATATTAAATACAAAACTGGCAAGGGAAATAGTGCAAAATACCCAAGGCCTATGGTTGATCGAACATTGCTAGATGATTCACTTAAGACACGTGGCAGCACAAGGGGGCTTGATGACGGTCCGCGATCCAACGACCACGATTAAATGATGCTTTGATGATCTGACGGTTGGCAATAGGGACGATCCGACGGCTGTTGTGCATCGCCAAGAACGCGGTCGAAGTCAACGGTGGAGAGAGGCAGAGAACGAACTGGCTAAGAACTCCGGCGTGACGAAGTTCCTCCAGCCGGATCCCGCTATTTCGGCGATCGTTGAAGCTACAAAACGGCCACAAGTCTCCTATGAGCTCCCTCTATCTATTGAAGGCCCCAAAATGGTGTGGCGGCTCCAAGAAGCACCCTTCTTCTGCAAAAACGGCTCCAAAAGGAGTCTTTGGACGCCTGGGACCTGCAAGTGAAGCTCATGAACGACAATAATAGCTCCCAGGACAAGCGAGGGTAGAGTGGGTGGTGTATTTCAGGAATAGGAGCTCACCGGAGCGAGCTCCGGCAAGGGGGTAATGGGTGGTGGAACAAACGCCAATCGAACAAATAAAAAGCGAAAGTAAAGAAGACAACTACAACTAACTAAAGAACAAAGAAAGGCGAACAAAATCGACCTCGAGCGGGAGTGTCCGTGAGATAAAACCTCACGGCGGTGAACACCGTCGGAGATGGGTGGATCTGCCCATGGACCGACCGAACAAGCTCCATAGGGGCTGGAGAAGGAGGCTGTCACCCTCCTCCCGCCAGAGCACATGACAAGGAGCAAAATCAGGGGTCAAAAGGGGTTCAAAAGTGGAAGGAAGGGTCAGGTGGTGTTTTCTACAGCTGATCGACACAGCTCCAAGATCGAGGTGAAACAGGCGACTCAGTGATCCACAGCCCAAGGAGAGCCCCTGGCGTGAATCACCAAGGAACGAGGAGAAATTTTTCAGAAGGAATCATCCTGAATAAAGGCATGTATCGTCCGAGAAAAATCGAGGAATTAGGGGTCAAACATAGGTCTGATACCCTACAAGACGTTGGGCAGGGAGTTGACCCAAGTCAATCCGTGCCGCATCCTAGTTGGCCCACGTGGACCAACTAGGGAAAAACATCATGAAAATATTTAAAAAATAAAAAAGAAGTATCAAATGATTTTATTAAATTAAACTTATAAAATAAAAATATTTATTATTTTATAAAGTATTTTATTATGATTTTTTTATTTTTTCGAGGTCTAAAATTACAAGTTCCCTTTTAAGGGCTATATATAGGTATATTCATCTTTGTATTTTCATATTTTTTTTGTATATTTAATTTTATTAATTTGGTTTATTGTTTTATATTTATTTATAACTTAATTTTATATACTCAAATATGTTTTTATTTTATTTTTCTAATGTATTATGCACAATTAAATAAATAGATGTATTATTCATATATGTATAGATATAGATCTTTTACTTATGTATTTTATACATGTATTTTATTTTTATATTTTCTTGAATATTTTATTCATCTTTTAATATACACATACATTTTCAAAATTATAAAAATATAAAATTATAAAAATAATGAATAATAAATAAAATGAATATTTAAATCTGTACAAGTATACAATAGGGGTCCAAAAACTCAACTTTCAAACTGAAACTTCAAAAAATATGAATCCACCTTCATTAAATATATTATTAAAAGTTATATACAATTAAATGGGATTTTGATACATTTTGAGTTTTTATTTGAGAGATATGGGTCAGGGAAGTTGGGATTCTGGAAACTTATTTAGAGTATATTTTTATTTTGTATGATATCAATTTTTTATTTTTCTATATTTAATTATCTACAACTTTCATGTACAAAGTTTCTTTATTTGAAGTATAAATAGTGGAATTAAAATAGGCCCAAAAACGAAGGAAAATGAATAAAAATAAAAGGTATTTTTATCGTATTTTGGCCCTTATCTCTTTCTACTTTATTCTTTGTCGACCAAGTCATCGAGATTCCTAGGTCTCGGGGTTTCGGGTCATAAAATATTTGCAATATTTTATTCTTTTTCTTTTCTTTTCTTTATTCTATAATTTTGACTTTAAAAACCATATTTTATATAATATTTACATAATGATGCATGAATGATAAAATGCCTAAATTAAGCCTATTTAAACGCATTTACTACGGTTTTTAAGGCCAAAATGATTGAATGAAAATGATGAAACTGATATTTATCATCCCACTATACTTGCCTTTGCTAGTCGCTAGAAAACACTTATGCAATAAGTGTAGAAAAGAAAAACAAAGAAAAGAAAAAGAAGAAAATTGGAGTTGGTTTAATTATCAAACTTGTTATAACAATATCCAAGTTTGGAGCTCAAGTCGGATCTTTGGAATTTCACTGCGGGCAGGACCTTAATGGAAATCGGATTTGAAAACCAGCATCCTTCGAGAATCCGAAAACTTTGCTCAAGTCCCCTCAATAGCCATATCATAATACTTCAGCTCATACACAAACCCTTATGTCTTTGAATCTAATTCGTACAGTGTAAGGGATGGTGGCTCTCCCCGACTGAAATGACAAAGAGACTGACTTCGCCAGCATGACAACCCAATGATTCCCCAATCCAATAACTCATTCCTCAAGGAGCGAGGTATTCCCTTCTATGTTCAAGTGGCAACCAGCTGAAGAGGAGGGGATGAAGAGAAGAATGGATGGTAGCCAGTGTAGCTACCTATCCTAGGATGCAAGACCAGTGTAGTCAAGTTATCCAGCCATAGGCTCACATAATTTGACTTTGAAGCTCAAGCTTGCTTATTGACTATACAAATATGTACACTCCGACAAACATTTTTAATTTTATACAGGCCTGTCCTCTTTTTTGGAGTTTTTGCTTTCTTTTTTTCCTTTTCTTTGTAATACTATTCACGACAGCATTTATGTAAGGAGTTTTTCCTCTTGAGACAATATATTGTCCCTCTTTTGAAGCTTTATTGCAACCCACACTCTCCTATCCTCAAAACTCATCATTACCGGATGGTTGTGTTGCACTTCCTTACCTAGAGGAGGACAAATGTTACCACTTGTGTGCATCTCGTACCAACAAATCCAACCCCCTCACCACTCCAACTGAGTTGAGCTATGTGAAAGGTGAAGGTGTCCAAGTTAGGTAATTATCAACAAGAGTCGTGCATGTGCTCCGATATATTCTACTTAGGCAACAAAGAATCCATTGAACCAAGTCTCATGATCCTCAAAGAATTAAGTCAACTGGACCTGAAGTACCTCAATTCCAGCTCCTATAAGGTTACTGTTAATTAGGTAGATTCTAAGGTCTAACCAAGCTCCAATCTTCGGATTTTACTTAGACTTGTTAAACTATCAAACTCAATCCGAAAATGCTAATGCTTATGCAAATGCTATGCAGAATGCATAAATATTTTTGTGAAGCAATTTTCAAAGATTTTGAACTTTTTATGAATTTTTGAATAAGATGATGCATATGCATTTTTTGGGTTTTACAAAAAGATTTTTCAAATGTTTTTGGTATTTTAATTTTGCAAATGTTTTTGGGATTTTTGAAAACAGAAGATTTTGGCTAAAAATTAGGTAGAAACACATGGATGCATCTTTTATTTACAAGAAGTGGAGTTTTAAGATTTTACAAAGGGTAAGTGGTCAATTTTATAGATATAAAGAATTTCAGGTGAGATGTATATTCCTCAAACTTATTTGAAAAAGGTTTGGGAAAAAATTTAGAAAACTATAGTCCAAAATAATTTTTACAAACATTTTTAAAAACATGTACACAGATTTGAAAATCATTTTGCAAAGGTTTTCCATACAGTATATATAGATTTCTCAAATATTTTTGCAACCATTTTCCAAGCATTTGCAAATCATTTTTCAAACTTTTTTATTTCACACAAAGACAATAAATTTTTCAATCAAAATGTTTTTACAAAGGTTGAAAATATGTAACAAAACATTTTCCAAACAGTTTTCAAAAGATTTTTTAAAAGGATTTTCAAACTATTTTTCAAACATTTTGCAAAGAAACATTTTCACCTGATTTATTAATCAGTAGATACAAAAAGGATTTGAGGAATGATCACATCTTTTTATTAAGGATTTTAATGAATTTTAATAGTATAATTGGCCATAATTATTGACAAAAATATGAACGTACAAGTTATGGCTAAAGTATGTACGAAGTATATATGACCCCCTATACTTAGCTTGAGCTATATCCTCATAGATAAGAGAGAAAAAGAGAAGACAGAACTCGTACTGAGTATAGAAAAGTCTCAAGAATAAATGAATGGAGAAATGAACGAATGAGAAATTGATCATCCCCCCTATACTTAGGATCAAATAGTCCTAAGTATAGCAGACTGTACACAAAGCGGGGAGGGTCAAGGGTGGGAGTGAACAGATCATATTCAAACTATCTCCCCCTATACTTAGGGTCAGATATCCCTAAGTATAGACAAGAAGAGGATACAGTGGAGAGGACCAAGGAATAGAAGAACTCGGGATGCACACCCCCTATACTTAGGATAAAGTACGTCCTACTGACAAAAAGGGGAGACACCATTTTGGTAGATAAAAATTAGAGAAGGAATAGAAGAAAAGAAGAAAAGAAGAAAAGAGAAATGGAGATGAAAGAAAGAGAAGGATGTACACATCACTCCCCCAATACTTAGGGTAAGAGTCCCTAAGTATAGGCAACAACAGGAGTAATGAAATGGAATAATGAATGAACACTCGGCTCATCCACCCCCCCTATACTTAAGACAAAGTACGTCCTAAGAAAGCCACACACGAGAATGGGGTGGTTGAGCAAAAAGGGAGAGGAATAGAGATGAACAAAAGAGTATATACAACAGAGTGAATATATAGAGGTTCAAGAAGATTGAAAGCCAACCTTCTTGTGCGACCGCTGGGGAATAGATCTAGTGTGGTGCAGGTCGACGTCAGGGTTCTCAGATGATACAAACCGATCATGGTCTACAGGGTGAGGATCCTCAAGGGCCCTAGAGTGATAAGGCGTAGACGGATCAGTGAAAGAAGTACAGCTAGGTCTGACCATAGGAGTCTCGTTGATATCAAAGTGGAATGGTACGAACTCATCATCATCGGAAGAAGTAAGGTCAGTGTCATCCTGCA
Organism: Ottelia alismoides; assembly: GCA_037367405.1. Classification (NCBI taxonomy): domain Eukaryota; kingdom Viridiplantae; phylum Streptophyta; class Magnoliopsida; order Alismatales; family Hydrocharitaceae; genus Ottelia; species Ottelia alismoides. The sequence goes on along the minus strand of JAZKJV010008609.1, from coordinate 2,597,127 downwards.
AGGTCTCGTCTAGGTAAAAACCGAAAGGAACGAACTCATCAGTGGAAGTGGTCGAACTATGTTCGTGCGCTACAATCTCAACCGGATCATCTTTCTCATCAAAAGGTCTGAATTTCTGAATAAAAGCAACCAAATAAACTTTGGCCTTTGTCTCATCAATATCTGCCCTCCGCTCAATGGTGTCAATCTTGTAAATCCCGCGGAAGTCATCAACGCATCACCAATTACAGAAAGCGGAAACTCCAAGGTCTATGCTTTCCAGGTCTTCCTCCTTGGAGAGGAATTCTCGGGTCTCATCATCGATCATAAAGAAATTCTCTTTGATATCATCATAAAGATCATAGGCCTTAGGGTCGGCCACAATAGGTGTAGTCATATCAAGTGCAGATCTCTGATCAACAGTGGGTGTAGTGATGACTACCTTGCTCTCGTCGACAGGACAGAAGTGAATCTCTCCTGAACCATAATAAAAAATGACCCTCGCTGAGGTGAGGAATGGCCGTCCCAAGATAATTGGAGAGTGCTCCCCCTGTGGAGGTCTCCATGGGCAATATGGCAAAATAAACATTATACCTCATGCCTTCAATTTAAATGACGACGTTTTCAAGGATACCCTTCGTCCTCTTGATAGATCCATCAGCAAACTGAACGATCATCCTGGTTTTCTGGGGAGTCCCTACGTGAAGAGACTGTACCAGCAGGAAGGGTAATATGCTAATCGAAGCACCGGCGTCGAGGAGAGTGTGATAACATGTGAAGTCAAAGATGGTGAATCTAATGAAAGGTGTGGAAGTGTTCCTCTTCTTAGGAATAGAATGGTGTGGAATGGTGTGGGCAGTGGCCATGGTCAATATATGACACTCAGATCTGCTCCTCCGCTTTATCTTCTTGGGAAGAGGAACAGATAAATCAGTCAGGGCCAGCTGAAGTGGGGCACAGATGATCTCATGAATGGTAGCCATGACTTCGGTTCCAGTCAATATTTTTGTGAATGTAGATGTGGATAAAACTCTGAGGACTGAAATGTGGCTGGGGAGGATATGTACAAAAATTAGGAGCAAAGTCCTCCTCGAAAAGGGAGGTGGGCCGGCTGGAGTGAACGAGGAATCTGTAAAGTCCGGATAAAATATGCTCCAGTCGGTCATCTTAAAAAAAGAGAAAAATGATCGGGAGAACACAAAGGTCAAAACAAGAATAGTGAGAAAAAGGCGCAAATGCACAGAGATAGTCTGGATTATACAAAAGCAAACACAAACAAAACTCACACAATACAAACCCTCAATTCACCTACTCAACTCGGTAGAGATGTAAAAGAGTGGTCTTTTTATCTTGTCTGTTTTAGAGTTAGGGAGAAGTCAAAAAGTTGCACAAACACTTAGGAGGCTCGATAGGATTTTGGCACTAATCCTCAGTGTGCGTGCGGACAAGTAAAATGAAGACAATGAGGGGATTACTCGCCCCAAGACAAAATTTTTCTTTTTAGCTGATTTTAGGATCAAATAATATGCAATCTCAATTTTATTGATTATCACTTTTTTAGATTTTTAATAAGAATGCACGAGCCTATCTAGGAGTCAATTCCTTTAAGCACCTAGGTTGGAAAAATCAGAGGGAGAGTCGGAAAAGCAATGCAAGCAGCAAATCAATGATGTATGCTAAAGAGAAATGCTCACCTTGCCTCTAGCACTCTACATGCAAAGATGCTCAGCAAAATTGAAACCTATACTATATGCAGATGCAAGATGATGAAATTTCCTTAAGTTTCAAAAATTGCTATTATCGTTAAGAACCAATGCTAATGACTTAGAATAAAACTGAAGTGTCCGGTATTGGAGTCTCCTCGGTACCCACCACAATGGGTCCTGCAAGGGTTGTATGGAGAACTCTCGCGGCACGGTGGTTCCAAGACTAAGTGAGAAGCAATTCAAAATTTGACTAAGTCCAAATGTCACTATAGGCATATACAAATATATTAGGTGTTTGTCCTTAATCTATCGCAAGCAATCCTAAAAGTAAGGGCTCAGTCACACAAAGTAAAGAAAATAAAACCGAGAAAACAAAACAAAATAAGGCGAAGAAAACCGTGAAAACCGCGGTGAACCCCCAAGTGAACAATCACATGGAAATTGGGCCTGAGAGTCCAAAGTTTAGGATACCTATATTCTTACAAATAATATAGGTCTCTCTCACTTAATTACACAAAATAAATACAATAAAATGATTGGAGCTAAGTCTTCAAAAATTCTCTAAGTCTCCTTGGTGCTAGGTCGGCAAGCTGACGCCGACTTCACATGGGTGCTTAGGTGCCTAGGGTAGAGCGCCTCCCTCGATCTGTGGTTCCTCACACAAAGTCAACACGGAGACGTGTTAGATAGCTCAATAAAATATATCAAATAAATAAGCAAAGATTGAAGGCACAAAAACAACCAAACAATAACAATCAATCAAAAAGTCGATCTATGCGTTGTTGCTCCCCGACAACGGCGTCATTTGTTGAACCTAGTTTTGCGGAGATTGTGTCAATTCACAAGGCGAATCACGAAACCCAGATTCAAACAACAATGAACCCACAACAATGATCAAATAATGAAAAGCGATGCGGAGTTAGAATTTATTATAAGTCTACAACAAAGATGTGTATAGGTGCAAGTATGTGTAGAGTGTCAAACACAGGAAGCAAGAGGTAGACCTGGGCAATAAGTGCCCAAAAATGACTGTGACCAGGTTGTCTATATGTGCTATTTTTTGTGGGTTTTAATTTTATATTTTTTATTTAGTTTTTTTGATTTTATATTTTTATATTTTGATTTTTAATTTTCCGTTTTTTTTCTTTTTGTATTTTATATTATTATAATTTCTTTTTCTTTTAAAAAGGATATAAAACTATATAGGATATATACATACAAGAGAAGTAAAACAGAGATAAAAATATGTAAAATATTCAAAATATAGGAATAAAATGTTTTTATGCTTTTTCTATTTTTCTAATGTTTTTGTGATTTTTCTGTGTTTTTGCTATTTTTTGGTATTTTTAAAGTAAAACATACTGAAAATAGAGAATAAAATAATTATCCGCAATAAAAATGGAGATGAAAAATATCAAACAGAGTTAGAAATTCTCCAAATTAATTTTAATATAAATATAATAAAATAAAGAAAATTCAAGAACAGGAATTATATTTTTAGGATTTTTATGGGTTTTTTATATTTTTATAAGGGTTTAGGGGTTTTTCGATTTTTTTGAGTTTTCTTCTATCTTGTTTTGTGATTTTTGGTCTGAAGTTGTAAAATACCTAAATAAATAGTAACATATATTTTTTGGAATTTTTAAAAAAGGTTTTATAATTTTTAGGTATTTTATAAAGCAAACAAGGAAGAAAATGTATTTTTTTGAATTTTTATAACTATTAAAATGCCTCAAAAATACAAAATAAAAACATGCCATGAATATGCAATGCAACATGCACAATGATATTTTTTAAGATTTTTTCAAAGATTTATAGATGCATGAAATAAATACAAGCAACAAAGAGAAGAAGCAAGGGCTACCTTGTAAATATCTGAAAGTGTGAGGGACAAGTTGAAATTTTCCACAAAATTTATAACTAAATTTAAAAGTTGCTGGACTGAATACAAAGTCACAAAGCTGTATGGGCTACCCTGCAAAAATGCCACAGACCACGTGCCGAATCACGTGCGCTTGGCGAGGGGTGATATGCAATATACCTAAAATCCGAGGGCTTATTTGCAAAAAGTATAAAAAATTTATAACTAAAATAAAGTGTTTATGGGCAAAACAACAATAGCAAGAAGTTTGAGGGCCTGATTGCAAAATGTCCCTCACGTCATCGCCCACGTGAGGTGACGTGGCCTGGACTAAATTGTAATAACTAAAAAGCGCAGGGGACGGAATGCAAATATTACAAAAATAATTAAACTGCAGATGAATGATTAAGGTTCAAATATTAAATAAAAACTAGCTAGGGGAATTGTGCAAAATACCCAAGGTCTATGGCAGATTGGACGGCGCCAGATGATTCACTTAAGGAACGTGGTAGCACGAGGGGGCACAATGACGGTTCACGATCCAACGGCTGCGATTAGATGCTGCTTTGATGATATGACAACTTGCAACAGTGACGATCCGACAGTTGTTGTGCATCACCAAGAACGCGGTCGAAGTCAACGGCGGAGAGAGGCAAAGAACGAACTAGCCAAGAACTCTGGCATGACGAAGTTCCTCCAGTCGACTCCGGCTACTCCAACGATCGTTGAATCTACAAAATGGCTGCAAGGCTCCTGCGAGCTCCCTCTATCGACTGGCGGCCCCAAAATGGCATGGAGGGCACTGAAGGACCGCCCAGGCGTGAACGAACAGGGTCTGCTCCAGGAAGCACCCTTCTTATGCAAAAACAGCTCCAGGAGGAGTCTTTGGACGCCTGGGACCAGAAGTGAAGCTTACGAATGACAATAGATGGTTCCCAAAGAAAGCGAGGGTAGAGTGGGTGGTGTATTGTAGGAATAGGAGCTCACCGGAGCGAGCTCCAACGAGGGGTAGCCAGTGATGAAACAAACGCCAATCAAACAAATAAAAAGTGAAAGTAAAGAAGACAGCTACAACTAACTAAAGAGCAAAGAAAGGAGAACAAAATTTACCTCGAGCGGGAGTGTCCGCAAGATAAAACCTCATGGCTGTGAGGACTGCCGGAGATGGGTGGATCCGCCATTGGACCGACCGAACTCGCTCCCTAGGGGCAGGAGAAGGAGGTTGTCACTCTCCTCCCGTCGGAGCACGCGATAAGGAGAAAAATCAGGGGTCAAAAGGGGTTCAAAAATGGAAGGAACGGTCGGGTGGTGTTTTGTACCTTTGACCGATACAACTCCAAGATCGAGGCTAAATGGGTGCCTCAGTGATCCACAGCCCAAGGAGAGCCCCCGGCGTGAATCACCAAGGAACGAGGAGAAAGTTTTTAGAAGGAATCATCCCGAATAAAGGCATGTATTATCAGGAAAAAATTGAGGAATTAGGGGTCAAACATAGGTCTGACACCCTGTAGGACGTTGGGCAGGGAGTGAAACCAAGTCAATTCTTGTCGCAACCTGGTTGGTCCACGTAGACAAATCAGGGAAAAACATCCTAAAAAGATTTTAAAAATAAAAAAGAATTATTAAATGATTTTATTAAATTAAACTTATAAAATAAGAAATGTTTATTATTTTATAAAATATTTTATCATGATTTTTATTTATTTTTTCAAGATTTAAAATTACAAGTTCCCATTGAAGGTCTATATTAGGTATATTCATCTATGTATTTTCATATTTTATTTTTATGTTGTATATTAAATTTTATTAAGTTGGTTTATTTTTTTATGTATTTATAACATAATTTTAGATACTTAAATATATTTTTATTTTATTTTCTGAAGTTTATGCACAATTAAATAAAGAGATATATTATTCATATATGTATAGATATAGGTCTTTTACCTATGTATTTTATCTATACTTAGACCATGCTCGTCCCCGAGCATGAATGAATGAATGACTTAGTTGAATACATCCCTTACTGTGCATGTGAATTTTCAAGGCTCAATTTATAGAAGACCCTTAAATTGAATGATCCTAAAATTCTAGGCTTAACCATGCTTTAATTAGAAGGAATTTAACTTTTCTAATTTTTAGACTCTCTGTTTGTACATATAATATAAGGATATGAGTTTTAGTGTATTTCATTTATGAGAGTCAAGTCGAGACATCACCCAAAGCTCCAATCCATGAGACTCTCCTCCAGACCTAATCCTCAACACTAGGGAATAAGTCTATTCTTGCTTCAGTCAACCATCTCATTAGTTTGCCAGTCTTGAAAGTGTAGATGGACGGTCAGATGATTGAGGGCATAGGATTGTGTCTAATTTTCTCTCCCTCACAATGGAACAAGATGCCTCTCAAGTGCCTTAATACTCACACAAGTATATTTTTATTTTGTTGATCAATGTGTCTGTCAAGAGAATTTGGAGTCGTCTGCACTTGTTTTTCTGGGAGTACACTGGGGAGTGTCTCTTTTGAGTATCTAAGATACCTTCGACACCCAGACTTGTATCGCTTACGATGTAGAGCCCTTTTATGGTGCCAGCCCGACTCTTTGGTCCTAATTAGTGCTTGGCACAAGTGGACACTTTGAAAATGTTTGGGAGCGCTTGCCATTGGTGGAAGCTCATTTGTAATTTGACTTTGGATGATAGAGCGTTTCTCTGACATTTCTTTTTATTTTCTTATGTTGGATAGTGATAACGAGGATTTTCCACGAGGGTCACCATGAATAATATAAATAAGTTGTCGCCGAGGCGACCGCTCGTAGAATACCCAAGTTATACAGCAATTAACCCACAATGAAAGAATGTATCAATCAAGCTTAAAAAGAAATGTGAATTAATCTTTTATTACTCTGCCATAAAATGTATAGGGAACAAGCATGTAGAGGTCGAACCACAGAGAGCAATACAAAAATGCATAAGCCTATATGTACCACAGAGTCATCCATGTGTGAAGCCTATTTTTGTGGGTTTTTTGAATTTTATATATTTTTTTAATTTTTTAATTTTTTAATTTTGTATTTTGTAGTTTGATTTTCTGCTTTTTATATTTTATATTTTATATTTTTCTATTTTCTTTTTCAATATGGGAAAATAAGGACAATGTAAAAAAAGACAAGATAAAGTATTTATAAAAATGTGCAAAAATAACCAAAAAGTCAGAAATAAACTGTTTTTGATCTTTTTAGGATTTTTTACTGTTTTTGTGATTTTTGGGTATTTTTCAAACTATTTTTGGTATTTTTAAATACTGAAATAAAGCAAAATAGTGGGAAGGCTACTGGCTGGAGATAAAATTAGGAATTAAAAATAGCAAACATCCTCAAAATTCTTCCACACTATTTTTTTAATAAAGCTAATAAAATATAGCAGAAATAGGAACTGAGTTCATAATTTTCTGATTTTTCTTTGATTTTATATAATTTTTTGAAGTTTTTGTGTATTTTTGAATTTTTAAGGTTTTCCTTTTGAGATTTTTATGGATTTTTGGACTGACACTGAAATAGGAACTAATACACACTAGGGATTTTTTTTGGAATTTTTCGAGGTTTTTTAATATTTTTTGGGATTTTATAAAATAGACAGTGAAGAAAAAGCATTTTTTGATTTTTAATAAATGCAAAACTATAACAAAATCAAAATCCAAAAATATGGCGTGCAAGGATACACTAACTAGAGCATATGTCCATTTTTGCAAGATTTTTCAAGTTAATATGGAGCACAAGATAAATGGGCAAAGCATACAAAAAATACATGGCCAAGCAGGGGTATTTTTGCAAACAAAATAATTAGCAGGGGCATCCATGCAAAAATTAAAAATGAACGTTAACTTTTATTTTCAGGGCCATTTTACAATTACTAAAACACGACAGGGTTTACATGCAAATTTCACGCTCCTCACGTGAGGACTGCACGTGAGGCGCGGAGGGACTAAACTGCAAATCTAAAAACATCATGGGTACTTCTGCAAATTATATAATTTATTTACAACGTGACTTTTTATTTTTGGTATTAAACTGTAAATACAAAAAGCGGGGGGCTAGATGTGAAATTTACCCCAAATAAGGTGCATCATCCTGCGGCGCTGGATGTGCCACTTATCCACGTGTCGCCCATCTGACGACGGATGCCGATTCGTCGATGAAGGGCATGGATTAGAAGCTCCTGGATGATCAGACGGTGGACACGTGTCTTCATCAAACGGTCGTCGTGCAGTCTGGGCCTCGCCTCCCGATCCGATGGTGCTGGAGGTGTCTGGAAGAACGGGGAAGAAGCTCGCCCCCGACGAGCTTCGATCGAGCAGCTCAGGCTCCTCCGGGCACCTCCCGCGCATCTGAAGTGCTCTGGACGTAGCTGGGAAGCTTCCGTGTCGTCTGATGGTGTTCGCATGGCTCCTGGATCGATTCGAGCCCATATGGGCTCTATCCTCCGTTGTACCTGCATAGGAAGAACCGGGGGCGAGAGAGCTACCTCCTCGACCCGGGGTTTTGAAGCTTGGCAGCGTGATGAAGTGAGGCGGAGGGGCTCCGGCGTACGGCGGAGGTGGAGCCCCGATTCGCCAAGACCAAAGGTCCTGGGTTGGTCAGAGGGGATAGAACGATGGAGAAAGCGATGGGGATCGAGATGGGGTGCTCAGGGCGGTCGGAAACAGTCTGGTCTACAGTGAATAAGTCGCTGGAGCAGAGCTCCGGCGAACTTCGAATTTGGATTTTTACGCTACGGGAAATAACTAAAGACTAATCTAACTACTGGAATTAAAAATTAACATTAAAAGCTAATTAAAAAGGCATGAAAGGACAGATCTTATACCTGGGGGACTCCAGGGAGCAGGGCGGACGCCGGAGCTCCGCTGCGACAAAATCTTCCTCCCTCCGGCCGATTCGAGACACCAACACACCCCCCTGTCACGAGGAATGTCCCAGGACTGGAATCAAGGCTTAAGGTTGGATTAAAAGTGGCCAAATTCGAGGAAGGAGGCGGAGCTACTTATTTATAGACAATGGCAAGGAGCCTTATTGACTGACGATTATTACATGATCCAAAGAGTATCAGATTGATCCAAAGAATCGGCGGGCTTTAGTGATGATTAGAGAGCAATTCTTGTGAAGGAAGCATCTTCGATTGATGGATGGTGTGCCCGGGAAAAATGGGAGAAGATGGGAGAAGAGACAGGCTGCGTCACATCGGGCGGCTGGGGGAGCAGTTGACCGAGCGGTCAACTGTTGACGGCCTGTGATTGGTTCAAGTCATCCGCTAGAAGACAAAACAGGGAATTTGAGTTGAAATTGATTTATTTAAATAGTAAATGATTTTATTAGAATTTTCTTAAAACATAAAAAATGTGTATTTTTTCATGTAGTATTTATTTGTGATTTTTATTGAATTTTTCGAAGTGTTTTATTATGGTTTTAATTTAATAATGTGTATATGTATGTATTTACATGTATTTTTGTGTATTTTATTTTTAATTTGTTTATTTTCTTTTATTATTTTATCAGCCTATTTTATAATTTTATAAGTTACTTTTGTGATTAGAAAGGTATTTTTATTTAATTTTTAGGAGTTTATTTACATTTTTAAATAAATAGGTATATGCTTATGTAAGTATACTTATAGGTATTTTACTTATATACATTTTATTTATTTAATGATTTTTACTTATTTTTATTTTGAATTTTTATTTTTAATGAGTTGTGTATAATATATACATTATTATAAAAATATAGAGGAATAAAGAATAAAAGGATAACATCCCTGTGTATTCATGTACATTCTTAACATAGGTATTTTGTCTATGTATTACATGAACTTATTTTATTTTACAAATTCTTTTTAGTTTTCTTTTAGTTTTAATATGTACATGTATTATATATATTATTTACAAGATTCTAAAAATATAAATTTATAAAAATACTGAATATTGAATAAAATGAATATTTTAATCAGGTATTATGTACAAGAAGGGCCAAAAACCTAACTTCCACAGATGGACTCCAAAAATTATGAAACCAATTTCATAAAATAGTTCTTGGAATGCTATATACAATTAAAGGTGAGTTTGGGTGATTTGGAGTTTTTATTTGCAAGATCTGGGTCTGTGAAGTTGAGATTTTGGCTTTTTATTCTGGGTATAAAATGTACACTGAGTATTATTTTTACACACACTCAATTTTGTATTTCTATTTACATTATTATCTACAACTTTCATGAACAAAGTTTCTTTATTTGATGAATGAATAATTATGTACAAAATAGGTGTCAAAAATGCATAAATAAATGCATGAATAAATGAGGTATTTATTGTATTATGGGCCCTTATCTCCCCCTACTTTATTCCTTGTCGACCAATTCCATTCTGGACTTGGTCTCTGGGTTAGGGTCATAAAATATTTGCAATATTTTATTCCTTTTTCTTTTCTTCCCTTTATTCTATAATTTTGGCATTAAAAACCTTATTCTATGTACATTCATTATAGTGAATCATGAATGTTATTATATACAAATTAATGCTATTTACATGCATTTGCTGGGGTTTTTGAGGCCAAAATGATAGAATAAAGGTGATGAAATGGAGATTCATCACCCCCCTATACTTGCCTTTGCTAGTCCCTAGCAAACACTTATGCAATAAGTGCAAAAAGAATGAAGAAAGGAAAAAGGAAAATTAAAGAAGGATAGAGTGAATAAGGGTGCTTTCACTGCAATGCATGTCTTTACAAAATCAGAATTTGGAGCTCCTGCTAGACCTTAAGTGTAGATGTGTGTGGAACCTAGTTGGGAACCAACTCTAAAACACAACAGCCTTCGAGAGTCACAGAACTTGGTTCAAATCACCTCAATAACCAGGTCAGAACTAGCCTACGTCATACACAAACCCTTATGACTATGAAGCTGACTTGTACAGTGTAAGTGACGGTGGCTCTCCCCAACTGAAATGTCAAAGGGACTGACTTCTCCCGAATGAAAACCCAATGATTCCCCAATCCAGCCCTCTACCGTCTAGGAGCGGGGTATTCCCTTCTAAGTTCAAGTGCAACCGGCTCAAGAAGAGGGGGAATAAGAAGTATAGAATTTTGGGAGCTCAACCAGTGTAGCTGAGTCTCCCGCTGCAAGCTTCATGAGATGTAACATGGATACCATAAGCTTTTGCTTTATTGGACTATATACACTCCGGTGGGGTTATTAAATTTTCAATCCGACCCACCACTTTTTTGGAGTTCTTTTTTTTCAAGCACATCAGTACAACATATCTACATGGTGCAGCATATATACAAGAAATTTTCCTCTTGAGCCAGTAGACTATCCCTCTTTTGAAGCTTTATTGCAACCCACACTCTCCCGTCATTCGACATCATTGAAACTGGACCAGGTTGGGGTGCACTTCCCTCCCTAGACGAGGACGAATGTTTCCACCCGTGTGCGTCTCAGACTGGCAAATCCAACCCCCTCACCACTCCAACTGAGTTGAGCCAAGTGAAAGGTGCAAGTGTCCAAGTTAGGTCACGACCGACAAGAGTCATGCGTGTGTTTTGAAAAGTTCTAGTTAGTCCACTGAGGTGACTTGAACCCAGCCCTGCTTTCTCAAAGAATTAAGTCGGAATAGACCTGAAGTACCTTAAACCTAGTTCCCATAAGGTTCCTGTGCAGTTAGGTGCAGTAAGGTCTAAGCAAGCTCCAATTTGAGATTTTATTAGACTGATTCAATCAACAAGCTCACTCAAAAAGAATATGAACGGTATGCTTATGCTATGCACAATGAGTGATGCAATTTTTCTTCACAAAGAATATTAAAGAATCTTTTTACAAAAAGAAGTTTTTGCAAATAAAAACTTGGCATATACAAAAAGGTACATACAATTATTTACAAGGGCGTACTTCTTTATTTACAGAGTATATGAGTTTATAAAGACTTTACAGGTTTGAATTGAGTAGTTTATTTAGTATTGTACAGAAAGAATTGTATGTGTCTTATTTATGATTTACAAATATTTGTAATGGTGCTTTTATTCTTCAGATCTAGTTTTGCAGACTATAGTACACGATAATTTTTGCAATCATTTACACACGTTTGGAAACTATTTTTGCAAAGATCTTTCACACTATATATACATTTTTCCCAATGATTTTGACAGATATTTTCCAAAATATTTGCACATAGGTTTTTCCAATCATTTCTTTCACACAAAGAAAAATTTTGCAATCCAAACAGTTTCACACAACTTTGAAATCATTTCACATCAAATTTTTCAAAACTGGTCACACTATTTTTCAAATCATACTTTACAGGTATCTCACCTGATTTATTAATCAGAATATACAAAAGAAGAAAACTGTATTTGATGTATAATAAGGTTTTGACTCTTATAAGCTTTATTTGGGATTATGCTTATTTTTGTATAAGAGATTTTTGTGCAGACTCCTCAGACCAAGTTCGAGAATCCTTTTCAAAAGAATTTTGAGAACTCTAGTCCAAAATAATTTTGCAAATATGTACACGTCTTTGAAAAAGCTTTTACCAAGGTTTTACACAGCATAGATAAGTTTTTCAAAACAATTTTGACAATCAAATTTTTACAATCATTTGCACACTGATTTTTACACATTTTGCTTTCACGCAAAGGAAATAAATTTTACACGCAAAACTGATTTTTCAAAGGTTGAATACTTGTACACACTATTTTCAAACAGTTTTCACAAGGTTTTTCACAAAACATTTTTCTGACTTAATAATTAGTATAAGTACAAAGAGCCTGAGGAGCTCACAATCATCTTTTATTATTATAAGATTACTTTTTGCTCTTTAGATTGAATTGGTGTTTTATTTTTCAGTATGAGTTATGGCTTATAGTATATACATGGTATATGCGACCCCCCTATACTTAGCTTGAGTTATGTCCTCATAGATCGAAAGGAAAAACAAAGACATAACTCGTACTGAGTATAGACAGATCTAAAGAATAAATATGAATGGAATGAATGAATGAATGAGAAGTTGACCGTCCCCCCCTATACTTAGGATCAAATAATCCTAAGTATAGCAGACTGTACACAGAGCAGGGAGGGTCAAGGGTGGGAATACACAGATCGTGCTCAGATTGTCTCCCCCTATACTTAGGGTAAGATACTCCTAAGTATAGACAAGAAGAGGAGACAATGGAGAGGATCGGAATGAACTGAAGACTCGGGGTGCACATCCCCCCTATACATAGGACAAAGTACGTCCTAAGTATAGAAAACTGTCTACAAGGGAGGCACCTATTTGATACACGAAGAAGATAGAAAAGGAAAAGAAGAAGAAAATCAAATAAACAGTGGTTGGAGTACATCGTCTGAATCTGTTGATGTTGCAGCAGTTGTGGAAGTGTCATCATGTTGTACGAGCTGGATTGAGTCAACAACGGCCAAGAATGCATCTGGTTCTAAGTAAGGCTTCAGGAGTTGGCCGTTGACGACGAAGGGCTGTGCGTCAGGGGACAATTCTGATATGGCAATGCTTCCATTGTCACACACTTCACAAACTCGAAATGGCCCTGTCCACTTACTCTTTAATTTGCCTGGGAATATCTGCAACTTTGCATCAAATAACCACACTTTCTGTCCAACGTCAAAGGTCTTTCGTCTGATGTGCCGGTCGTGCCATCGTTTCACCTTCTCCTTGTACATCAAGGTGTTATCGTATGCATAGTCTCGGAATTCCAAGAACCTGTTCAGATCATCTTTTCTCTTCTGACCACTTTTGCGTGAGTCCAAATTACAACTGTTGATAGCCCACAAAGACTTGTGAATTAATTCCACGGGCAGATGGCACGGTTTTCCATATACAAGACGATAGGGCGACATGCCCAAGGGAGACTTGTAGGCGGTTCGGTAAGCCCATAGGACCGAGTCCAAGAGTTGAGACCAGTCCTTTCTGTTTGGCCTAACAAGTTTCTGCAGGATAGTCTTGATTTCTCTGTTTGATAACTCCGCCATGCCATTGGTCTGAGGATGATAAGGAGATGTGACACGATGGTCGATGTCGTACTCCTTGTTAACTTCTTGACCTCTATGTTAATGAAGTGGCTACCCCCGTCTGATATGAGAATCTTAGGTATCCCGAACCGCGAGATGATGTTCTTCTTCAGAAACTGGCATACTGTTCGGCTGTCGGCGGCTCGAGCGGGGATAGCTTCAACCCAATGACTCACGTAATCGACGGCGAGGAGGATGTGCTCAAATCCTTGACTGTTTGGGAAGGGTCCCATGAAGTCAATGCCCCATGCATCAAAAACGTCTACTATCTGAATGATTTTCAGGGGTATTGAATCTTTGGCAGTGAGTGTACCTTTCATTCTCTGACAGTCAGTGCATCGTTTAACAAATTCAGCTGCATCCTTGAATAAAGTGGGCCACCAGAAGCCACACTGAAGTACTTTGGCTGCCGTCCGATCTCCAGAGTGGTGTCCACCAGAGTCGAGCGAGTGACAATGCTCAAGGACACTTGATTGCTCCGTCTGAGGGATGCACCTGCGCCAAATACAATCTGCTCCTTCTCTGAATAAAAGAGGATCTTCCCATTGGTAGAAGCGGATGGTCAGCATGAATTTGTTATTTTGGTTCTTCGTCCAATCCGAAGGTATTATCCCAGAGGCGTGGTAATTGACTATATCAACATACCACGGAAGAGAATCCACACCTAAGATGGCTTCGTCAGGGAAGGTTTCTGTGATAGGTGCATTTCTCAGAGGAGGTTCATGCTGCTCTATTCCGGAGAGATGATCTGCTACCACATTCTGAACTCCAGGCTTGTCCTTTATTTCCAAATCGAATTCCTGGAGGAGAAGGATCCAACGAATCAGTCTTGGCTTGGCGTCCTTCTTCTGCTGTAAGTACCGGATAGCAGAGTGGTCTGTAAAGATGGTGACTTTTGATCCCAACAAATAGGATCTAAACTTCTCTAAGGCGAAAACCACAGCCAGCAGTTCTTTCTCTGTCACTGTATAATTTCTCTGTGCTTCGTCTAATATTCTGCTGGCATAGTGAATGGCGTAGGGCGCTCTGTCTTTTCTCTGCCCAAGGACAACTCCGACTGCAAAGTCTGACGCATCGGTCATTATCTCAAAAGGAAGAGTCCAGTCGGGCGGCTGTAAGATTGGAGCCTGGGTGATAAGCTCCTTCAGCTGATTGAAAGAAAGGAGAACCGGCTGATCAACAGTGAACTTAGTCTCCTTGCACAAGAGTTCTATCAGAGGTCGGGCAATGCGGCTGAAATCCTTGATGAATCGCCTGTAGAATCCCACATGCCCCAGGAATGACCTCACGTTCTTTACTGACTGAGGTGGCTGATGATTTCAAATGACATCCACCTTTGCCGGGTCGACTTCCATGCCACGTTTGGAAACGACGTGGCCCAACACAATACCTTCTGTGACCATAAAGTGGCTCTTTTCCCATGAAAGTACTAGATTGACTTCTCGGCACTTCTGAAGCACCCTGTCTAGATGCTCAAGACAGGAATCAAAACTGTTACCATAGACGGAGAAATCGACCATGAATACCTCGAGAAAACTGCCTACCATCTCGGCGAAGACTACTAACATGCATCTTTGGAAGGTTGCAGGTGCATTGCACAGACCAAAGGGCATTCTCTTGAAGGCGTAGGTGCCGAACGGGCAAGTGAAGGTAGTCTTCTCTTGGTCTTCAGGGGCGATCGCCACTTGGTTGTACCCATAGTACCCGTCCAGAAAGCAAAAGAACTCCTTGCCTGCGAGTCTCTCCAAAACTTGATCAATGAACGGCAAGGGAAAGTGGTCCTTCTTGGTTGCAGCATTAAGACGGCGGTAGTCAACACACACCCGCCAGGAGGTTGGTACCCGAGTAGAAATTTCCTCTCCTTTATCATTTGTAACCACGGTAAGCCCGGATTTCTTTGGAACTACATGCAGTGGGATTACCCGTTTCGAGTCGGAGATGGGATAGATGAAGCCTGCATCACACCATTTCGTTATCTCCTTCATTACGATGTCCCGGAGGTTAGGATTCAGCCTTCTCTGAAATTCACGGGACGGCTTGGCATCTTCTTCCAAATAGATGTGGTGTGAACACAAGGCTGGATTTATCCCTCGGAGGTCTGATACGCTCCAACCAAGTGCCTTGCGGTTCTTTTCTAGAACCTCGAGAAGTCGAGATTCCTGATCCGGATTCAGCCTGCTGCTGATGATGACCGGATACATTTGTTCTTCACCCGCAAGGAAAGCATACTTCAGGCCTGCCGGAAGTGGCTTGAGTTCTGGTTTTGATCTGTCCCCTTTATCTGTCACTTCAGATACCATGCTGGTGGCGGGATGTACTTCTTTGAGATATTTACCATCCTCATAACCCTGTTGAGATCCCGGTGATGCACCGAACGGTTCTGCGCTAAGCTGATCATGTTCGGTCTGGAATGACTGCTCAAGTAGATGCGCCTACATCTGAGAATCTGTCTCCCAAGAATCGTCGGAGCTTAAGGTGACTGCGCCTTCCCAGTCCTCCTCAAGAGTGAGGATTTCTCGGGTCCATGGATCATCCAAAGATAAGGCTGAGTCTCTGATCTTTGCAATAAAATCACAGTCTGCTTCTGATACTGCCTGGCTCTCATCAGTTGCGGCATTCGGCTCTCTGTTCATGTTCATCGTGATCTGCTGGGTGTTCGAGCTGAAAGTGATCTTCCCAGACCCGTAATCAACCACGGCACCTGAAGTACGAAGGAATGGTCTGCCAAGGATGATAGGGGTCTGGAGCAGGGGTGCAGGCGAGTCCATATCAAGTACTACAAAGTCAGCTGGGAATTTCATTTCCTGCACCTTAACTAGGACGTCTTCTAAAAGACCTTGGGGCCGCTTGACGGATTGGTCAGTGGACTGAAGGATCATGCGTGTCTGCTTGAGCGGTCCCAGCCCGAATTCTTGCATTATGGACGAGGGCAGAAGGTTGATGGAAGATCCACTATCCAAGAGAGTGCGCTCGAAGACCTGGTCAAAGATCTCACAACTGATCAGAGGTGCTCTTGTATCCTGTTTCTTCTGGGGGAGATTGCTGATAGCTGCTACCGTGGCCAAGGTGAGGACATGCCTCTCTACTTGTTGGCGTTTGTTTTCGTGCGCTGGGCGATGCCTGTTAGGACATGCCTCTTTCAGTCCTTTCTTTACGGCTGGCATGTATTCCACGGCCATCAACAAGGGAATCTCAACAGTTAATTTATCCAAAATATCCACAACACTTGGATCAGACAATGCCTTTTTTCGTTTTGTAATTTTTTTGGATTTTTGTATTGCACAAGGAAAAGGAATATTTAGACCACTGGCAGAAAAATGAGAGTTCTTATTTACATCAAAATCATCGCCCACAGAATGTTGTACATCCGAACTACAAAAAGGAGTACAAGCTGGATCTTGTCATGCTGGTGCTATCGGGCCATCAGAAAGGGTAGCATCTGCTCCATCGGCTGGCGAGGGATCAGCTGCTGCTGGCGGCTCCTCCAATGCTGGCGCGGCTTCGCTTCTGCTACAAGCTTCTTTTTGTTGTTTTTGTTTTTCCTATTTTTTTGTATTTTCTGCTGAGGTTGCTGATGACATGGCACGACGGCTGGACTGGCTTCTCCTTCTTCTTCCTCCTCACCCGCCCCTGGAGCTGGCACAACTGATGCGGAAGACGACGATCCACCTGTTTCTTTATTCACCCCAATCTTTGCAGCAGGTCGAGGCAAGGCCCTACCGCTCCTGAGAGTAACGACATTAGAATAGACAGTAATATCATTTTCTGACACGGACAAGACATTACTTTCTACCTGCTCTTTTTTCTTGAAATTATTGGGGTTGGCTTCGACCTGAGCAGGAATGGTAGTTCGGGTGGCGGTCAGGTCATCAAGCCGCTTGGTCATCTCCGCTAGCCCTTTGACAAGCTGGGCTAGACAATCCATGGTGGGGTTCACTGGAGGTGCCTTGGTGGTGTCAGCGTGCAGACCACGCTGTTGTTGCATCTGTTGGTGCTGAGGTTGTTTTTGGTGGTGCTGAGGTGGGGCAGGAAGCTGAAGTTGCTGATAAGAAGGAGGAGGATACTGCTGGTATTGCTGAGGCGGGGCAGCCGCATACTAGTGAAACGGCTGTGGATGACGGTACTACGGCTGCTGCTGGTGTGGAAAATTCTGCCTCCACTGGTTGGCATACTGAGAAGGCTGATGATACGGCTGATAAGGCTGAGAGGACTGCCCAAAGCTACCACCTTGAGGTTGGTGGTATTGCCGGTTGGCAAATGACTGACCCTGGGGTTGTCCCGTAGGACGGGTCGGCTGTGCTTCATGAGTCCAAACCCCATTCACTTCCTGGACTAGGGGTGGTGGTGGGAATACTGAATCAGATCCTGAGATAAACTCTGGTTGATACTCAACCATCTGCTACTGCGGCTGGCTCTGATCGGGTGCCTGCACGTAGTACACATGCTGGACTGTCGGTGGTTGCTGGCTCGGCTGAGGCTGATGTAGTGGTGGTTGCTCGTCTTTCCTCTCAGATGGAGCTTCGAGTGGTACTGCCGACTGGACAGAATTGATGGTACCTACCAGCAGTTCCAACTGCTTGGTGATGTGATCCAGCTTGTCCAAATTCTGAGTCCTCTTCTCGATCACAGCGAGTTTTTCGAGATCCTGTGATCGTTTCTTGATGATGTCAACTTTAGAGAGATGGCCCCCAATGATGCTGAGGTTGGAGCTCTCATCTCTCTCTGTTTCCTTGGACGCTGCCATGTGCACTTGTTTTTGAAGGATCTGGGGCTGCTTCTGATATGCCTTGGATGAAGAGAGGGCGGCCTCTCCCTCGGCCATTTCTTCAAATATCTGCCAGACTACGTCTTCATCCTTATTGAAGTGTGAGCCCCCACATGTTGCATCTACGAGCCTTTGGCTTTCAATGTTCAGTCCCCCAAAGAAATGCTGGACCAAGCTGGTCTTCGGAATATCATGATGGGGACATTTCTCCTGCAGGTCAGTGAATCTCTCCCACGCTTCATGTATCGACTCATGGCGTCTTTGGGAGAAATTACTGATACAGGCTCGCATCTGGTTGAGCTGACCTAGAGGGTAATATTTGTGCAGAAAGGCGGACTTCAGCTCCTCCCAGGTCGTCACAACCTTCCCCAGATGATTGACCCAATAGAGGGCCTTGTCCTGTAAGCTGAAAGGGAAAGCCATCATCTTGACAATGTCAAGAGGGACATTGGGATAGTGGGTAGTACGACAAATGCGGGAGAATTGCTGCAGGTGAATGTACGGCTCCTCGCTGGTGTTTCCATGGAATGCAGGGAGGAGAGCAATGAATTGGGGCTTCAGCTCAAAAGGAGCGTGTACCGGGGGGATAATCCACTCGGTCATCTGGCTGTCTCCCGGATTGTATGTTTCTTTAAGTGTTGGCTTTGGTGGTGGTGGAAATTCTAGATCATCATCATCTGCACCACCACCTCCACCTCCTCCTCCCCTGCCTCCTCTGCCTCTGCCTCCTCCTCCATCGTATCGGTTCATCATATCATTCAACATGTCCTGAAAGGCTGTCTGTGTGAGTGTCTGTTCGGTCAGCTGCTGCTGGATAGCCTGGATAGATGCCAATAACTGTGCATTGACTTGATTCTGATCTGGCACCTGTCCCTCTGGCTGGGGTGGCTGCTGACCCTTGCCCTTTCCTCCTGGAGCCATGTCAGGGTCTGAGTCGGACGAGATGAACTCCAGCGTAGTCTCCAGGGCTCGCACTGTCTTCTATCTGCATAATGAGATAGTCCTGATCAGTCTGCTTGCAATTAATGTTCAGCTGCCGAGATGAAGCTGGAATTCAGGTCAACCCCAGCATGTTGTGAATGGAAAAGGATGTAGACTGTAATCGACTTCCATTCACAACGGCAAAAGTGGGACAAAAGTGATCCCAGTTTATTGGATGGCCAAGAGAAAGGTAGAAAATGAGGAGTCTGGAGATCGATCCGCAAAGTCCGGATCGGGTTCTCGGGAATCGCCTCGAATTTATTGGCGGAGTCGAGTCCATGGAATCGATGTGGGTGTCGGCATGGTCCCGACGGAAACCATCCATGGATCAACTTCGCAAAGTACAAGAGAAGATAGGATGTTGGATGAAAGATACGATGGTCAACGAGGAATAAAAAGGAGTGCAAAACAGTAGAAAGGCTCAAACTGAGCGGGGGTCAAAGAGGAGTGACACAACAAAATTTGCGCAAAGGCGCGGGATTTGATCTTTGAACCTTAATCTAGATCCATACAAACACAATACAAAATCGGGTTCACCAACTCACACCATGTGAAGCCATAAAGGTTCGGCTACTTATTATCTTTTCAGTTTTAGAGTTGTTGTTTCAGGCATATCTTATAACAAGTCCTTAGTACGCTACCCTATAGGAGAGAGAGTACTGCCGGAAGGGTATCCCGTACTTGTCCTCCTCCTGTGTAACCTGTAGTTTGTACTCTTTGGAGTCCTTGTAACCCTTCCTGGATCCCTACTCAACCAAAGAAATAGAGAGAGGAAGCCGATAGGCGAAACCGCTACTTCGGTCCTCGCTCGCAACGGAATCACCCGTGAGCCTACAAGAACCTTCTCGGACGCAGGACAATGAGACAGACACCCCCGTGAAGGCGTGGCCTATGCTCGATACTTCGGACAGGATCGATGCTCTACACAACAGAGAGTCATCATTGGTGACCAAACCCTACTCGCCTACGTACGATAGAAGCGCCATTACTTCGGAAATCCTGGCGATACACAAGGCAGTTGCAGACTGGGTTTTTGGCTCTAATCCTTAGGGGGTCGCACTCGCTCAAGGGAGTAGGGTTTTGGTCCCCCTCCAAGGTACCTGAAAACAATGAGGGCTTTATGAACCCGGTATAATGATAGTCCATTACGGATTTTAATTAAGGTCAAAGTTTATTTAGCAGTCCCCTGGTTTTAATTTTTTGGGTTTTCACTTTTTTTAGTCTGTTTCATACCAGCGCCTAACGTTTTTGTAGATTTTCATTTAAGTCCTAGGTGCTCAAAATCAGAGGGAGATAGCGGAAAAGCCGTGCAAGTTGGTTCTATGATGGAAATCTCACCATTGAACTGAATGATGCATGCTGAGTTAGAAGACTTACAGTGCATCCCAGCTCTCTCCATGTGGTATGCAAAACAGAATTTTTAAACCTATCTACATGGCAGTGTGCATTCGACAAAATCGCCCTAAACATTAGCTGCTATTAACGTGAAGAACCACAAGCTGGTCACTTATCTTTAACCTAAGGGTCCGGTCTTGGCTTACCCCTCCTCTTCTCGACACACTCGAGTTCAGGAGTAGCGCTTGATGGGGTTCACTCACGGCACATGGGTTAATAGATAAATGATCGAGCTGTTTAAGTTTGACTAGATCCATACGAAGTAGCCTATAGGAACATGCATTCTTATTAATGTTTGTCTAGGGGCTCCAAGCACATAAAACAAAGTAAAATAAAGGCAGAAAGCACAAAACAGCGGAAAACAAAGAAAAGAAGGCGGTAGAAATCACGGAAAACGGCGATGAGGCCCCCAGGTGAACAGACACCCGGGCACTGGACCTCATTGTGAAGAGTAGAGTCCTGTTAATTATTACATGCCAAAATTGTCTCTCTCTCACCATAAATTACAAAAATAATCCTAAGTGTTCTGAACCTATCTAATCCCCATCTCCTTGCTTCCTTGATGCTCTCTCCAAGTGGTCATGAGGTGAAGACCACCCTCCTCCATGCTCGGCTGCCTTGGCCTCCTAAGAAGCCATCCTCGCGTGGCGGGCCCTCGCATCAAAGTCACAAAAAGATTGCATTAGTATAGCTCAACCAATCAAACTAGAGCCGATATAAAATAATCACAATAAATGAATCAATCAATAGAGCATGGTGCTTAATGACAATAAGAATAGCTTCTCACAAAATCAATGATGAATAAAAAATGTACACAAGAATGACAAAATAAATTAGGCTATGCTCATTGCTCCCCGGCAACGGTGCCATCTGATAACGAGGATTTTCCACGAGGGTCACCATGAATAATAAATAAGTTGTCGCCGAGGCGACCGCTCGCAGAATACCCAAGTTATACAGCAATTAACCCACAATGAAAAAATGTATCAATCAAGCTCAAAAAGAAATGTGAATTAATCTTTTACTACTCTACCATAAAACGTATAGGGAACAAGCATGTAGAGGTCGAACCACAGAGAACAATACAAAAATGCATAAGCCTATATGTACCACAGAGTCATCCATGTGTGAAGCCTATTTTTGTGGGTTTTTTGAATTATATATATATTTTTTAAATTTTTTAATTTTGTATTTTGATTTTTGATTTTCTGCTTTTTATATTTTATATTTTATATTTTTCTATTTTCTTTTTCAATATGGGAAAATAAGGACAATGTAATAAAAGACAAGATAAAGTATTTATAAAAATGTGCAAAAATAACCAAAAAGTCAGAAATAAACTGTTTTTGATATTTTTAGGATTTTTTACTGTTTTTGTGATTTTTGGGTATTTTTCAAACTGTTTTTGGTATTTTTAAATACTGAAATAAAGCAAAACAGTGGGAAAGCTACTGGCTGGAGATAAAATTAGGAATTAAAAAGAGCAAACAGCCTCAAAATTCTTCCACACTATTTTTCTAATAAAGCTAATAAAATAAAGCAGAAATAGGAACTGAGTTCATAGTTTTCTGATTTTTCTTTGATTTTATATAACTTTTTGAAGTTTTTGTGTATTTTTGAATTTTTAAGGTTTTCCTTTTGCGATTTTTATGGATTTTTGGACTGACACTGAAATAGAAACTAATACACACTAGGGAATTTTTTTGTAATTTTTCGAGGTCTTCTAATATTTTTTTGGGATTTTATAAAATAGACAGTGAAGAAAAAGCATGTTTTTGATTTTTAATAAATGCAAAACTATAACAAAATCCAAAAATACGGCGTGCAAGGATACACTAACAGGAGCATATGTCCATTTTTGCAAGATTTTTCAGGTTAATATGGAGCACAAGATAAATGGACAAAGCATACAAAAAATACATGGCCAAGTAGGGGTATTTTTGCAAATAAAATAATTAGCAGGGGCATCCATGCAAAAATTAAAAATGAACGTTAACTTTTATTTTCAGGTCCATTTTACAATTACTAAAACACGACAGGGTTTACATGCAAATTTCACACTCCTCACGTGGGGACTGCACGTGAGGCGCGGAGGGACTAAACTGCAAATCTAAAAACATCAGGGGTCCTTCTGCAAATTATACAATTTATTTACAACGTGACTTTTTATTTTTGGTATTAAACTGTAAATACAAAAATCGGGGGGGATGTGAAATTTACCCCAAATAAGGTGCATCATCCTGCGGCACTGGATGCACCACTTATCCACGTGTCGCCCATCTGACGGCGGATGCCGATTCGTCGATGAAGGGCATGGATTAGAAGCTCCTGGCTGATCTGACGGTGGACGCGTGTCTTCATCGAACGGTCGTCGTGCAGTCTGGGCCTCGCCTCCCGATCCGACGGTGCTGGAGGTGTCTGGAAGAACGGGGAAGAAGCTCGCCCCCGGCGAGCTTCGATCGAGCAGCTCAGGCTCCTCCGGGCACCTCCCGCGCATCTGAAGTGCTTTGGACGTAGCTGGGAAGCTTCCGCGTCGTCTGATGGTGTTCACATAGCTCCTGGATCGATTCGAGCCCAGATGGGCTCTATCCTTCGTTGTACCTGCATAGGAAGAATCGGGGGCGAGAGAGCTACCTCCTCGACCCGGGGTTTTGAAGCTTGGCAGCGAGATGAAGTGAGGTGGAGGGGCTCCGGCGTACGGCGGAGGTGGAGCCCCGATTCGCCTAGACCGAAGGTCCTTGGTTGGTCAGAGGGGATAGAACGATGGAGAAAGCGATGGGGATCGAGATGGGGTGCTCAGGGCGGTCGGAAACAGTCTGGTCTACGGTGAAGAAGTCGCCGGAGAGGAGCTCCGACGAACTTCGAATTTGGATTTTTACGCTACGGGAATTAACTAAAGACTAATTTAACTACTGGAATTAAAAACTAACATTAAAATCTAACTAAAAAGGCATGAAAGGACAACTCTTATACCTGGGGGCCTCCAGGGAGCAGGGCGGACGCCGGAGCTCCACCGCGACAAAATCTTCCTCCCTCCGGCCGATTCGAGACATCAGCACACCCCCCTGTCACGAGGAATGTCCCAGGACTGGAATCAAGGCTTAAGGTTGGATTAAATGTGGCCAAATTCGAGTAAGGAGGCGGAGCTACTTATTTATAGACAATGGCAAGGAGCCTTATTGACCGGCGATTATTACATGATCCAAAGAGTATCAGATTGATCCAAAGAATCGGCGGGCTTTAGTGATGATTAGAGAGCAATTCTTGTGAAGGAAGCATCTTCGATTGATGGATGGTGTGCCTGGGAAAAATGAGAGAAGACGGGCGAAGAGACACGTTGCGTCACATCGGGCGGCTGGGGGAGCAGTTGACCGAGCGGTCAACTGTTGACGGCCTGTGATTGGTCCAAGTCATCTGCTAGAAGACAAAACAGGGAATTTGAGTTGAAATTGATTTATTTACAATAGTAAATGATTTTATTAGAATTTTCTTAAAACATAAAAAATGTGTATTTTTTCATGTAGTATTTATTTGTGATTTTGTATTGAATTTTTTGAAGTGTTTTATTATGGTTTTAATTTAATAATGTGTAAATGTATGTATTTACATGTATTTTGTGTATTTTATTTTTAATTTGTTTATTTTCTTTTATTATTTTATTGGCCTATTTTATAATTTTATAATTTATTTTTGTGAGTAGAAAGGTATTTTTATTTAATTTTTAGGAGTTTATTTACATTTTTAAATAAATAGGTATATGCTTATGTAAGTATACTTATAGGTATTTACTTATATACATTTTATTTATTTAATGATTTTTACTTATTTTTATTTTGAATTTGTATTTTTAATGAGTTATGTATAATATATACATTATTATAAAAATATAGAGGAATAAAGAATAAAAGGATAAAATCCCTGTGTATTCATGTACATTCTTAACATAGGTATTTTGTCTATGTATTACTTGAACTTATTTTATTTTACAAACTCTTTTTAGTTTTCTTTTAGTTTTAGTATGTACATGTATTATATACATTATTTACAAGATTCTAAAAATATAAATTTATAAAAATACTGAATATTGAATAAAATGAATATTTTAATCAGGTATTGTGTACAAGAAGGGCCAAAAACCTAACTTCCACAGATGGACTCCAAAAATTATGAAACCAATTTTATAAAATAGTTCTTGGAATGCTATATACAATTAAAGATGAGTTTGGGTGATTTGGAGTTTTTATTTGCAAGATCTGGGTCTGTGAAGTTGAGATTTCGGCTTTTTATTCTGGGTATAAAATGTACACTGAGTATTATTTTTACACACACTCAATTTTTGTATTTCTATTTACATTATTATCTACAACTTTCATGAACAAAGTTTCTTTATTTGATGAATGAATAATTATGTACAAAATAGGTGTCAAAAATGCATAAATAAATGCATGAATAAATGAGGTATTTATTGTATTATGGGCCCTTATCTCCCCCTACTTTATTCCTTGTCGGCCAATTCCATTCTGGACTTGGTCTCTGGGTTAGGGTCATAAAATATTTGCAATATTTTATTCCTTTTTTCTTTTCTTCCCTTTATTCTATAATTTTGGCATTAAAAACCTTATTATATGTACATTCATTATAGTGAATCATGAATGCTATTATATACAAATTAATGCTATTTACATGCATTTGCTGGGGTTTTTGAGGCCAAAATGATAGAATAAAGGTGATGAAATGGAGATTCATCAGCTAGCTCCACTGCTTTTACCAAAAGTTGGTGCACACTGATCAACAATTTTCATTAAGTTTCATCGCTCCCTGGCATGTAGGTAGATATAAAAGAGATTAGCATATGAATCTTGTTCACGTACTGGCTAGGATTTTGCTGACACTCAGGTTTTCTGAAGCCTTCACTAACTTTATCCCATCCTCGAGCATCATAAGATCGGATCGAAACTCAAATCTCTAGTTCCAGTTCCTCAAGTGATGACTCAACTCATCTCATCAATCATGCAGTTATGAAAGTGATTGTGCTGATCATATTCGTTTTGAATGTATAGATGAAGAGTGCAATATAGCGCTCAACCTTTCAAACTATAGAAGTGTGGATAATTAAGTTCAAAACCCTAATGACTAAGGCTGGCTAACTCAGAATCTCAATATCTCAGAAATCAAGTGTCCTCAAAATTCCTTAAGCCTTGAGTGATAGTGAATGTGTCAGGAATATATCAACCAAGGAATGCATGAAATGCTTGATGAAATGCAAGATTATTAGTGATTTTTTTCTTTGTTTGTTTTTTTGAAAAACAGGTATTATTCACATAAAAATACTACTTGTACCCATCCCCGATGTTAGATGAATACAATTAAAGTACGAGCTATGGATAAAGTATATAGAATATATAAAAACACCCCCTATACTTAGCGTATGCAATGTCCTCATGGCACAAAGTGAAATGTTGGCAAAGCTCGTACTAGGTATAGATGGGCCAAAAAATAGAAGTCGACATGCCCCCCTATACTTAGACTTTTGAGGAACTAAGCATGGAAGAAAAGGATGAAATGAGGCAATCGAGGGTGAATGTAAGGAATAGAAGTGTTGTATAGACAATGAAATCCATCCCCTTAAAGTAAGTATCGGGAGACCGAGAGCGGGTTGATGGATCTTCATAAGAGTATTGGATCCAGAGAGGTGGTCTATCTGGGCAAATCAAGTTTTCATCAAAATCTATGCCCCGAGTGAAGGAGATTTGTTCAACTTGTGCTAATTGCTCGTTGGATTTGATAAAATGTTTAAGTAGATGACCGTTGACTATAGATGTTTACGCGCCATCTGCGGTCTCTGAGATCTCAACATTACCATTATTGTGTACCTTTCTTACAATGAAGGGTCCCGTCCATTTTGATTTCAATTTACCTTGGAAAATTTTCAATTTTGCATTAAATAACCAGACTTTCTGCCCTGGGACAAAGATCTTTGTTTGAATGTTCTTGTCATCCCATCTCTTTACTTTGTCCTTGTAAATGGTGTTGTTTTCATAAGCATGATTTCGAATTTCGAATAGTTCATTCAAATCCATCTCTCGGTTCTTATTTCCTTGGTGACAGTTCCAATTAATTTTTTTGATTGCCCATTCTGATTTATGCACGAGTTCTGCGGGCAAATGGCATGGCTTTTCAAATACCATTCAAAACGGGGAGGTGCCCAATGGGGTCTTATAAGCCGTCCGATAAGCCCATAGAACTTGGTCCAGGAGTTGGGACCGGTTCTTCCTGTCAGAGCGGACGAGCTTCTATAAAATTCCATTGACCTCTTTTGACATCTCGGCCATGCCATTGGATTGTGGATTGTAAGGACTAGCGACACAGTGCTCGATGCCGTATTTCTTAGTCAACTTCTTCACCTCCCAGTTGATAAAGTGGCTACCCCCATCAGATATTAAGATTTTTGTAATTCCAAACCTCAAAATAATATTATCCTTCAAAAACTTGCAAACAGTTTTGCTATCTACTGCTCGAGTAGGGATAGCCTCCACACACCTATATAAATAATCTACCGTGAGAATAATATATTCAAATCCTCAACTATTAGGGAATGGACGCATAAAGTCAATGCCCCATGCATCTTATACATCACAGATGATCACTGGTTGCATAAGCATGGCATCTTTGGAACCAATGGTCCCTCCCATTCTCTGATAGATGGGGCACGACCTGACAAAATTGTAAGCCTCTTTAAACAAGGTCGGCCAGTAAAATCCACATTGCAGTATTTTCTCAGCGGTCCTTTTCCAAGAATGATGTACTCCCACCTCCAGGGTGTGGCAGAGATTGAGAATACTTTGGTATTCGTCTTAAGGAATACATCTTCTCCATATGCAATCCGGTCCTTCAAAGAAAAGGAATAGATCCTCCCAATGGTAGTGTCTCATTTTAGATATGAGTCGATCGATTTTATTCCTGGGCCATCCTTGAGGAACTTTCGTGGAGACAAGATAATTCATCGTGTCAGCATACCAAGGGAGTGAAACAATAGCAGAAATTGACTCGTCTAGGAAGGTTTCACTGATGGATTCAGATTCAGGGATTTTGTTATGTTCGATCTGTGATAAATGATCAACAACAACATTCTTAACCCCAGGTTTGTCTTTAATCTCCAAATCAAATTCTTGAAGCAATAGTATCCACCTAAGGAGTCGTGCTTTTGCGTCTTTTTTGGCCATTAAGTATCGAATGGTAGAATGGTCTACGTAAACTATCACCTTTGATCCAAGAAGTATAGATCGAAATTTTTCCAAGGCAAAAATTACAGCAAGCATCTCCTTTTCGGTCACAGTGTAATTTTTCAGAGCAGGGTCTAAAACTTTGCTTGAGTACTGAATAGCATATGTGATTCCATCTTTTCGTTGTCCTAACACAGCTCCTACTGCGAAATCGGATGCGTCTGTCATGATCTCGAAGGGAAGAGATCAGTCGGGAGCTTGTAGGACGGGAGTCTCAATGATCCTCCTTTTTAGTAATTCGAAGGCTTCAAGACACTTATGATCTACAAGGAATTCGGTGTCTTTCCCTAGGAGGTCAGTTAGCGGTCGGACAATTTTTGAAAAATCCTTGATAAATCTCCTGTAAAATCCGACATGCCCTAGAAAAGACTGTACTGGTTTCACATTTGTAGATGGCTCAAGCTTCTTGATCACATCAACCTTGGCGCGGTCAACCTCCATTCCCTTCTTGGAGATTCATACCCCAATACAATGCCCTATTTTACCATGAGATGTCTTTTCTCCTAGGAAAGCACCATATTCACATCCCTACACATTTGGAGGACTTGATCCAGGTGCGCTAGACAATCATTGAATGAATCACCATGGACCAAGAAGTCATCCATGAAGACTTCCAAGAAATCCCCAACCATGTCGGCAAAAATTGCAATCATGCATCGTTGAAAAGTGTCGGGGGCAATGCAAAGCCCAAAAGGCATTTGCTTGAATGCGTATGTTTCGAAAGGACATGTAAATGTGGTCTTTTCCTGGTCCTCTGGGGCGATGGCCGCCTGATTGTAGACCGAGTACCCATCTAAGAAACAGAAGTATTCTCTTCTTGCCAATCTCTCCAAGATTTGATCAATGAAAGGCAGTGGAAAGTGATCCTTCTTCGTTGCAGTATTCAAGCGCTTGTAATCCACACAGACACGCCACAACATGTGTACCCGTGTCATGATCTCTTCTCCCTCCTCATTGGTGATAATATGAAGTCTTGACTTTTTCGGAACAACATGCAAAGGTGACACCAACTTGGAGTCGGAGATGAGATATATGATACCAGCCTTACACCATTTTTCGATCTCAGTCTTAACCACTTCCCGTAAGTTTGGATTCAATCTACGTTGGCATTCACAGGAGAGTTTAGCATTATCCTCCAGGTAAATATGGTGCGAGCACATGGCCGGATTTATCCCTGGAAGATCAGACAATCTCCAGCCTATAGCCTTGCGGTTTTTCTCCAAAACATTAAGCAGGCGGATCTCCTGCTCTTCTATCAGATGTGAACTGATGATGACCAGAATTCGTCCTTTTTCTCCTGCAATGAAGGCATACTTAAGCGTAGGGGGCAATGGTTTGAGTTCAGGCAGGTCAATAATATTGCTCAAATATGGTTCTCTCAGTGATGCTTCTTGTTGTGATGTGGACGCTTGCAGTGTATCAATACCGACCACCATCGTGGGTATTTCTGGGATCGGATCACTAATGATGGAATGTGGTGTGGCAAGCGCCACGTTCGATCTATGTACCTTACCCAGGGATTGTCCATAAAGAGAATGGACTGACAGGTCCAGAGGGGCCTCTGAGTCTCATAGAGTATGGTAGATGCATGAATGAGCTGGCAGACTAAGTCATCAACAATTTCCTCTTCAGATGAGGTTGATTTTATCATAGTGGTTGGGTTTTGTCTCCAGGGCCCAACTGTTGCTTCTGTATATTCTGTCTCAATTTCTGATTTTTCAGACTCAGTGCTCGACTCAGTGTCAGGTCTTTGAAATCTAGTTTGCTTCATTTTAAGTTATACTTTTCCAATTTGGATTCTCCTAGATGTGTAATCAAATATAATTCATGTGGTCCTAAGGAAGGGTCACCCTAGTATCATTTGGGAGTCTATCAAATTTCTAGGGACATCCATGTCAAGTATTGTGAAATCTACTGGGTAGTTTTGTCCTCTATGTTTATGACAACATTTCGAATCTCCCCCCTAGGTCTCTTAGTTGATGTATCTGCGAATTGAAGTACAGCTACAAATTGCTTAAGAGGACCTAGATTCATATGCTCAAATAGGATTGTGAGCATGAGATTGATGGATGAGACATTGTCTAATAAAGTTCTTGTAAATTTGATTTCTTTGATTTGGCTAGTGACTAAGTGTGCACCCATGTCGCTTTTCTTCCTTGGCAGCTCATTTTTTATAAGACGAGATGTGGCAACAGAGAGAATGTGTTTCTTTGTTCGGCTAGGAGTAAGTTTATTGGCCCTTGTTGGTGTGCATCTCACCTTAAGGTACTTTCGAAAAGCCGAGTCTCTTTCTATCACCTCGTCTAAGGACAGAGTGAAATTAATATTTTCTTTGCAGATGCGGGCCATCTCGTCATCATTTTTTTGGTTTTTTTATGCTTTTATTCTTTCCTGTCGTAAGAGCACGGGGGAAAGGGATGGATTTGTTGTGATAAAAAACATCATTTGCACTAGATAAGTTCATATCGTATATCATTGGATCTAGAGTGACTATCTTTGCCGATCATACCGCCATCAGGTACCTCATAGCAAAGAAGGATGCCAAAGCGAGACTGACTAGATGGATCCTTCTACTCCAGGAGTTTGATATTGAGATTAAGGATAAACCTGGAGTCAAGAATGTGGTGGCGGATCATCTCTCCTGATTAGAGCATCTTGAGGATTCTGACAAGATTGATCCTATTACTGAGACCTTCTCATATGAGGCGATCCTTGTTATCGCCTCGCTCCTGTGGTACGCCAATATTGTGAACTATCTTGTTGCCAAGAAAGTTCCACAAGGTTGGCCAAGGCAGCGACTTGAGACCTTCCTAGCAAAGGCCAAGTCTTACCATTGGGAGGATCGCATCCTTTACCATGAAGGAGGGGATAGTGTCTGGAGACGGTGCATTCCTCAGGAGGAGCACCATAGCGTCATCTCCTACTGCCATAAGCTGGAGGCAGTAGGACATCACTCTGGGAGGAGAACGGCACAGAAAGTGCTCCAATCCGGCCTATGGTGGCCTACTCTCTTCAAGGATTCTTATAAATTCGTGAAGAGATGTACAGACTGTCAGAGGATGGGCACTTGTGGATAGCGTGACATGATGCCGATGCAACCCATTTACTTATGTGAGGTTTTTGATGCATGGGGCATTGATTTCATGAGTCCATTCCCTAAGATCCGGGATTCAAGTACATTCTGTTGGTCGTTGATTATGTGAGTCGTTGGGTTGAGGCCATCCCCGCCCGAGCCGCATATGCTAGGGCTGTATGCAGATTTTTGAGGAAGAATATCATTTCACGGTTCGGGGTACCTCGAGTGGTGATATCTGACGGGGGATCTCATTTCATCAACGACAAGGTAAAGGCCCTTGCTAGCGAATTAAGCATTGACCATCGAGTAGCCACTCCATATAATCCTCTGGCAAATGGTCTTGGTAAAGTGTCGAATAGGGAGATCAAGACTATGTTGCAGAAGGTCGTCCTCCCTGAATGAAAGGATTGGTCACAGCTTTTGGACTCGGTCTTGTGGGCATACCGGACGTCCTTCAAGACTCCTTTGGGTACATCTCCCTTTCACCTCGTTTATGGAAAGCCCTACCATTTACCTTTTGAGATTAGGCACAAGTCACTTTGGACTGTCACAGATATACTATTGGATCTAGTGAGTATAGGAGACGAGGAGGGCAGAATTGGCAGCCCTGGAGGAACTTAGAGATGCAGCCTTTTCGAGCAGCCTACATTACAAGGAGCGAGTGAAGGAGTGGCATGATTCTCATATCAGCCAAAAGCAGTTTGAGCCAGATCAGAGAGTATGGTTGTTTGATGCCAGGCTTAGATTATTTCCATGGAAGTTGCAGAGCAAGTGGAAGGGACCATACCCGGTCCGAAAGGTACATGACAATGGAAGCATTGACATATCTGAGATGTCATTTGAGTCTACCTTTTGTGTTAACGGGAAGCGGCTCAAACCATATCTATATCATGAGCCACTGGTCGTTGACGTCGCCCCTATTCATTTTGTGTGAGATGTGGCCTTTGATTCACATCTAGTGCATCTCATGCCTGATTATCACTGTCTTCCGCCTTGTATAGATCCAGATGTCCATATCATTTCATTCTTTAGTCCTACACCCTATTTTCATCCTATGATTATGCTATACTTAGGGTGTATGATGAATACACATTCATCACTCTTTATTCTTTTATTTTAGCTACAAAATCTTTGCCAAACACATGTATATTCATGTAAATACAAATAATTATCAAATTGCATGCATTGTATAAAATTGAATAATTAGCATATTTTTGTGCATAAATAAAAGAATAACGAGACAAAAGAAAAAGAGGAAGATATTCAGATAAATATCGAGCGACCTATCCCAAGGGAGGGCTCAGCATGGGCATGACCGCATAAATGCCCAAGTAGAGAGAGATAAGGAAGCTTATATACCTGTAAATAAAATAAAAATATTTTTCCTCATATAAAAATAAAAATAAGTTTGTAAATATTTGTAAATATTTGTAAATACAAAATCAAAATCAAAAAAAGAAAATTAAAAAGAAAATAAAATACCCTTCCTTGTGTATATCCACCATGTACATAAAACCACTTCTATATTTATTTTACCTTGTAAATAAATAGATCAAAATCCCATAAAACTTGTATATATTCTATATTTCATGTTGTAAATAAATAAAATAAAAATCATAAAAACAAAAATTAAAATAAAAAGAACAAAAATAAAAACCAAAAGAAACATTGTATATATACCATGTACATAAATGTATATAGCTATTTATTTTACCCTTGTAAATAAATAATAAAAATAAAATAAAATACCTTTTTATTCCTAATTTTATGCTATAAATAAATAAAATATAAAATGGGAATAAAAATGTACAAAAATAATTAATTAAAAATCAAAAATCAATAATGTATATATACCTATAGATAGTACTATATTGTAAATACCTAATTTATATTTCAAAAAAATAATTAAAAATCACAAAAAAAATAGTTTAAAATAAGAGGAACATTTTTCATGTTTTGCCTTTTGTGAAATTCAGCCATTTGCTATTTTAATTTGAATTTCCAAATCATTTCCACGTGACCGCCTCCTATTGTTGACCCCCCGGTCAACTCCCCCCTTTGGACCAAACCCCCGCGGATCTGCACACCCGACCCGACTTCTCTAAATTATTGTGTCATGACCCGATCGTCAAAACCCCAAATCCCAGGTCCTAATTGATCACCGCTGATCCAAGATCCGCGCCAGAGCATCCGCCTAGGGATCCGTGCTTCACGGAACCATGCCCGATCTCTTCTTCTCGGACCTGAGCTACTATATAGTCCGAGCTCCGTCGCGCTCTTCACTCATCTTTGGTCCACCCTAGGACCTCCATAGCCACCGTCTGAGTGACAGCTCGCAATTGGTTGTGTTGCAGCGAGGAGGGAGCGACTGGACCATCGATCCAGCGACTTTGTGCCGCCGTGCGCCGCCCAGATGTGGTGCTCGAGCCTCGGGCATCGACGACGCTCGAGGCTAGGACCTAGAGCTTCATCTGCTCATTCCTAGTCGACCTCGACCAGTAGGTAGCCTTCTTCCTTTCTCTCTTTAGCTAATTTTGATTTACGCCCAAATCTATCCATCGCCGACGAACCTCGATTCCGATCACCCTCGCCCACCTCTCGACCATCGGACTTGACCACCATCTTCTTGCTTCTCCCACGTACCTTCTGCACCCAGCCATCTAACCCAGTTCGCACAGGAACTGGGATACGAGCCCCACCATCGTCGCATCGCCGGAGCTTGCCCATATCACCGCACCGTTCACCTCCACCACCTTTAATCGGGTCGAGGCACTTTGCCCTCGACCTAGGAGTCTGTTACGTTGCTTTGCAGGTCAAGAAGAGCCCATCTGAGGGCTTGACGTTCAAACGCAGCAGCTCCCGCTTTGCCGTGGTCGCCTGTGCTCTCCGGAGCTCCGTTGTGCCATCGGAGGAGCCTGATCGACGCAGGAGGTCCAGGTGTTTCTTCTCCGATCATATGTAGCTCCCGAGGAGGACCACCGTGCGTATATTGGGCCGATGAAGTTCGCCGGCCGCCTGTTCTTCGTGATTCCTCCTGGACCGTCCGTTGCGCATCCACTCTCCAGATCTTCCGAGGACCGTCTGATCAGGGGCTAAGAGGAGGCCCAGTAACCACCATCCGATCGACGTGTGGCCCCCTCTCAGCCCTCCATCCAGCGGAAGGCATTCAACGCCTCACGACCGTCAGATCCAGCACGTGGCACCATCCTAGCCATCCTCTTAATAAAAGGGTAAATTACCCTGTAGGCCCTTCTCTTTCTGCATTTAATATTTAGTCCTGTAAGTACATTTTGTAGTTCTTTTATTTTTGTAAATATTGCATAGAGGACCCTGCCGTTTGTTTAATTTGCATTTTTACCCCTGTAAATGATGGATACGTGCGTCGACACGTGAGTTTTTGGTGAAATTGCATGATTTGCCCTGTGTTTTTCGTATGTTATTGTCTGCATCTTTTAAAATAGGAATGACAAATATGCCCTTCCAGGCCTGAGTCACGTGTATCGTGCGTGGGCCTCGGGGACTTTTACACTTCGAGCCCCTGGGTTTCCTTGCGTGTCATCAAAAGCACCCAGAACTTTATTTTAATTACAGATAGGTCCCTGTGCACTATGCTTTGTTGTTTGATTTTAATAAAATAGCAAAACTACTCCAAATTTGATGAAAATTGGAAACATGGCTCCTGCCACTATGTAAAATTTTCTCTAATTTTTGGAGACATTTCTTACTCTTTTTAGTATTTTTAAAAATTCAAAACACGCATTTTGCTTACTGTCTAGTTCTAAAAATAACAAAAAATTATTAAAACAACTTTAAAAATTACAAAAAAAATTTAGTTATTGGTTGTCTTGCTGTGTTTGATTTTCTGACCACTTTTGGTCACTTTTAGATTTATAAAAATTATAAAAATTGAAAAACATTGAAAACCCCATAAAAATCCTAGTAAATAATAGAAAAATCTAAAATTAATAAATCTAGCTCCTAATTTTTCCTTGTATTTTACATTTTACAGAAAAATTACCTTCAGACTTTGATAGGACCATTATCTATTTTATTTTAGCCCTCCAAGTCTGACTGGACAGTGTCTTTGATTTTCAGTCTTATTTTATTTTTATAAAATTCCATAAAAATCAGAAAACCCCAAAAATTAACCAAAAACATAGAAAAATTATAAAAAAACATAAAAACATTTTTATTTGAATTTTTGGATAAAGTTTGAGTAGTTAAATAATTGCGTGAAGTTTGCTTTATTTACTAGTTTTCTTACTTCCTCTACTATTTAAAAAAATCCGAAAAAATATAAAAATATTAAAAATCCACCAAAAATAGCTTTCATTTATTTGTTTTCATTTCTGACTACTTTGTAGGCCGCGAGGCCGTCACGTGCTCCCTGAGTCCGACCCTGGTCGCTATACCAGGCTAATCTAAAAGTCAGGGCCACTATTGAGTTTCTTTGATTTCTATCTTGTTTTGGTGGTCTGATCTCACATTTTTCTTGATTGATCTGATTGATTTCCCGAGTGATTGAGGTCGCAACGACCCGAGTTATTTTTATTCCTTAATCGCTTGGTTGATTTTTCGGGTCATCAGAATGGCGCCGTTGCCGGGGAGAACGACTTAGTAGTCGCATTTGATTTTTCCGCGGTTTTATTTTTCGTGGTTTTCCATAGATATTTTTGTATAGATTTTATATGACCTGTTTATATAATAATCTGGTTTGTGACACTGTTTGTTTTCTTGCGAGGAACGAGGACCGAGGCAGCTTTCTTCAGAAGCTGAAGCAATCGCGGGAGTCGGAGGCGTCTCTCTTCTCTACAGAGCCGCAGGAGGACGCGGGGAGCGAGCAAGAGTGTGGGAGCCGCGGATTAGCCGCAGATTAGTTTAGAGTAGTTTAGATTTACTTTTCAGACCATTTATTATTTGTAATAATACAGGAACAGGACTGAGACACTTGGACTTCAGAGATTCTCTGGGTCTGTTTCACCGAGCACCGGTGTGCTCGGGGGACCCTTCGATTTTACACGGCTTTTTCGTGATTTTGTTTCCTTTACTGCTTATTCGGTTTCTCGCAGTTTTTCGAGCCCCTAGCTTTAGGATTTTCTGCTTGATTGTGACGTAATTCATAGGATCCAAACACCATAATACATTTTCATGTTCCTATAGTTCGATAATTGGACCTATAATAAAAGATTAATAAAATAGTTGATTCACTACCTTCGAGCCTACGCGCCGCGAGCCCACCCCGTCAACGACCTGTCGAGCAGAGGAGGGGTGGGTTTAGACCGGACTCTCTGGATTGGAGGCTGGTGGTCAGCTAGTTGTTCTTTCGAGTAGCACTGTTGTTTAGGGACTCGATTTTTCCGCTTGCACCATTTAGGTAGTTTATTTTCTGTCTTTCAATTCTGCGCGGATCATCTTGCATGTAGACTGCTGGAGTCAGGTATGCACTTCTTACTTTGCATATATCATTGATTTTATCGCGCATCGACTTTTTCGTCTTCTCCCCTCTGTTTTGGACTTAATAACCAGGAGAACCGAAAAAATCGTTAGGCGAGTTGTTGATTATTGAAAAATACCTAAAAAGAAAAACAATAAAATTTGCGATTGCTAACTTTATCGACCCTAAAAGACGCTCACTGAAAAATTTGTCTTGGGGAGAGCAACCCCTGCATTGTCTTGTTTGCTTGCACGAGAGAGTGATCCCGTACACTAGGTAAAGCCCTCCGATATTCGTCTCGACTGATTACCGGCTATTTCTGTACGGGACAGTCGGTTGAGAAAATATCGGGTAACCCAACAGGTCACGTAATCGCTCTGCTATCCTGACTGATCACCAAAATAAAATTTACAAGATAATTGACCGAGCCTTTACGGTCCTCAGCTCGCTTTGTGTTGGTGAATCGGGGGTTTGCTTGTTATCATAGTTGTTACCAGATCTCATCCGCACTACTCGTCAGATCACGATGATGGGTCGGAGGTCTCTTAGACAGCCTCCGGCTGCACCGCTTATTAGCACTCCAGCGCACTCATCTAGGTCGGTTCGTGGGAGCTCAGACCCGCTCTTTGAACCCGAGTTCGATTCCGCCATGTTCCCCCTCGATCCCCCTTCTTCTGAGACCGAGATACCAGTACCAGAGGAGAGACAGACAGATGATTTATCGGCACCTGAGTTTGGATGTTTTTATTTTGCAGAGACTATGGCCGGCAGTAGTGATGACCGCACCACAGGTCCCCGAAGAGATCAGACTTTTGTCTTGGACCAGGGTGCGATCAACTCCACCCTGATCGCCTCCCTAGACTCAGTTCAGCTGCAGTTGAGGGATCAGGGAGAATTCATGATAGAGATGAGGCGCGAGTTGGAGCAGATGAGAGCCGACCGCGAGCAGCGTGACCCAGGGGGAGGACCCGATGATGCAGCAGCAACCGCGACAGCAGCTGTCGCAGCAGGACCTACGAGACCGATGCGGGAGTTACACAACCCCGGATCGACTTTGACGCACCGTTGGGTGGTACTTCCAGCGATCGTGGGGGACTTCAAGTTCCCCCCGAACACACTTCAGCTTCTACCCTGGTTTCATGAGCTGGCTACTGAGGAGCCCTATCTCCACCTTCAGGAGTTTGAGAAGATTTGCAGCACTGTCCACGACCGTCAGGTGGACTAGGATACCATACGGATGATTGCCTTCCCCTTCTCCTTAGCAGACAGAGCATCCACCTGGCTGAAGCACTTGAGGAAGTTCGTCTACACCTGGGAGCAGCTCCGCACCGAGTACTTACATAAGTACTATCCACTCGGGCGTACAAACGCCGCTAGAGCCCTGATCAACAACTTCTCCATGCTCCCCAACGAGCAGTTCCACGAGGCATGGGAGAGATTCAGAAAGCTGACCGACAGATGCCCGCACCATAACATTTCCAAGCCGAACCTTGTTCAGAGCTTTTTCAGCGGGCTGACACCGGAGCTTCAGGGTTTGGTGAACGCTTCTTGTGGCGGGTCTTACTTCGCCAAGGATCACGATCAGGTCTGGGCCATCCATGAGGAGATGGCTGAGAACTTTATGGTGATGTCCCAGACCCGATTGTACACACAAGGCAGACCCCAGCAGCCACAGACCGTGCAGTACCAGAGGATAACACGGGTTGACGCCGGTCCATCCAGTTCGTCAGTGGTAGCAGCAACACAGGCTGAGTCCTCAGCCGCAGACATGTGGATCATCAGTGAGAAGCTGGACCGAATGGAGATTATAGAAAAGAAGCTGTGCCAGGGCATCACGCAGATGGAGTAGATGGCACAGACTCTGAGCGACCTGAAGACACAGCTCATGTGTCTCCAGGAGGCACAGACGGCTTCACAGCCTCGTCTTCAGGCACGAGGCGATCCGAGTAGCAGCAGCGTCTCGTCCCTACGCTTCAGCTCTCACCAGCAACCTAGACAGGCCCATCTTGTACAGGCGGAGCCGTACCAGCATCCGCAGCTCACCTACCAGACACCACCATCCACTGACACTTAGATGGTGGTATACCAGTCGGATTAGCCTCTGGCAGTACTCCTGCTAGCCCCTTACGATTCAGAGCCGTTGATGGATGTCAACGGGATTTGGTACGACTGCCCCCAACCCGGTATTCGACGAGACCATCCCGGATTCCGTTGGACGGCCGGAGGTGCCCAGCCCCAGCAGCAGCTGTCAGGACAGGGTGACCAGTACAACCATCAGAGGGATCACCACCAGCAGCAGCCCCCAGTGTACCCACAGCAGCAACAGCAGTCACAACAGTATGGTCCTCGTCCCTATCAGTAGGGACAGTCTTGGAGGCGTGAGCAGCCTCATCAACCCCAGCAGTACCCCTCTCACCCACAGCAGCACCAGCAGCAGCAGCCTCATTACCAGAGAGGCTACCCGTCAGGTTCTCATGGGCCATCCTATGAGAACCCCACCTTGGATGACATAGCCCACATCCTCACAGATCAGCCGGCTACCTTTCGACGGGAGATGGATGAGTTCCGCCAGGAGATGCGGGACATTGTGAGAGGGAAGGCCGCCATCCCTGCCCAGATAGAGCCCAATCCTAACAACCTCAAGAGGAAGTCTGAGCAGGTAGTTTGTACTGTGTATGACACTCCGAGTGATGTTCTTGGTGATATGTATGCATATCTTTTTGATATTGATTTTGTCACACTTAGGAGAGGTAGGATGCCAACAGGCGGCGCCTCGTCTGAGTTACACCACGAGGATACTTCCAGAGTGCTAGACGAGGAAAAGAGCGGTACTGAGGCCGCTAGAGATGATGACGGTGGTACTGATGCCACCACGGATGCTGATCCCACCAGCGGTACTGATGCCGCCGTTTCACCAGTTGGAGGAGGTGGTACTGAGGCCACCTATTTTACCGAGCCAGAGCGCGGTACTGAGGCCGCCAGTCTACTAGCTGATAGTGGTGTTGTTGCCACCAGTTCTTATGAGATTCCTGTTGTTTTTCATGTTACTGATGTATCTCGGAACACTTCTGTGAATAAAGGAAAGGGTTTATTTTCTTCTGGTCCCACTGTGGTGCATGATGTATGTGTGTATCCGGCCGTTGAGCCGTCTAGACCCTTTCCTAGTCCTTCATCTGAGAAGGACCCTGTGATCCCCTTCCCTAGAGCCCTTCAGATGGGGAAGGGGAAGAAAAATGAAAATCCAAGAAAGAGGTAGAAAGAAGAGTTTAGCCAGCAGATGATAGACCGTTTCCATATTCAGCTGAATCTTCAGGAGGCTTTGCAGCACATCCCCCTACTCCAGCGTTCACTTAGAGACAGGACCACAGTCAGGAGGAAGAGGAGGAACCACCATTCAGAGATTCATGTGCTGACGAGAGCCACTTGTTTCGCGATCCAGAACCGGCTGCCAGCCAAGAGGCCAGATTCAGGAGCCCCTTATGTTAGATGCCATATCAGTGAGCAGAGGTCCGATCGTACTCTATTAGACAGCAGATCGTCGATCAACCTATTTCCGGCAGCCCTTCTCGACCGCTTCGAGTTGGGCACTCTTAGACAGAGCAGGATAGTCCTTCAGTTTGCTGATCGATCTGTCAAGAGGCCGAAGGGGTTGCTGAGGGACGTTGTCATCACGATTCAGGGCCTGCAATTCCCCGTGGACTTCATAGTGTTGGACATGGAGATCCCCGAGTCAGCGACCGATACCCCATCATTCATGGTCGTCCGTTCTTGGCCACAGCCAAGGCAGTGACCGACCATGATAGCGGGAAGGTATACTTTCGCGTCGAGGGCGAAAGTGTACAAATAGAGACGGTCGAGGACAGCAGAACCAGAGGCAGATCATGCTCAGAGACTACTTCAGATACAGAGCAGATGACAGATGACGGGCCAGACATCCACCAGGACTGCACCTTTGTGATTACAGATGATGAGGCAGTTTGGGCAGATCCAGACGCACAGGCTATCCTCTCACCTTCAGAGATCGCTGATGCAGAGACGACAACAGAGGACAACTTGGAGAGCACATTCCTGGTCCGGGATACTTTTGAGGCAGCAGAGCCGGTTCTCGACCGCGAGACTAATTTTTGTGATGATGGTGGTACTGAGGCCACCTTGGATGATACAGATCCCTCAGAGTCAAGTTTTGACTGGGTAGAGTTTGATGATTACATACCAGATCTGATTTCCACTGAGCCTGCAGCTAGGGAGGAGGTAAATGCCGAGCAGAGCAGAGACGGCCCAGTTGAGCAGCCTTCCCC
This sequence comes from Ottelia alismoides, assembly GCA_037367405.1. Lineage (NCBI taxonomy): Eukaryota > Viridiplantae > Streptophyta > Magnoliopsida > Alismatales > Hydrocharitaceae > Ottelia > Ottelia alismoides. Next base: position 2,556,288 of record JAZKJV010008609.1, on the reverse strand, counting down.
CGATCCAGTTTGCGAGAGAAAGCTCTCATTTTCCCGAGCAGATTTGGCTGCATACACTCGGATTCTTCAGAAGCCAGATTTGCCAGCACCACTTTGTCCAGAGCTGAAGCCACTACCTGCATCATTGAAGTATAGGTTCCTTGCGGGTGAGCATGAGATGTACCCAGTCATTATCTCCGCCGATTTGACTGGAGAGCAAGAGTCCCGTCTGATGGGGATTCTTGAAAAGAACCACAAGGCAATAGGATGGAGCGTAGCAGATCTCCAGTGGATAAGTCCAGCCCTGTGCTCCCACCATATCTATCTCGAGGATGAGGCAAAGCCGTCGCGTGAGTTCCAGCGGCGGCTGAACCCGAATCTGAGAGAGGTTGTTATGAAGGAAATTTCGAAGTGGTGGAGCGCCGACTTTATCTATCCCATCTCCGACTCCAAGTGGGTCAGTCCGTTACATGTGGTGCCCAAGAAGACGGGCATCACTACAGTGGTTACGGAGTCCAGAGAGGAGATTGCTACACGGGTACCCACTTCTTGGCGTGTCTGCGTTGATTATAGGAGACTCAACCAGGCCACCAAGAAGGATCATTTCCCCTGCCTTTTATAGATCAGATCATTGAGAGACTAGCAGGGAAGAGCCACTACTGTTTTCTGGATGGGTACTCGGGCTACAACCAGGTGGCCATCGCTCCCGAGGACCAAGACAAGGCTACCTTTACCTGTCCCTTCGGCACATACGCCTTCTGACGCATGCCATTTGGGCTATGCAATGCCCCAGCAACTTTTCATAGATGCATGCTGTCGATCTTTTCGGACATGGTAGGGGAGTGCTTGGAGGTCTTCATGGATGATTTCTCGGTTTATGGCGACGGATTCGACTCCTGTATTGACTGCCTAGACCGAGTCCTTCAGCGATGCATTAAGGTTTGCCTGGTATTATCTTGGGAGAAGAGTCACTTCATGGTGACTCAAGGGACGGTGCTTGGCCATATGATCTCCAACAGGGGCATGGAGGTTGATCCGGCCAAGGTTGATGTCATTAGAAAACTCGCACCGCCGTCCAATTTGCGGCAGTTACGATTATTCCTGGGGCACGTCGGTTTCTACTGACGATTCATTCATGACTATAGTAGGATTGCCCGGTCGTTGATTGACCTGCTGATGAAAGACACCGAGTTCCTTGTCGATGACAAGTGTCTTTCGTCTTTCGAGACTCTCAAGAGATGTGTTGTTGAGGCTCCTGTTCTACAGCCGCCTGATTGGTCTCTCCCATTCGAGATCATGACAGATGCCTCCGATTATGTCGTGGGGGCCATGCTGGGACAGAGGAGGGATGGAGTCCCATTTGCTATCCACTACTCTAGCCGCACATTGAATTCCGCGTAATGAAACTACACATTCACATAGAAGGAGATTCTAGCCGTAGTCTTCGCCCTAGATAAGTTCAGATCGTACATTATTGGATCTAGAGTGACCCTGTACACAGATCATACCGCCATCAGGTACCTCATGGCAAATAAGGATGCCAAGGCCAGACTTACTAGATGGATCCTTCTACTCCAGGAGTTTGACATAGAGATTAAGGATAAGCCCGGAGTCAAGAATGTGATGGCGGATCATCTCTCCCGATTAGAGCATCTTGAGGATTCTGACTTGATTGACCCTATTTGTGAGACCTTCCCAGATGAGGTGATCCTTGCTATCGCCTCTCTCCCATGGTATGCTGATATTGTGAACTTTCTTGTTGCTAAGAAAGTTCCACAAGATTGGCCCAGGCAGAGGCTTGAGACCTTCCTCGCGAAGGCCAAGTCCTACCACTGGGAGGATCCCATCCTTTACCACGAAGGAGGGGATAGCATCTGGCGTAGGTGCATTCCTCAGGAGGAGCACCATAGCGTCCTCACTTACTGTCACAAGCTTGAGGCAGGAGGACATCACTCTGGGAGGAGAACGGCACAGAAAGTGCTCCAATCCGGCCTATGGTGTCCTACTCTCTTCAAGGACTCTGATGAGTTCGTGAAGAGATGTACTGACTGTCAGAGGATGGGCACTTGTGGACAGCGTGATATGATGCTGATGCAACCCATTCACTTCTGTGAGGTTTTTGACGCATGGGGAATCAATTTCATGGGTCCATTCCCTAAGAGTCAGGGATTTGAGTACATTCTGTTGGCCATTGATTATGTGAGTCGTTGGGTTGAGGCCATCCCCGCCCGAACCGCTGATGCCAGGACAGTCTGTAGATTTTTTAGGAAGCACATCATTACACGGTTCTGGGTACCTCGAGTATTGATTTCAGATGGGGGGTCTCATTTCATCAACGACCAAGTAAAGGCCCATGCTAGCGAGTTCGGCATAGACCATCGAGTTTCCACTCCATACTATCCACAGATGAATGGTCTATCCGAGGTGTCGAATAGGGAGATTAAGACTATATTGCAGAAAGTTGTCCGCCCTGACCGGAAGGATTGGTCACAGCTTTTGGACTCGATCTTGTGGGCATATAGGACGTCTTTCAAGACACCATTGGGCACATCTCCCTTTCGTCTCATATATAGCAAGCCGTGCCATTTACCTGTTGAGTTGAGACACAGGTCACTTTGGGCAGTTACAGATATTCTTTTGGATCCAGATAGTGTAGGAGACCAGAGGAGGGCAGAGTTAGCTGCCTTGGAGGAGCTTCGTGATACCGTCTTCTCAAACAGCCTACAGTACAAGGAGAGAGTGAAGGAGTGGCATGATTCTCATATCAGCCACAAGCATTTTGAGCCTGGACAGAGAGTATGGCTGTTTGATGCTAGGCTTCGTCTATTTTCAGGGAAGCTACAGAGCAAATGGAGGGGACCTTATCTTGTGAGAAAGGTATACGACAACGGGAGCATTGATATATATGAGTTGTCTTCTGAGAGTACCTTTCGAGTGAACGGCCAGCGGCTCAAGCCATTTCTAGATCATGAGCTGCGGGTCGTTGATGTTGCCCCTATTCATTTTGCGTGAGATGTGGTCTCTTGATTCACATCTATCGCATCTCATGCCTGATTATCGTTGATCTTCCGACCTGTATAGATCCAGTTGTCCATATCACTCTATTCTTTAGTCCCACATCCCTTTTCTCATCTTATGATTATGATATACTTAGGGTGTACTTTACCCTAAGTATAGGGGGGATGTAGGACCTTCGGGTATTATGTTGATTCTTTCTACCCATGTTTTGCTGCCTATACTTAGGGATATTTCACCCTAAGCATAGGGGGGGTAGACTCTGTACATCCTTCACTCGAATTTTCCTTCATGTACAACTTGCTATACTTAGGATCACTTGATCCTAAGTATTGGGGGAAAACACCGAGTTCTCCTCATTCTATTCTTTCATTCATCTATGTATCTAGCCATTCCTTTTCACTTCCCTATACTAAGCATGAGTTATGTCTTCTTCATCGCTCTTGATCACTTTGAGGACATCGTTCGAGCTAAGTATAGGGGGGTGTGTATATATTTCATATATAATTTAGCCATAACTCGTACTTTGTGTGAGTGTGTGAGTAAATAAAAATGGCTAAAAACTCATAAAAATTAAAATTTTTTTTCCTTTGTATATAAAATTCATCTTGCACATACCTATTTATTTATACAAATTATTTTTTGTACAAATGATTGTAAAATGATTTGTGTAAAGGATTTGTAAATATTTTCACATAAAAATTATGAATATAGTACAAAATTTTTCCAAAAGGTTTTGAAAACAAAAAGTTTGCAAAAACCTTGTAAATGTTTGTAAATATTTTGCAAAACTCGCATTCATGCATACATCCATATTTTCAAACATTTTTCAAAAATTTTGCACGATTGTAAATATTTGTAAAGTGCATATTTGTAAATAGCATCTTTGTAAATATTTGTATAGTTTTCCTGGATTCTAGTTGACATTTAAACTAGCTTGGAATTAAATTGGGAAATGGAGCTTGATTAAGATCTTAATCCACCTAATTCTAAGAGGAACCTTATAGGGATTAGGGTTAAGGATTTTTCAGGTCCATTGGGACTTAATTCTTTGAGTCCACTAGGCTATGAGCATATGTTATCTTGATGAGCCTAAGTAGATCACTTAACAACACACGCATTACTCTTAGAGACAATGGCTTGACTTGCACCAGCACTTTATACATAGCTCTCCACGGATGAGGTGGTGAGGAGGCAGTTTCCTTTGGCTTGGGGTAGCATATGAGGGTAGTACTTCTAGGCGGAACCTCTCTTCTTCTTCTAGTGAAGGAAGTGCGTCTCAACTCGGTTTGGTGGTGATGAAGTCTAAAGACAGAAGTTGTGGGTTGCAAAAAAGCTTCAAAAGAGGGATAGTCTACTGGCTCGAGAGGAAAAACTCCTTGTATATATGCTGCACCATGTAGATATGTTGTACAGTTACACAAAAAATGTGCAAAAAGAAAAGAACTCCAAAAAAGTGGTGGGTCGGATTGAAAATTTAATAACCCCACCGGAGTGTATATAGTGCAAAATAAGCAAAGCTTGTGGTATACATGTTACATCTCATGAAGCTTGCAGTGGGAGACTCAGCTACACTGGTTGAGCTCCCAAGGATACGTGGCTACACTGGCCATGGTCCATTCTTCATCTTCTTCCCACTCTTCTTGAGCCGGTTGCACTTGAACTTAGAAGGGAATACCCCTCTTCTCGAGGAAAGAGTTGCAAGACCGAGGCATTAGAGTTACCAGGTTGGGGGAGGTTGTTTCTTTGTTACTTCTGAGGTGGAGAGCTACATATCACTTACACCGCATGGAAAGATTCATGGTCATTAGAGTTTGTGTATGTAGACTTGTTCTGATCTGGTTTATTGAGGAGTCTTGTCCATAGATTGATGGAACTTAGAGGTTGTTGAGTTTTAAGCTTAAGTCCAAATAAGGGTCCGACACATTAATAATCCAAAGATCTGATCGAGCTCCATATTTCAATTTAATGAAGGCAAGTTTAATAATCAGCCTTAATCCATGTATATTCTCCTCCTTTTCTTTTTCTCTCTCTTTTCCACTTCTTTTTCAAATAAGTGTTTGCTAAGGGACTAGCAAAGTTAAGTATAGTGGGGGTGATGAATACACATTCATCGCTCTTTATTCTTTTATTTTAGCTACAAAACCTTTGCCAAACACATGTATATTCATGTAAATACAAATAATTATCAAATTGCACGCATTGTATAAAATAGAATAATTAGCATATTTTTGTGCACAAATAAAAGAATAAAGAGACAAAAGAAAAAAAGGGAGATATTCAGATAAATATCGAGCGACCTAATCCCAAGGGAGGGCTCAGCATGGGCCTGACCGCATAAATGCCCAAATAGAGAGAGATAAGGAAGCTTATATACCTGTAAATAAAATAAAAATATTTTTCCTCTTATAAAAATAAAAATAAGTTTGTAAATATTTGTAAATACAAAATCAAAATAAAAAAAGAAAATTAAAAAGAAAATAAAAATACCCTTCCTTGTGTATATCCACCATGTACATAAAACCACTTTTATATTTATTTTACCTTGTAAATATATAAATCAAAATCCCATAAAACTTGTATATATTCTATATTTCATGTTGTAAATAAATAAAATAAAAACCATAAAAACAAAAATTAAAATAAAAAGAACAAAAATAAAAACCAAAAGAAACATTATACCATGTACATAAATGTATATAGCTATTTATTTTACCCTTGTAGATAAATAATAAAAATAAAATAAAAATACCTTTTTATTCCTAATTTTATGCTATAAATAAATAAAATATAAAATGGGAAAAAAAATGTACAAAAATAATTAATTAAAAATCAAAAACTAAAAATCGATATTGTATATATACCTATACATAGTACTATATTGTAAATACCTAATTTAAATTTTAAAAAAATAATTAAAAACCACAAAAAAATAGTTAAAATAAGTGGAACATTTTTCATGTTTTGACTTTTGTGAAATTCAGCCATTTGCTATTTTAATTTGAATTTCCAAATCATTTCCATGTGGCCGCCTCCTATTGGTCTTCGGGGGATGTTGACCCCCCGGTCAACTCCCCCCTTTGGACCAAACCCCCGCGGATCTGCACCCCCAACCCGACTTCTCTGAATTATTGCATCATGACTCGATCGTCAAAACCTCAAACCCCAGGTCCTAATTGATCCCCACTGATCCGAGATCCACGCTAGAGCATCAGCCTAGGGATCCATGCTTGACGGAACCCTGCCCGATCTCTTCTTCTCGGACCTGAGCTACTATATAGTCCGAGCTCCGCCACGCTTCTCACTCATCTTTGGCTCAGCTCATTCCACCCTAGGACCTCCATAGCCAGCGCCTGAGTGACAGCTCGCGATTGGTTGTGTTGCAGCGAGGAGGGAGCGACCGGACCATCAATCCGACGACTTTGCACCGCCGTGCGCCGCCCAGACGTGGTGCTCGAGCCTCGGGCATCGACGACCCTCGAGGATAGGACCTAGAGCTTCATCGGATCATTCTCAGTCGACCTCGACCAGTAGGTAGCCTTCTTCCCTTCTCTCTTTAGCTAATTTTGATTTACGCCCAAATCTATCCATCGCCGACGAACCTCGATTCCGACCACCCTCGCCCACCTCTCGACCATCGGACTCGACCGCCATCTTCGTGCTTCTCCCACACACCTTCTGCACTCAGCCATCCAACCCAGTTCGCATAGGAACTGGGATACGAGCCCCACCGTTGTCGCATCGCCGGAACCCGCCCATATCGTCGCATCGTTCCCCTCCACCACCTCTAACCGGGTCGAGGCACTTTGCCGTCGACCCAGGAGTCTGTTACGTTGCTTTACAGGTCATGAAGAGCCCATCTGAGGGCTTGACATTCAGACGCAGCAGCTCCCGCTCCATCGTGGTCACCTGAGCTCTTCGGAGCTCCGTTGTGCCATCGGAGGAGCCTGATCGACGCGGGAGGTCCAGGTGTTTCTTCTTCGATCATCTGTAGCTCCCGAGGAGGACTACCGTGCGTGTATTGGGCTGGCGAAGTCCGCCGGCCGCCTGTTCTTCGTGATTCCTCCAGGACCGTCCGTTGCGCATCCACTCTCTAGATTTTCCGAGGACCGTCCGATCAGGGGCTAGAGGAGGCCTAGCAACCACCATCCGATCGACGCGTTGCCCCCTCTCAGCCCTCCATCCAGCGGAAGGCATTCAGCGCCTCACGACCGTCAGATCCAGCACGTGGCATCATCCTAGCCATCCGCTTAATAATAGGGTAAATTACCCTATAGGCCCTTCTCTTTCTACATTTAATATTTAGTCCTGTAAATATGTTTTGTAGTTCTTTCATTTTTGTAAATATTGCATAGAGGACCCTACCGTTTATTTGATTTGCATTCTTACCCCTGTAAATGATGGACACATGCGTCGACACGTGAGTTTTTGGTGAAATTGCATGATTTGCCCTGTGTTTTTCGTGTGTTATTGTCTGCATCTTTTAAAATAGGAATGACAAATATGCCCTTCCAGGCCTGAGTCATGTGTATCGTGCGTGGGCCTCGGGGACTTTTACACTTTGGGCCCCTGGGTTTCCTTGTGTGTTATAAAAAGACCCCAGAACTTTATTTTAATTGCAGATAGGTCCCTGTGCATTGTGCCTTGTTGTTTGATTTTAATAAAATAGCAAAACTACTCCAAATTTGATGAAAATTGGATACGTGGTTCCTGCAACTGTGTAAAATTTTCTCTAATTTTTGGAGACATTTCTGACTCTTTTTAGTATTTTTAAAAATTCAAAAACATGCATTTTACTTATTGTCCATTCTAAAAATCACAAAAAATTATTAAAACAACTTTAAAAATTACAAAAAAAATTAGATATTGTTTTCTTGCTGTGTTTGATTTTCTGACCATTTTGGTCCTTTTTAGATTTATAAAAATTATAAAAATTGAAAAACATTGAAAACCCCATAAGAATCCTAGTAAATAATAGAAAAATAAAAAATTAATAAATCTAGTTCCTATTTTTTCCTTTTATTTTACACTTTACAGGAAAATTACCTTCAGACTTTGATAGGACCATTATCTATTTTATTTTGGCCCTCCAAGTCTGACTGGACAATGTCTTTGATTTTCAGTCTTGTTTTATTTTTATAAAATGCCATAAAAATCAGAAAAATCTCAAAAATTAACCAAAAAACATAGAAAAATATAAAAAACATAAAAACATTTTTGTTTGAATTTTTGGATAAAGTTTGAGTAGTTAAATAATTGTGTGAAGTTGCTTTATTTACTAGTTTTCTTACTTCCTCTACTATTTAAAAAAATCCAAAAAAATATAAAAATATTAAAAATCCATCAAAATTTTTTGACTACTTCATAGGCTGACAAGGCCATCACGTGCTCCCTGTGTCCGACCTGGTCGCTTTACCAGGCTAATCTAATAATCAGGGCCACTATTGAGTTTCTTTGATTTCTATCTTGTTTTGGTGGTCTGATCTCACATTTTTCTTGATTGATCTGATTGATTTCCTGAGTGATTGAGGTCACAACGACTCGAGTTATTTTTATTCCTTAATCGCTTGATTGATTTTCCGGGTCATCAGTGTACTCTACCCTAAGTATGGGGGGTGTTGGACTCTTGAGTAGTCTTTTGATTCTTTTTACCTCCGCTTTGCTGCCTATACTTAGGGACCTTTCGCCCTAAGTATAGGGGAGGTAAACCCTATACATTCTATCACTCGGATTTCCCTTCATGTACAACCTGCTATACTTAGGATTGATCCTAAGTATAGGTGGAAAACCGACCTCTCTTCATTCTATTCTTTGATTCGTCGTTGTAGTACACCATTCCTTTTCACTTCCCTATACTAAGAACGAGTTATGTCTTCTTTATCGCTCTCGATCCACTCTGAGGACATCGTTCTAGATAAGTACAGGGGGTGTCGTATATATTTATATAATTTAGCCATAACTTGTACTTTGTGTGAGTGTGTTAATAAATAAAATGGTTGAGATTCTTTTATCTAAAAACCATAAAAATTTAAAAATTTTCCTTGTACATAAAAATTCTTTATTGCACATACATAGCTATTTATAAAATTATTTGTGTACAAATGTTTGTAAAAATTTTGTGTAAAGATTTTCTAATTTTGATATCAAAATTATGTATATAGTACAAATTTTTTGTAAAATATTTCAAAAACAAAAGTTTGCAAAAGCCCTTGTGTAAAGGTGTGTAAATATTTTGCAAAACTCTTGCATTCATTCATTCAAACATTTTTCAAAAATTTTGCACATCTTCCAAAAGCATGCATAAAAAGATTTTTGTATATATCTGTAAAATTTTTTCTGAATCATAGTTGACATTTAAACTGGTATGGAATTAAATTGGAAAATGGATCTTGATTAAGACCTTAATCCGCCTAATTCTAAGAGGAACCTTATATGGCTTAGGGTTAAGAATTTTCAGGTCCATGTTGAGTTAATTCTTTGAGTCCACCAAGCTATGATCATATGTCATCTTTATGAGACTAAGTAGAACAGTTAACAACGCATACATGACTCTCATAGACAATGGCTTTACTTGCACTAGCACCTTACACATAGCTCTCCACGGATGAGGTGGTGAGGAGGCAGTTTCCTTTGGCTTGGGTAGTATATGAGGGTAGTACTTCTAGACGGAATCTCTCTTCTTCTTTTAGTGAAGGAAGTGTGTGGTGGTGTAGAGGTCTAAAGACTGGAGTTATGGGTTGCAATATAGCTTCAAAAGAGGGATAGTCTACTGGCTCAAGAGGAAAAACTCCTTATGTATATATGTTGCACTATGTAGATACATTATACATATGCACATTGAAAAAAAAATGTGCAAAGAAAGAAAAACTCCAAAAAAGTGGTGGGTCTGATTGAAAATAAAATACCCACCGATTGTTATATCAAATAAATCAAAGCTTATGTTACACACTCTCATCTCATGAAGCTTGCAGCGGGAGACTTAGCTACACTGGTTGGGCTCCCAAGGATACATGGCTACACTAGTCATGGTCCATTCTCTTCTTCCTCCTCTTCTTGAGCCTGTTGGACTTGAACTTAGAAGGGAATACCCCGCTCCTCAAGGAAAGAGCTACCTGACTAGGGCATTAGAGTTACCTTATTGAGGGGGATTGTCACTTTTCCATTTCTGAGGTGGGGAGCTACATATCACTTACACAGTACAAGGAAAGATTCATGGTCATTAGAGTTTGTGTATGTGGACTTGTTATGATCTGGATTGGTGAGGAGTCTTGACCATAGATTGGTGGAACTTAGAGGCTGTTGAGTTTTAAACTTAAGTCCAAATAAGGTTCCGACAAACTAATGATCTAAAGGTCTGACTAAGCTCCATACTTCAATTTAATGAAGGCAAGTTTAATAATCAACCTTGGTTACCCTTCTTTTTCTTTCTCTTTTTCACTTCTTTTTCTAATAAGTGTTTGCTAAGGGACTAGCAAAAGTAAAGTATAGGGGGTGATGAATCCTCATTCATCACTCTTTATTCTTTTATTTTAGCTAAATATCTTGGTAAAGCATCATGTATATAGTTGTAAATACAATAAATTATCAATAAGCGTGTGTATGTTAATATCTAATAATTAGTATGTATTTGTGCAAAAATAATAGAATAAAGAATAAAAGAAAAGGAAGGAAATATTTAGAATAAATATTGAGTGATCTGAACCCAAGAGAGGGCCCAATATGGCCCTGATTGCCAAAATAAAATAAGTAGAGAGAGATAGGGCCACTCTACCTTGTACATACACATCCTTTTATGTACATAATTTATTTTTACAAAAATACAAATAAAAAGATGTTTTTATCCCTTTATACATACTTCTAAAAATAAAACAAAAATTAGAAAAATTAATAAAAAAAATAAAATTCTCCCTCACCTTGTATATAATACATGTATATATGTATTATTACCTAATTATTCTATACTTGTACATAACCAATAAAAATAAAATAAAAATATTTCTATACTCCAAAAATTATGTTGTAAATTTATAAAATATAAATTTGAGGTATTTGGACAAAATAAGAAAATAAAAATAGTTGTACAAAATACACAGGTATTTTATACTTATATAATGTAATATAATGTATAAACCACAAATTATTTTTCCTAAAAATAAATAACAACACAAAAAATAGTTTATAAAATAAAAAATATTTCTCATGTTGTACACTTTTTAATTTAAAATCATTTGATATTTTAAATTGATTTTATAAATAATTTTGATTGGGCTATTTTCTGATTGGTCCAAGAGGGATGTTGACCCCGGTCAACGACCCCTCCCAGACCCTCCTAGCGTGCGGATCTGGGTTTTGTGTCTATTTCTTCCATTTACCTTGACCAGATCATGCATCCTCCAGCTCCAATCTTCCACACGTGCCTTCCCCACGGATCCCGGATCCACGCGGATCCCTAGGGAAGCTCGGACCTCTCTCAAATTGTGCTCCCTAGCCCGATTGCTCCGACCACCTGTGATATGCTATATATTCTTCCAACGCCTCCCCTGCTCACCAGCTCGCGTCACACCCATCTCCGCTACCCTAGAATCCTTCGCCTTGGTAACAGCAATCGGAGGACACCCTTGGTCATCGGAAAGGAGTGTTGCAGCCGACGCTTAAGTCTCATGGCCGGAGCACCGCCGCGACAAGCCTCCTCCACCTTTTGCAGTGAGGTTGAGGCAAAGACCACCACCGACAGCACCCCCTGGAGCTCAGGATTTCACTAAGATCTTCAAGTATCTATCCCTTAGTCCTTAGCTCTCGTACATGTTCAATCTTTAGTTTATCTTCCGCCGCACTTCTGCCAGCCTTGACCAGCCGGTCGGAGATTCGTTAGCCACTCCCATTCATTCTGATCGATGACCCAGCTCATCGTCCACCCTCTGACGCAATATGATCATCCGAATCTTGGTTATCCGAGCCACGATTAGGCCATAGGTCTCTTCCCTCGCTTCACTGGAGACCCCCTTCTCATTCACCGTCGCTTCCCTTCGTTTTTGATTCAATAACCCAGACCGAAGCCATGCTCCAAGTCTGATATTTGCCTTGCAGGGCTTTGCGCACGTGAAGACACCCGATATCGCCTTGGACCACCTTCATCGGAGCTCACCCAGGTCTCAGCCACCGTCCCAGAGATTGATGACTCAAAATCTCACTATCAGGCTAAGGTGTAAATAAGGTCGTTGTGACCCAAACTGTGAGGCTAAGTCAATCAAGAAAAATCAAGAACACCAAGTATAAAAATCAACAAATCAGGTCAAAAATAGTGGTTTAGCTATTTATTTTACTTGGTATAGCTACTAGGGTTGAACTCAAGGAGCACAGTTTGGAAAAACCGACGAAGTAGTCGGAAATAAAAAAACTATTTTTGGTGGTTTTCATGTTTTTTAATTTTTTTGGATTTTTCAATATTAGGAAGAAGGCTAAAAGCACTAATAAAATCTCAATCAAACAACTATTAAATACCTTAAAAACACTTAGAAAAATTAAATAAAAAGATTTTTGGATTTTAGAAATATTCAGATGTTTTTATTATTTTTCTTGGATTTTTCTGATTTTTAATGGATTTTATAAAAATGAAACATGTCCAAAACTACAAGCTATTGTGCAGCCAGAATCTAAAGGCTATTTAAAAATATCTAAATAGCCTATAAAATTCAAGCAATAATTTTATTGTAAACTAAGTATAAAACACTAACTACAGAAGTTGGAAATATATTTTTTTGAATTTTTGTGAATTTGTAATGATTTTTTGAATTTTTTCAGTGTTTTTAAATTTTTAGGGTTTTTATAAATCTAAATTCAACGAAAATTGGATTGAATCAAGAATACAGCAAAAAAACATATAATAATTTTTTTGGATTTTTTAGAGGCTTTTTAATATTTTTAGTTGATTTTTGAAATTCGGCAGAAGATAATTTTTAGATTTTTGAATTTTTAAAAATATCAAATGAAAACAAAATGACCCCAAAATTTCAAAGAAATTTTTACACCATGGCAGGAGCCATAAATCCAAATTTCACGAAGTTTGGGCGACATTTGCTGTTTATTTCAACCAATCAAAGACATACATCACATAGAGACCTATATGCAAATATGGAAAATATTATTCAGCCAATTAATAACGCATGAAAGAAGTATAGGGTTGAAAATGCAAAAAGCCCAAAGCCGCACGAGGTCGGCACGTGAATCAGTCAAGCAGGGGTATAAGTGTCATTCCTATTTATAAAAATTCAAACAGTAACAATCACGAAGTTCAGGAGAAAATATGCAAATATACCAAACAACACGTGACATACCACATATAAGACACACAGAGGGACTATTTTGCAAATAAAATAAGTACGGGGTCCTAAGTGTAAATTATCCAAAATAAAAGCAACGACTAAAAATATTTACAGGACCAAACGGAAATGTAAACAGTGCAAAGGGCTTAAGTGTAAATTACCGTTATGAATGATCCAACGGTCGAGGGGGCTTCACTTAAGATCGGACAATGGAGACCTCGGATATCCCTTCGACAATGGACGGCTCTGATCTGATCCTCAGATGGATCGGGTGATCGAGATCCTCGAATGATGGACGTCTGAGATTAGAACTGACGGGGAAGCTTGATCCTACGGCTGGGAAGCTCCCTGGAAGAACACCGATGAACTCGCCTCCGACGAGCTTCAATTGGTCGATACGCGCGACTGGGAGGTCCTCCGGAGCTGCTGGGATGGGCGAAACGATGATGGCGACTATCTGCAGCTATATGTATGCTCTGATGAGGCCGAGGACATCTTGGGTGGCCTGCTGACGTTAGGCACCTGGAACTCTTGTGCTTCAGCGTTGGGACCTCCTGATGAGGCCCCTTTCTCGTTCAAACTTGACAGGAAGACTGCTGGGTCGAGGGGAAAATGCCTCGACCTGTTAATGGGCGAAATGGGTGAAGGGGTGAGGCGGAGCGGGGCCCTCCGGCTAAGCGATGGTGGAGGAGGGCCTAAGTCCTGTTCCTAGGTGAACCAGGGGGAACGGAGGGGTGGAGAAGATGGGTTGGAGTCCTATGGAGGTGAAGGGATCGTCGGAATGGCAGATAGATGGTCCGATCACGAAGGATGAGGCAGAGCAACTCAGTTGACCGGAGATCGAAAAAGACTAAATTAAAGCAAACCAAAGGTTATCTAAACTACCTGATGGAGGGATTCGTCTGTGCTGGAGGACAGCTACCTCTGGGGGTCTTCGCCTCAATGGAACGACATCTCCAGAGGCTCGGGCACACCTTATGGCAGAGCATGGCGAGAACGCTCGCAGGACCTAGAGCTAGAGACCTCACCTCCTCACTAAAACGCTCTCCTACACTTGTTGTCACTCATGGAAGGAGATGGAGCTCACTGGGGATGAGGGCAAGGGCCGAAGATAGGAAGAAATGGCAGCTCCAAGAAACTATATACTCAACGAGGTCCGAGAAGATGGGGGCTCGGGCGCGCAATCTGAGGACCGAATCCCTACTAGAAGCATCGGGCGTGAATCACGGATCACTCCTCGGTATTCGGAGCCTCAGAGTGGTGAAAATGATGGGCGGATCATTTCGGAAAAAAATCGGAGAACATTGGCCGACAATCGGATCCGGGCGCAAGTGGTCCTGGGGGGGGGGGGGGAAGTTGACCGTGGACTAATCAGAAAAATCTGAGATCGAAATTGTTTGTAAAATACTTTAAAAATTGAAAATGAATTTATTCAAAGATATGTTCAACATAAAAAATGTTCCTTATTATCCAAATTATTTTTTTGTGATATTTATTTATTTTTTTGAAAAATAAATTAAGGTATATACATCGTATTATATTTTGTATATATATATGTATAATATTTATTTATTTTTATTTAAATTTGTATTTTGTTTATTTTTGTACAAATACCCCAATTTTATATTTTATTTATTTTCAACATAAAATTTAGAGTATTAAATATTTTTTATTGATTATTTACAAGTGTTAAATAAATAAGAATAGATACATGTATACATGGTATGTACAAGGTGGAGAGAGAAAATAATTTTGGTTTTTATTTTAATTTTATTTTTCTCATTTATGTTTAACTTTTAGATATATATACAAAGTAATAAATACACATTTTTATTTTTATTTTTGTGAAAATAAAATATATACAAATAAGAAGGAATAAACACAAGGTGAAGTGACCATATCTCTCTCTACTTATTTTATTTGGCGATCAGGCCCATATTGGGCCCTCTCTTGGGTTTAGGTCACTCAATATTTATTCTGAATGTTTTCTTCTTTTTCTTTATTCTTTATTCTTTTATTTTTGCACAAATACATGCTAATTATTGATATTTAACAAATGCATGCCTACTGACAATTTATTATATTTACAATTATATACATGGTATTTTGCCAAGATATTTAGCTAAAATAAAAGAATAAAGAGTGATGAATGGGGATTCATGAGAGATCCGACCGTCAGCGAGCCCATCTGACCAGTTCATCCGACGTAGAGGGGCCCCATGAGTCATTTGATGTCATATGATCGTTCATCGGAGCGCCCGATCATCACCGATGCTCAGGTGAAACTCGCCTAGACAGAGTTCTTCCATATCCCCTGTCCGCCGTCAGATTACGCCCCTCGCCCAGATGCCATCGCAGTCGTTCAGTGCATGCAGCTGTCAGATCGTTAGATCTGACATCTAACGGCCCCCGTACCATCCACGTCCACACCCTCTGACGGTCGTTAGATCTGACAACTACCAGCGCTAGAGCTGTCCACCTTTGCCCACATAGAGCTAGCCACCTGTCCACCCCACGCTCAAGGCACGTGCTTTATGGGTAAATTTCTCAGCCCACCTTACGTTTCTTTTAGTTTATCTTGATTTTTAGAAATACATGTAGGGGTGTCCCTGTAATTTCTCTACCTCACGTGGGACGACATGTAAGGTAACGTGGATTGGACCTAATTGTAAATACAACAAGCTCAAGGTCCTTTTTGCAAAATATCCAAATTATTTATAACAACTAAATTTATTTACAGGACTAAATAACAAATAAAAAGGGAGGGCTAGGTTTTGCAATTTACCCAATTAAAGGCATTGACAAACGGTTGGGATCCTTTCACTAATATACGTGTCGCCTCCTACTGGCCCGATGACGCTTCGCCACTGGATGGCATGGATTAGATCGACGAGGTTGATATGATGGCTCTTGGGCTCGGCATCCAACGATAATGACTTGATCTGGGCCGAGGCGACGATCGAACGGTATAGTTGAAGACTCGAAGAATAGGGAAGAACTCTGTCATCCCCAAGCTTCGATCCAGTGGTGCGCTCGCATCCGACCATCCCTCTAGTTGCTACCGGTCCAAAAAGACTCCTAGGGCCTTGCTCTATTGTATGAGGGCTTCAAAATGCTTCAGCGTTCGCTGGAGCTCCTCCATGGGGCCGAGGAAGGAAAGGCATCCTAGGTACCTGCAAAAATCTCAATCTTGACCCAAAGGGATTGCTTGACCCACCAATACCTGCAAATAGATAACATACAAGGATACGGGTCTAATGGGGGAGCATATTGGTGGTGAAACGGAGCATGGAGAAATGGAAGGGGAAGAAAATGGGGGTGAAATGGTTGTCAGAAAACAAGGGGACACAAATGAAATCGTTTGCCCGAGTGGAACTCTGGTGAACTACGAATCGCTTAATTAAACTACCCTACAACATTAACTACTAAACTAAAGATGTAATTAAATGCAGGAATGAAATTCTACCTAAAATAAGTGAAAATGCGCAACTCGTACCTAGCCGGTGCCAAGGAGCAGAGGTCGCTGATGCTCGACGGCTTGGGTGCACCTCTGCCTTCTAGATTCGCTCCAACGTCTTAGGGGACCTCCCCCTGTCACGAGGATGCGCTCTAGGCCAAGAGTTGGGGGTTCTAAGATTTATGGATGACCAAAAATTGAAGGGAAGAGAAGGCTTGTTATTTATAGACATTAGTGAACACCCTTATTGTGACGCCTTGCCCCTCCGGCTATCGAAACCGAGGGGACGGGAGCGTCGTACCGACGGTCCGAATACGCCCACAATCTATGATACTCAACAATTATCTTATGCACATTAGATCAATATTTGAAATACATATAACAATAGGAGTATAATATAAAATGAAAAGTAAAACACAACATCCATTCTCATTGATAATAACCGTCATGCCCATGTCCACACAAAATGAGATACAACATATAATTATAAATATGCAGAAGAAGTTCTCCAAATATCTCATTACATTTCCTCTCAAATAGAAAATGAAATAATGCAGGAATAAATAAAATACTCTAAGTAGGTCGCACCCTGCTTGGTTCAAGTATAATGTAGAAAGTCTGAACTCCTTAAAAGCCGCTACTACTACTATTGTTGCTCAGCTACACCTGTTGAGTTCACATGAGGGTAAGATTATGAGAAATTGCCCAGTAACAAGACAAATACTATAGTAACTAATGTTGGAGGAAGCACAGAATGTATACTCAATCTATCTAAAAGCATATGCATATATTGTAGAAATTGAGAAAAACACCAATTTATTCTTATTCTCATTGGATCATATAACAAACGATTTTATTTATTGATTTAGTAATCATTTGAGTACTAGTACAATGGTCTTGATATGTCTACAAGTTGGTTAAGGTCCACAACGATATACAATTATTGGCATCTGATCATTAATATTTAATCATTTCTCGTATTATATTAGCATAAGCAAGTACGCGACTCGCAGTCCTCCGCTACGCGGGAACTTTATATTCATCTTGAGTAACTCTCAAGGGTCTCTTTTTGATTGGATATGAAAAAATTACAACCCCAAATCTCCAACTTCAAACCACATCCAGGAACACCTCTCACAATACTATTAATAGAAATAGAATTTGATGCGACCACACCTAATTCTACTCTGAGTCCTAATATCGTGTATAAGTGCGAAACTAAGAACATCAACCACGCCACATGCCTACTCCGTCGAGCGACTCCGGATGCTACCGGGCTGCTAGGTGAAACGTGTCATCCAACTCGTCCGTTGGGATCGTGACCTTCATGGCATCTAACCGAGGCCCAAGGGTGCTTGTCCGATCCCTTATGCCACCTACTCCATCTACCCGATCACGATACCAAACTGTCGTAGTACAAAGATAATGACAATTGCACTATAACTAATAAGATATTAGAAGCTGAATCCTTTGTCGTAATAGTTGATGCGTCCATCGTTACCACAAATATATATATATATATATATATATATATATGTATATATATATATGTATATATATATATGTATATATATATACCTGACTAATCCATTATAGATTTATTTGATGATTTTCACATATGTATCGTGTTTCAGTATGTATTTTTTTATCTTTATCTATACTGACCACTTCATCAACGTGGTCTATATAACTCATTAAAATGTAATTTAAATTTTCATGGCATACATCAAAAGATGTACTTTATATTCCTTTGATCCAGAAAAGGCTTATAAGTGAAAATATATAATTGTTATGTGAAAGAAAAACAAAACTAGATTTGTAAATTTCCAGATGACAAAGAGAGCCTCGTGTAATATATGCAATAACTGGTCCCTAATTATAATATCATTATGCGTTAGAACTAATATACAACTCCTACTTATAAATAATGGCTGAGCCCAAGTGATAACGTCTATACTATCTTATTCATTTTTAGTAAACTCATTAAAAGACCACAGCAATTAATCTCAACCAATCAAATACTAAATTCTCATCCGTACATTAACAAAGAAAATTTGAACTGCTACACATGATTGTTGATCGACCTGATCACTACGGCTTTAATGGTCGAAATACTATCAATTGTAACGTATGCATAAGAGAGCTACACCGTTTAAATCTTCATGCCTTAAATATAAATGTTTAAATTCAGATTTAAATCCGAAAAATAAATTATGTGTATTACTTCAAAATCGTTTCCAAATATACGTACATTATCTCGTCTATATCCAATGCCATCATGCGTGTAACCTCTTCTATTTCCAACCTATGTAGGTGGAGTTATATATAAACATTCTCAAACGTATGTTCTCAACCTATATCATACCTAATACTAACATGTGTAAATGACACATCACATATGATTACATCATAGGTATTATCTCACATCCAATTCATTTGTCCTCGTTAAATATGTAACCTCTCATATCACACTAATATAAAGATAATAGGAGCAATCATAATGACCTATTTGTAGATCTTTAGCCATAAAACAATGAGGACAACATGCAATATATTGATAATGGGATAGCATTGCATGGTAACGAGTGATTCATGATGTTCATAAATGATCAAATTGCAGTGTGATAGATATGTGCTTCACGAGATATGATCCGGATAACCAAGCGTCTATCGATCAAATGACGGAACACCTTTAATGGAGTTTAACGCAAAGTATCAGAAATCATGTAGCAACCAGCAACAAGGAGGGAAAGAAAGGTCGTAACTAGTAAGAAAATTGCATATTGAGAATAACCAAGGCTCTAAGTATGTTCAAGCATATGAGAACAAGATACGTGGAAACCAACAACAAGAGGAGGATATTTATCGTTACCTCAGATGATGTTCCCTCGGGATCTCTTCTCACATGGAAATGATATTTTCATCGCTCTATCGGAGCATGAATGCGTGTATGAAGGTTACCTCGAGTTTTCCTACGTAAAGATTGTCGCAGATCTTCGATCGGAGCACCTTCTCTGATGTCGACGACGACCCTCCGACGACTAGACTAACCAAGGTAGTGGTGCTATAATCAGAGGGAAGGATGGCGGTGGTTAGGAATTTGAGAGAGTAGTCTATCACCTTCTATTTATATAAGGAGAGGTGAATTTGGATCCAATTTCGGACCCGGTTCAGATCCATATATGGATCTTGACCATCCAACTTAAAATATCGATATCTTGAGCTAGGAATGTCGGAATTGGATGTTCTCAGGCTCGTTGGAAAGATCTCAACGAGATCTACAAAATGGTATATTATTTGAATTTTTTGATGCAAAAATACTCCATATTTTAGGAAAAAGAAAATACGGGGTTTCACATCATAAAAATCTTAAAGGAAGTCTCGTCCTCGAGACGTAGGATTTAACATATATGTTTTGAATGTGATGGAGTTTTAGGCATAAAAATCTTAAAGAGAACGAAATCCATAAAAATCTTAGAGAGAATTAAAATAGGGTTTTATTATCATACCTTCAAAAAGATAAGGGTATTTCTGTCGCATATCTGCCTCAAGCTCCCATGTGGCCTCCTCGACATTCTGGCTTTGCCACAATACCTTGATCAAAGGGATGTCTTTCCACCGTAATCTTTTGACTGTCTGGTCTAAAATCTGCACGGGTACCTCAGGGAAAGATAAATTCGATTCAACTGTGATTTCCTCATAGCTAATCGCATGTCGAGGGTCTTGAATATACTTCCGGATGTTTGACACATGGATACATCGTGTACGCTTGCCAAGTGAGGGGGAAGTGCTAATCGGTAGCCTGCTACCTTCTCAATACAGGCCAAAATCTCGAAAGGGTCAACAAACCTTGGTGCCAACTTGCCCTTAACATCAAATCTTTAGATACCCTTCATAGGAGATACCTTCAAGAATACGAAATCTCCGACCTCAAAATTCATGTCGCGACGCCTCTGATCAGCGTAACTCTTCTGACGGCTCTGTGTAGTTAATAATTTCTTCATAGAGATTCTACGGCTCTTGTTGTATCCTCGATTATCTGAGTGGAATAAATGTCTTTGTTGCCCAATTACTGCCAACACAAGGGAGTGGTGCATCTCCTCCCATACAATGCCTCAGAAGGTGCCATGTCAATACTATCATGGTAGCTGTTGTTATAAGTGAACTCCATCAAAGGAAGGTTATCCTTCCAAGATCATTGCCACTCAATGGAACATGCTCGGAGTAGGTCCTCAAGAGTCTGAATTGTCCTTTCTGATTGTCCATCTGTTAGTGGATGATATGCTGAACTAAGACACAATTCAGTTTTTAGGGCCTTCATGAATTCTCCCCAATAATGTGAGGTGAAACGAGAGTCTCTATCGGATACGACCTCCTTGGGGATCCCATGCAAGCGAATAACATGCTGAATATATAATTTGACCAGATATACCTGAGTGCAAGTCGTGTTTACTAGAATGAAATGTGCATACTTGATCAGTCGATCTACAATAACCTAAATAGTATCATATCCATCAACTGTACAAGGTAAGGACACCACGAAATCCATAGAGATACTTCCCATTTCCACAACGGGATAGGAAGTGACTGTAACAAGCCAAGAGGACGCTTGTGCTCTGCCTTCACCAATTGACAAGTAAGGCAACGACTGACATGTTCTGCAACATTTCTCTTCATCACCTCCCACCAGAAGTGCTGAGGGAGGTCTCTATACATCTTGGTGCTTCCTAGATGAATAGATAATATAGAGTAGTGAGTCTCATCTAGGATGTCTCTCCTTAACTCATCATCAGGGACACAGACACGATCTCCCTTCCATAAGATGGACTCACAAACTCTGAATCTATCAAACTCCTCCTTCAGATATCTATGGAACAAGTCTTCTAATTTCTGATCTGTCTGTTGACCATGCATAATCTTGTCCTGTAATCCACTGTACTTAGCAGATACAGTTACAACATCTGTAGTACTATCAAAGAGGTGCCATTCACTGAGTGTCGTGAGCATATCCCAAGTCTGTAGCCATGCTGCAATGCCCTCGGTATGTGTTCTCCTACTCAGAGCATCCGTTGCTACATTCCCCTTATCTGGATGGTAAGAGATAATTCAATCATAATATTTCAATAGCTCCATCCATCGTCTTTGCCTCATATTCATCTCTCGCTAGTCAAAGATATATTTGAAACTCTTATGATCTGTAAAAATCTCAAATGTGACCCCATATAAATAGTGATGCCATACCTTAAATGCGAAGACTATAGCTGCCATCTCCAAGTCATGAGTAGGGTAGTTCCGTTGATAGTTATTTAGTTGTCATGATGCATATGCCACAAAATGCCCACGTTGCATCAAAATTGTTCCTAAACCCTCCTTTGATGCATCGTTATACACCGTAAAATTTAAGGTGCCTGAGGGAAGGGTGAGAATCGGAGCACTGATCAGTCTCTCCATCAACGTACGAAAGCTCAGCTCACACTTGTCGCTCCAAATATAGGGGGGCATCTTTTTGTGTTAGACGAGTAAGTGGTAGGGCTAGCTGCGAGAAGCCCCTAACAAAATGTCTGTAATAGCCAGAAAGGCCTAAGAAATTGCATATCTCAGTAACTGTCTTGGGCTGCTCCCATGACATTACCACCTCTATCTCGGATGGATCAAGTGCCACACCTTCTCTCGAAATTACATGACCGAGGAAAGCTACTTCGATAAGCCAAACCTCACACTTACTGTATTTTGCATACAACTTGTGTTCTCTGAGTGTCTCAAGAATAGTGTGAAGATATTGCTCATGCTCATACTCATCATGTGAGTAGATCAAGATATCATCAATGAACACCACCACAAAACAATCTAAGTATGGAAGGAAATTTCTGTTCATCATGTCCATGAACATGGCAGGTGCATTCGTGAGTCCAAACAGCATAACCACAAACTCATAGTGGATGTATCTGGTGCGAAAAACAGATTTAAGCACATCTGTATCTTGATTCTCAATTGATGATAACCCGACCGTAGGTCAATCTTTGAAAATACCGCTACGCCTTGCAACTGATCGAAAAGATCATTTATTCATGGAAGTGGATAACGGTTATTTATCATCCTTTTATTAAATTGCCTGTAATCTATGCACAATCGCATAGATCCATCTTTCTTCTTTACAAAGAGGATCGGTGCTCCCCAAGGTGATGTACTGGAACGAATAAATCCCTTTTCCAACAACTCCTGCAGTTGTACTTTGAGCTCCTTGAGTTCGGTTGGTGCCATTCGATATGGAGGGATGGAGATGGGTTGTGTATCGAGTATCAAGGTGATCTCGAACTCGATCTCCCTCTCTGGTGATAGCCCAGGTAACTCTTCTGGAAATATGTTAGGAAAATCCTGCACAACTTTGACATCTTCAATCATGCGATCCTGGGCAGGTAACTCCACGACATAGGCAAGAAAACCTATGCAACTCTGATTGAGCAGTGTTGGGCCTTCAATGCTGATATATACGAGACCTCACTATCTGAGGTACATCCATCAAACTGAAAGGTAGATATGCCTGGGAGACGGAACACTACCGTCTTCTCGAAGCAATCAAGGCATGAGTGATATTTCTTGAGCCAATCCATACATAAGATGACATGAAAATCTTCTAACTGAATGAGTAAAAGATATGTGGGCATTAGGTGCCCGCCAATCTGCACTGCTACATTCTCCACTTCTTGTCACACTATGAATAATCAACCCTCTGGGCCCTTGATGTAGTAAAGAGATGAAATACAGACTGGTTCTTCATCTAACTTGGATACTCATCGATGTGCTAGAAAAGAGTGCGTAGCTCCCGAATCAAATAAGGCATGTAAGCATATACCAAGCACTGAAATTGTACCTCGCACTACATCTCCTAAGACGTGGTCCTACTCCTGCGTGATTTTATTCAAGTGTCCCCGAGGGTGTGGTGGGACATTAGAACCTGCAGCACTGAAGGTTGGTTGCGACGGAGGACGTTGAAAGCCTCGACCTCCACAATGGGAAGCTAATCCATGTGACTGTACAGATGAGAAAGTTGGTCATACACTTGGTTGATGGCCACCTGAGCTGCTGGCAAGTAAGAAGAACTTGGCCTTGAATTGGCCCGACTGTTGGCAGTGCAAACATCTACGATCTCCTGGCTGAGAAAAGGAGCCTCCTGAGACAAAGCTAGCACCTCCCATCTTGCGACTCTAGGAGTGTGTAGAAGAATAGAAGGAAGTAGTACCGTGACTCGCCAGACCCTGCCCCAAAGTAGATGTAGGAGCAAACCCGCTAACGGTAGGAGAGGTCACCACTGGGTGGAAACGACGCTCCCTACGAGCTTTGTAGAAATCTCGGCGAGTAGATCTCCCTGACTGATGTGGCTGGAAATGTGATGGACTCCCTTGAAGCCGACTCAGAGTTGCCTCCATCTTTGTAGCCTTAGTAGCTACCTCCTTGATGGAAGTGAAATCCAATGTAGACAGCTGGTGTTGCACATCATCACGTAGTCCTCGGATAAACTTTTGTAAATTCTCCTCAGGAAAAACAGTAGTTGTTGGTTGATGAATCCACATTTCATCATCTTTATTCTATCATTTTGGCCTCAAAAACCCTAGTAAATACGTGTAAATAGCATTAAATCTATCATCATAGCATTCACGCATGTGCATGTAATTAGTGTATAAAATACTATAATTAAAGCTAAAATTATAGAATAAATAAAATAAAAGAAAAAGAATAAAATATTGTAAATATTTTATGACCCGAAACCCCGAGACCTAGGCATCTTGATGAATAGGTCGACCAGGAATAAAGTAGGGGAGATAATGGTCAAATACCTATACTTTTCAATTCATTCTTTATTCATTTTTGGGGCCTATTTTTGGTTCCACTTTTTATACATGAAATAAAGAAACTTTGTACATGAAAGTTGTAGATAATTTTATATAGAAAAATACAAAATTGATTTCACTGAAAAATCATATATAGATAAAACGTTATGGTCTGAATAAAACTCTAGAATCCCAACTTCCCAGACCCGTACCTCACAAATAAAAACTCCAAATGCAGCAAACTCACCTTTAATTGTATATAGAATATAATAAGCTATTTAATGGCGGTGATTTCGCATTTGGTGGAGCTACGGTTTGAAAGTTGAGTTTTGGACCCTCATTGTATACTTGTACAGATTAAAATAATCAATTTATTATTTATTCATTATTTTTATATTTTTATATTTTATAATTTTGTAAATATTATTTATAATAATCATTTACATCAAAACATGAATAAAAACTCAAATAAAATACAAAAAAATATATGTATATACAATACATAGGTATTATACCTATACCTATATAAAGTACACTTATATTTTATTTAATATACAAAACAAGTCAGAAAAATAAAACAAAAATATATTTATGTTTATAAAAATATTTTATAATTTTATAAAATACTAGATAAAATTAATAAAACTAAATACACAAAATAAAAAATAAAAGAATACAATATATAGGTAATATACCTATAAGGGGTATAAAGTAAACTTATAAAAATATATCTCATAAAAATAATTAAAAATCAGAATAAAATAGTACATAATATAATAAATATTTTTTTAATAACCTAAATTTAATTAGACCTTATTCTATTTTTTATTGAATTAATAAAACTTTTCTTGCAGGTTTTTCCTGGTTGGTCCACGTGGACCAACCAGGAGGCTCTGACAGTTGACCTCCCGAGGTCAACTGTCTGGGCCAGCCCCTGCCTTGTGTCAGAAGTGGATGTTGACCCATCTTCTTGATTTTTTCGAGGTCTTCTCGTTGCTCTTCTCATGATGATTCCTCCGTGACTTTTTCTCCTCGATCTTCCATCATACACGCCTAGGTGTTTCCTCGGAGAGTGGGTCGAAGATTCACGAGATAAACCTCATTCTTAGAGACCCTTCGGTCAGCCATACAAAAACCCTTCCTCTCTTTCCTTTTGAATTCGAACCGCAAATCATCCAGTTCTGACCCCCCTTGGATTCGCTTGAGCATCTTGGAGGTGACAGCTCCAAGCCTCCTTCTTCAAGGCGGAGGATCATCACGATCTGGGCGCGCTCCCCCTACCTCCGATGATCGTCCCGTTGAGGTACACTCTCCCTCGCCATCCCTGGGCTTGAGGTTGTTCATCCACTCCATTTTCACCCTCGTTTCGTACACTGTAGTCTTAGCTTCACGTAGGCATTTTAATCATCACCTTCCGCTCGTCGATTCGCTCATCGAATCTCCTCGCCGGAGCAAGCTCCGGTGAGTACCCAGATCGTCGTTCGCCCCGTGTGAGAGCCCCCTGGAGGTCGAGGCACTTTGCCCTCGCCCTCCTTAACTCTTTTTGCAGGTACTTGAGACTTCACGCGCGACAGGGGGCATTTTGCCCGCTCTCCGGTGGTTCCTGGGGCCTCGGAGCTTCCTCGACCTCGTTGGTGAGAACCGGAGCTCCTCCGATCTTTTTGAAGCCCTCAGTCGCACCAGGGACCTTCCAGGAAGCCTCCTGGGCAATTTTGAGCGACAACTCGCGGCGGAGGAGGTAGATCGGGGCGTGGAAAACTCACCTCGAGGCGAGTTCTTCCCTGTTCATCGTCCATCTCCCCCTACCGTCCGATCAGCCCTTGATCTTCCAGGACAGCAGCCTTCGTCGGATCTTCTCCAACGTCAGCCGTTGGATCATCAACGAGTATCTAATCGTGGCTGTTGAAGACGAAGGGATATCAGAGCGCCCAGAGCTGACACGTTTCAAGTGAATGGCTCACAGCCGTTCGATCAGCGCCCGCCTTGGGTATTTTGCAATTCAACCCATGGTGTTTTTGTAATTTATTTTAAGGCACTTAACCTTTCCTATGTTGTGTTAAAGTTTTGTAGAATTTATCTTGAGCCCCTTGAACTTTCAACATTTACAACTAGGTCCTCTGCCACGTCACCTCACGTGACCTGTTCACGTGAGGCACGGGTTTTTTTTCATAAGGGCCCTTGGCCTTTTGTGGATTTCGTTTCAGTACGCTAAGTTTTGTATTAAGTGAACTTTTTGGGAAAATTGCAAGTGAGCCCCCGAAGGTTTTTGATATTACAAATAGGTCCCTGCCCGACACGTGCCATTAACGCGCCCTGGTGGGTTATTTGTAGAAGGACCCTCTCGGGTTTGGAAATTGGTGATTGGTCCTGTAAATTCAATATTTAGTTATAATTTTTTGTGGGAAATTGCATGTATGCCCCTGGATGTTTGTGTATTTGCATATATACCCCTGTTAAGCTTAATTATTTTTGCTTCCTTGCTCTATTTCTTTAAGGCATCATTTTAATTCGAAAAATTCCCAAAAATTTAAAATAGGCTCATGTTCACTTGCACTGTCATGCCATATTTTTAGTTTTTGATTTTTTGCATTATTATATTTATTAAAAAAAAATATTCCATTTAAGTACAATCTAGCTTTGAAAATACCAAAAAAAATATTAAAATACCTCGAAAAATTCCAAAAAAAATATATTTTGTTTGTCTTATCATATTTTAGTGTCAGTCCAAAACCACTAAAAATTTCAAAGAAAAATCTTAAAAAATAGAAAATCCTAAAAATCTTTAAAAAAAATCATAGAAATTCAGAAAAATATAAACTCAGTTGCTGTGTCTTCCTTATTTCATTATCTATATTTTAAAATTAATTTGAGGAATTTTGGGTACTGTTAATATTTTTCACCGTCATTTTGATTTCTGCCAGCAACCTAGTCCACTATTTTCCCTTGTTTTGACATTTAAAAATACCAAACACCTTTTGAAAAATACCCAAAAATCACAAAAACAGTAAAAAAATCATAAAAAGTCCAAAAACATTTGTTTCCCTGATTTTTAACTATTTTTGCCTATTTTTATAAATATCCTATCACCTTCTTTCCCTATATTGTATATATATAATCCTATATTAAAAAAATATATATAAAAACATAAAATATAAAAAGAAAATATAAAATCAATAAAAAGAAAACCAAAATATAAAATTAAAAATTAAATAGAAAATAAAAAATATAAAATTAAAATACCACAAAAACATTTGCATTGCTTAGTGTAGACATTACATCACTTCCACACATACACACACACACACACTTGTGATTCTATCCTGCCTTGCTCCTTGTGTTCGAACTCTCTGCATACTTGCTTCTATACATCTTTTGTGCAGAGTTAAAAATATATTTTAACTCCACTTTCTGCTTGTCATTGCTTGATATCTATTGTGTGGGTTAATTGTTGATTAATTACGGTTTCTTGTGCGTAGCCACAGCGACATAGTAGTCCCGCCTTGTGTGGATTATTTAGACCCTCGATAAACCGTGGTTATCAAAAGGCGTCGTTGCCAGGGAGCAACAACGAGTAGATCATCATTTTTGTTTGATTGTGTTTGTTTGTCTACCATTGCTTCATTTTATCTCTCTTGCATTTTTATTGATATTGTTGAGCTTTTCTGACCATCTCTTTTGATCTTCTTTCGAGGGACCGCAGAGCGAGGCGGATCGCCTAGGGGATCCGGAGCAACCACGTGAAGCGGAGCCGGCTTTTCTTAAGCCAAGCCGGCAGGAGAGAGCAGGAGGATTGAGAGAGTGATTAGATTAGTTTTAATTTTATTTTGTGAGAGAGTGATTATCAATTTGTAATAATACAGGATTTGGACTTGAACTTCCGGGCCTAATTTTCGGGTGTTTGTTCACCCTGGGGCTCACTGCGGATTTTGACGAGTTTTTCACCGCTGTCATTTTCCGATTTTGATTTCATTTTCCCTTTCTTTTGTGGATTGAGCCCTTAGTTCTAGGCTTTTGCATGAACGATTAGATTAGGTCCAAACACACTAATAACCTTTGCATGCACCTATAGATCGTATTTGGACTTAGTCTAATTAAACAGTTAAATCATCATCTTAGATCCGTCGCGCCGTGAGCCCACCCCATCAAGCACTACTCCTGAACTCGATTTGTCGAGAAGAGGAGGGGCGAGTCTAAACCGGACTCTTAGGATTGAGGATTGGTGATTGACTTGTGGTTCTTCACGTTAGCAATTGCCTGCTTAGGACGATTTCCGCTTGCATATCGGCATGTAGTATAGGTTTATAATTCATGTTTTGCATCCCGCATGGAGAGAGCTGGGAGTCACTATGAGTCTTCTATCTTTGCATTCATCATTTAGGCACTAAGGTGAGATTTCCATCTTAGTGCCACTTGCATTGGCTTTTCCGACTCTATTCTCCCTCTATTTTTGGATCAAATAGGAATCAAGAAAAAAACAAAAAAAAACAAAAACGTTAGGCGCTTGTTTGAATCTACTCAAAAGAAGCGATAACACCAAAAAAATTTAAAAAGAGGATGCTAAGAAAACTTTGACCAAAATAAAAATTGGTAATTGGACTCATTGATTGGGGAGAGTCACACCCTCACTTGTATTCAGGTTGCATGGGAAGGTCTCCTTCCAAGTAAGTTGAGTGCTTCGTAAGGATTAGAGCCCAAATCCCAGCTTGTGACTGCCTTGTGTATCGCCTGGATTTCTGAAGTATTGGCGCTTCTATCGTACATGGACGAGTACGGCTTGGTCAACATTGGTGACTCTCTATTGTGTAGAGCATCGACCTTGTCCGAAGTATCGAGCCTAGGCCACTCCTTCACGGGGGTGTCTGTCTCATCGTCTCGCGTCTGAGTAGGTTCTTGCACGCTCACGGGTGATTCCGTTGCGAGCGAGTTCCGAAGTATCGGTTTCGCCTATTGGCTTCCTTTCTCTATTTCTTTGGCTGAGTAGGGATCCAGGAAGGGTTACAAGGACCTCAAAAAGTGCAAGCTACAGGTTACACAGGAGGAGGACAAGTACGGGATACTCTTCAGACAGTACTCTCTCTCTCCTATAGGCGTAGCGCTCTAAGGACTTGTTAAAAGATAAATTCATGAATTCAAGCTAAAAACTACAAAGATAATAGACGAACCCTTACGGCTTCACGTGTTGAGTTGGTGAATCCCCTTGTCTTGTGTTTGATTGCTAGTTGAATCTAGGTCATGATCAAAAACACCGCACAATCGTGCGCAATTTTGTCACTTCCTTCTTCTTCTCCATTTCTTAGCCTTCATCTTCTCAAATAATCAAGATGATGGGACGGAGATCTCTTAGGCCGACCTTGTCGGCATCGCTATCCAGCACTCCTCCTTATTCATCTAGGACAACCTCGGAGAGTCCGCTCTCCGAGCCTGAGTTCACTTCCGCCTTGTTCCCCCTCGACCACCCTTCTCATTCTCCTTCCATCAGTCCAAAAGTTTCAGAATATAGTGCATCACATGGCTCATAGCATTTGACGGCACCTGAGATGGGTTCTTTTGCCTTTTCAGAGAACCCAGACATGGTTGACAGAGGAGAGCATCCTGATGATCATGAGCACCCGCCATTCTTCATTGATCAAGCTGCCATCAACAATTCACTTCTAGCATCCCTGGAGACCATGCAGAGACAGATTCGTGACCAGGGAACCTTCATGGGTGATCTCATGAGAGAAATAGCACAGATGCGAGAAAACCGACCTGGGGGCAGTGGCGGAGGAGGAGATGGACCTGATGCCGGAGGAGGTGATCCCAACGCTGAGAGACCTCCACAGACTATCATGAGGGAATTGCACAATCCCGTAGCATCCCTCACTCATCGTTGGATCAGACTTCCTCCTATCCATGGAGATTTCGAGCTTCGGCCCCATACCATTCAGCTTCTACCCAAATTCCATGGGTTGCCGACCGAAGAGCCACACCTCCACCTCCAAGAATTTGAAATGATCTGCAGCATAATCCATGATAGGCTGATGACTGAGGATACTATCAAGATGATCGCCTTCCCTTTCTCCTTGTTGACAGAGCCACATACTGGCTCAAACATTTGGGGCGATTCATCGATACTTGGGCCGATCTCGGAACCACGTATTTGAAGAAATACTACCCTCTCGGCCGGACGAATGCAGCTAGAGCCATGATCAGCAACTTCGTCATGATCCCAAATGAACAATTCCATGAAGCCTGGGATCGATTCAGAGAGCTCACCGACCGATGTCCACACCATGACATATCTATGCCCAATCTAGTGCAAAGTTTCTTTTGTGGGCTGACACTGGAGCTGCAGGGGCTTGTTAACGCCTTTTGTGGTGGATCTTACTTCTCCAAGGGCGAAGACGATGTTTGGGGCATATATGAAGGCATGGCAGAGAATTCAACCGTCATGGCCCAAGCTCGCGTCTACACAGAACAAAAGTCCCCGCAAGGAGCGGGATCATTCCAGAGGATCGCCCGCATCGATGCCGGTCCTACCACTTTGTCGGCAGCCGCAGCCCAAGCCGAATCAGCCGTAGCCGACATGGGCATCATCAGTGAAAAACTGGACCGTCTCGAGATCCTAGAGAAGAAACAGATGCAAGTCATGGCCCAGATGGACCAGATTGCCAAGACAATGAGTGACCTGAAGACGCAGATCCTTTGCATCTAGGAGGCACAAGCTTCTTCCCAGCATCCTCCCAGGATACGTGCTAATCCGAGCAGTAGCAACTCATCCCAACCCTCTGCCTCGTACCGCCAGGTCAACCACATCCAGGTAGAGCCGGTTCCGTTGCTACAATACTACCCAGCGAAGTTGCCATCTCAAGACACTCAGATGGTGGTCTACCAGCCGGAGCAGCCACTGGCAGTTCTTCCCCCACCATCCTTTGAGCAGGAACCATTGATAGAAGTCAATGGGATTTGGTACGACCGATACCCTCAGCCCGGGATTCGTCGTGATCACCCCGGATTCCGTTGGGGCAATGGTGGCACCTCATCTCAGTAACAGCCTCATGCTCAGGGACAGCAGAGCAGCCAGCAGCCACAGCAGCAGCAGCCCCAGTATGCCCAGCAGCAACAGTACCAGCAAGGTCCAGTCCCGCCTATCAGGGACAATAGTGGAGGCAGCATCAGCAGCCTCAGCAGTCTTATTCCCACCATCCCCAGTACCAGCAGCAATAGCAAAAACCTCATTTCCAGCAGGGAAACCCGTTCGGTTTTCAGGCCCCCGCTTTTGAGAACCCAGCTTTAGACGATCTTGCTCGCTTGCTTTCCGAACAGCGAGCATCCTTTCGGCAAGAAATGGATGAGTTCCGGCAGGAGATGAGGGAGATCATCAAAGGCAAAGCCGCCATACCAACCCAAATTGAACCTAACCCGAACAATCTGAAAAGGAAGTCTGAGCAAGTAGAGTTTGCAGAGGACACCTCTCCTAGTGACTATTTGAGCGATATGTCTTATTCTATGTATGATGCTGATTTTGTGACTACTAGGAGCGGTAGGATGCCAGCCGACGGTGCCTCTTCTGAGCGACAACCACATGCAGAATCGGGAGCGCCAGAGGAGCAGAGTAGCGGTGCTGATGCCGCTAATGATGATGTTAAAGACGGTGGTGCTGAGGCCACCAATGATGGAGATCCAGACGACGGTACTAAAGTCGTCGTGATACCAGATGCAGACGGTGGTGCTGATGCCACCATTTTGGATGCAGAGCCAGAGCGCGGTGCTGATGCCGTGAAGACAGGTGTCGGTGGTGGTACTGAAACCACCACATCTACTTTGTTGAGCTTTCTCCTATGGTGTTACCAATTTTTGTATCTATGGACTGTGGTAACAAGAAAAAGAACAAAAATATGAATAAAGGAAAGGCTTCTGTGTACACTCCAGATCCATATGTGTTGCATAATGATGATTGTATGGATTCCATTCCTTCACAGGCACAGGAACCTATTCCTAATCCTCTATCTGAGGAGGCCCCTACTATCCCCTTCCCTGAAGCACTCCGCTTGGCGAAGGGGAACAAAAGAGAAAATCCAAGAAAGAACCAGCAGGTAGAGTTCAGCAACAAGATGATTGACAGATTCCACATTCAGCTGACTCTACAAGAAGCCCTTGAGCACATCCCCCTCTTCAAAAAGAATTCGAGAGAGAAGACTACCATCCACAAGAAGAGGAGAACCACAGAGATCAGATCCATGTGCTCACCCATTCCACTTGCTGCACCATTCAGAACAAGCTGCCAGCCAAGAGACCCGATGTAGGAGCTCCCTATGTCAGATGCGAGATTCAGGAGCAGCAGTTTGATCGTACTCTATAAGACAACTGCTCTTCGATTAACCTTCTTCCGGCATCCTTACTCGACCGATTCGAGTTTGGTCCTCTTCTTAGGAGCAGGATAGTCCTTCAGTTTGCTGACAGGTCGACTAAGAGGCCGAAGGGATTATTGAAGGACGTGGTCGTTACCATTCAGGGCCTGAAATTCCCCGTGGACTTTATTGTATTGGACATGGAGATCCCTGAGTCGGTAACCGATGCCCCCATCATACTTGGACGCCCATTCTTGGCCACAGCCAAGGCGGTGACCGATCATGATAGCGGGAAGGTATGTTTTCGCGTAGAGGGCGAAACCATACAAAAAGAGACGATCGTAGAAACCAAAGCTAGAGAGTTAGAATGCTCAGAGCAGTCCAGCGAAGCCGCGCAGATGACAGAGGAAGAGCTAGACATCCACCACGAGTGCGACTTTGTGTGATGAATCCAACTGGGTAGATCCCGTAGAACAGACCCTCGCCTTGCCTACAGATTCATCTTCTTTACAGCTCATGGCAGTTGAGAGGCTGGAGAGCACACACCTGGATGAGGATACTTTTGTGGCTGACAATGTTGAGACGAGTGGTGCCGATGAATTTCAATCTTGTTCTTCCAATTCAGATCCCTCGGATTTAGACATTGATTGGGATGATTTTCATGACTACTTGCCTTGTCTGATTCCATCCGAGCCGACAGCTAGGACGGAGTGTGCGCCAGTACAGTTCATTGAAGATTCAGCAGTGCTCCCTTCGTCATATATTCATACAGAGCGAGAGTTCTCACATGCAGAACTGGTAGCTTTCACACAGACATATGAGAAGCCAGATCTGCCACCTCCCAGTTGTCCAGAACTGAAACCTCTACCGCAGTCGCTAAAGTATAGATTCTTGCGGGTGAGCCAGATATGCACCCAATCATTATCTCAGTAGGTTTGACTGGAGAACAAGAATCTCGTCTGATGGAGGTTCTTGAAAGAAACCGCAAGGCGATAGGATGGAGTATAGCTGATCTCCAGGGGATTAGTCTGGCTCTGTGCTCCCACCACATCTATCTTGAGGAGAATGCTAGGCCTTCGCGTGAGTTCCAGCGACTGTTGAACCCTAATCTTCGAGATGTGGTCATGAAGGAAATATCGAAGTGGTGGAGCGCCGATTTTATCTACCCCATCTCCGACTCCAAGTGGGTTAGTCCATTGCATGTGGTACCCAAGAAGATGGGTATCACTACAGTTGTGAATGAGTCTGGAAAGGAGATCGCTACCCGAGTACCCACTTCTTGGAGGGTTTGTGTGGACTACAGACGATTGAATGAGGCCACCAAGAAGAATCACTTCCCGCTACCATTCATTGATCAGATTATCGAGCGGCTAGCTGGGAAGAGTCATTATTGTTTCCTTGACGGGTACTCCGGATATAATCAAGTGGCCATTGCGCCCGAAGACCAGGAGAAAATGACATTCACCTATCGGTTTGGGACTTATGCTTTCAGAAGGATGCCCTTTGGTCTATGTAACGCTCCAGCGACATTCCAAAGGTGCATGTTGTCCATTTTCTCAGACATGGTGGGTGATTTCTTAGAGGTCTTCATGGATGACTTCTCGGTCTATGGCGACAGGTTTGATGCTTGTCTTGACTGCCTAGACCGTGTGCTTCAGCGCTGCATTGAGATCAACCTCGTATTGTCTTGGGAGAAGAGTCACTTCATGGTGACTCAGGGGACGGTCCTTGGTCATATCATCTCCAACAGGGGCATGGAGGTCGATCCGACCAAGGTGGATATCATTAGAAAACTCAATCCACCATCCAATCTGCGTCAATTGCGGTCTTTTCTGGGTCATGTCGGTTTCTACCGACGGTTCATTCAGGACTTCAGTCGTATTGCCCGACCGCTTACTAATCTGCTGACGAAAGACACTGAGTTCATTGTAGATGATAAGTGTTTTGCGTCCTTTGAGACTCTCAAGAGTATGATTGTTTCGGCTCCTGTCCTTCAGCCACCCGATTGGTCTCTACCATTCGAGATCATGATGGATGCTTCAGATTTTGCCGTTGGGGCTGTGCTTGGACCGAGAAGGGATGGATTGCCGTTTGCCATTCACTACGTCAGCCGGACTTTGGATGCCGCTCAGCGGAATTATATTGTGACAGAGAAAGAGATGTTGGTCGTAGTCTTTGCTTTGGATAAGTACCGATCTTATTGATGAATACCCATTCATCACTCTTTATTCTTATATTTTAGCTACAAAAACCTTTGCAAATGCATGTATATTCATGTAAATACAAATAATTATCAAAAGCATGCATTGTACAAAGTTTAATAATTAGCATGTTTTTGTGCAAAAATAAAAGAATAAAGAGTAAAAATAAAAAGAGGGAAATATTTAGAATAAAGATTGAGCAATCTAATTCCGAGGGCTCGGCATGGGCCTGACCGCATAAAAGCCAAAGTAGAGGGAGATAGGGGCTCATGTGTGTAAATATATTTGTAAATATAATAACTATATTTTCCTCCAAAAATAGAATAAATGGGATTGAATATATTTATAAATATAAAAACAAGGTAAAAATAGAAAAATTAAAAAGAAAAGAAAAATAGTCACTTGTGCATATTCATCATGTATATAGTCCACTCCCTTGTATTTATTTCACCCTATAAATAAATAAAATGAAATTCCATCAAATTTGTAAATACTCTATATTTTATGGTGTAAATAAATAAATTAAAAACAATTACAACAAAAACAAGATAAAAAGAACAAAATTCAAAACACAAAAATATATTGTAAATATACCATGTATATACATGTACATATATATTTATTTCACCCTTGTATATAAATAATAAAAATAAAATAAAAATACCCTTTTATTCCTAATTTTATATTATAAATAAATAAAATATAAAGTGGGAATAAAAATGCACAAAAATAATAAATTAAAAATCAAAAATAAAAATCTATATATTGTATATATACCTATATATAGCCCTACTATGTAAATACACTATTTTTATTTTGAAAAATCAATTAAAAATCACTAAAAAAATAGAAAATATTAAAACAAAAATATTTCATGTTTTGACTTTTTAATAAATCAGCCATTTACTATTTTTAAATGATTTTCTAAACATTTTCCGCGTTGCCTGTTCCCATTGGTCCAGGGGGTTGTTGACCGCCCGGTCAACTTCCCCCCCCCCCCAGGACCACCTTCCACGGGTTTTGGACACCCGACCCGACTTCTCTTATTTTTCGTGTCCAAACCCGATCACCATCTCCCTAAACCTCGGGTCCGCTCCACTCCTGACACATCCGACACCCTCGCCGGAGCGCCCGCATCGGGATCCGCGCTTCACGCAGCCCTACCCGACCAACCCTAGCCGGACATGCACCCATACATAAGCCGAGCTCCGCCACCCTATTCTTCCATCTTTGGCTCATTCGCTCCACCTCCAGTGACCTCCAGTGCTCGAGTGAGAGTGACAGCTCGCTTCAGGTGCTGTCACAGTGAGGAGAGGGCGTTCAGACCACTGATCTGGCGAGTCACCACCGCCGTGCTCCGCCCAGAGCAGGAGCTCGAGCCTCGGAGGTCGACGCTCCTCGAGGCGAGGACCCAGAGCATCCCCTGCTCACCCCCAGTTGATTCATCCACCCAGGTAAACCCATTTCTCTTTCCTTTTCGCTAATTTCAAACTACCCCCAATTCGCTCCTCCGCCGAACACCTTCAATTCCGATCACGTCAGCCATCCCCTCGACCATCGGGCTGCACCATAGCCTCCACCTTCCTCCCACGCACGTTCTGCACCCTTCCATTCAACCCAGTTCGCACAGGAGCTGGGGTTCGAGCTCCTACGTCCATCCCCTCGCCGTAGCTCGCCCACACCGACCCCTCGACCACCTTCACCACGCCTAACGGGGTCGAGGCAGTTTGCCCTCGACCCGTGAGCTTTCTGGTCTACTTTGCAGGTTCATCCAAGCCCCTCTGAGGGCTTGGACCATTCGGTCCAGTAGCTCCACCTCCGCCGACCTCGTCGGAGCTCTCCAGTGCTCGGTTGGGTCATCGGAGGACACCACGCGACGCGGAAGCCACCCACGCACCTTCTCCGATCTTCAGCGAGCTTCTAGGAGGACACTAGCGCTGCCACGAGCCCGGCGAAGTTCGCCGGCGCCCAGTTTGTCCAGCATCCTCCGTCGCCGTCCGATCGCCTTCGACCTCCAGTTCACATCTCGGCCGTCCATCTGAGGAGGTCCCTTCACCGTCAGATCTTTGGAGAGGCGATCCATACCATCCGATCAGAGGCGCCGTCCCACGCTGCTTCAGAGCCACTCGATCTTCCACGTGTCTGCACCTGGACCGCTCGATCAGGACGAGGACATTCTTCATTGGGTGCCACCCGCATCTCAGCCGTCCATCCACCACGTGGCGCCCATCCAGCCGTCTGCATTAATAAATGGTAATTTACCCTTAGGCCCTTCTCTTTAGTTTATTTAGCATTTAGTCTTGTAAATACATAGTTTAGTTGTTTAGTTTTTGGTACAATTGCACTTTGGACCCTGAGCTTTATTTTATTTGCATCTATGCCCCTGTTTGTGGTGTAGCATGTGCATCGAGACGTGCTCTTTTGGGTTATTTGCTTAATTAGCCTTGTAGTTCTGGACTGTTATGAAATGAAGAAATATTTTTAGATATTTGCATTAATACCCCTGTGCGTGGTTTATTTGCGCATGTGCGTTATTTTTGTGGGTAAATTGCATTAAGTTCCCTGGGCTTTTAATACCTGTTATTATTTAGCCCAGAAACTTAGTTTCTTAGCAAATAGGTCCCTGAGTGCCCCAGACACGTGCTTCGTACGTGATTTCTTGGGATTTTTGCACCGGACCCCCCAGGACTGTCACTATTTGCGTTTAGGTCCCTGTGTATTGTGCCCTTGTGTTTGATTTTAATAAAATAGCAAATCAACTCCAAATTTGATGAAAATTAGACACATGGCTCCTGCCATGATGTAAAATTTTCTATAAATTTTGGAGACATTTTAGACACTGTTTGATATTTTTAAAAATTCAAAAACACGTATTTTCTTTACTATCTGATTTGAAAAATCACAAAAAATAGTAAAACTTATCTAAAAATTACAAAAAAATTAGCTACTGTTCAATTTGTTGTGCTTGATTTTCTGGCCAATTTTTGTCATTTTCATTATCTAAAACTCATAAAAATTGCAAAACCCCTAAAAATTTATAAAAATTCTAATAAATCATTTAAAAATCCAAAAATCATAAATCCAGTGCTCTAATTTTCCTTAAACTTTCTAGTTTATAGGAAAATTACCCTCAGGAGCTGGGAGGCCCTTTTTACATTTTAAATTGGCCTTTCTCTCCTGACTGGACAGTACCTCCTGTTTCTGTCATTGTTTCATTTTTAGAAAATCATATAAAAATCAGAAAAATCCC
Source organism: Ottelia alismoides (assembly GCA_037367405.1). Classification (NCBI taxonomy): domain Eukaryota; kingdom Viridiplantae; phylum Streptophyta; class Magnoliopsida; order Alismatales; family Hydrocharitaceae; genus Ottelia; species Ottelia alismoides. The sequence goes on along the minus strand of JAZKJV010008609.1, from coordinate 2,517,905 downwards.
AAAAATTCACCAAAAATAGTAAAAAACATAAAACACACAAAAATATTTTTATTGGAATTTTCGACTGATTTTTGATACATTAAATAAATAGTTGAATTGCCTTGTTTTCTTGTGTTCTTTGGTTTCTTAATTAATTAAAAATTCAAAAAGAATTAAAAAGAATTAAAAACCACCAAAAACACTTGTCTTTTATTTCATTTCTTGACTACTTCGTAGGCCGCAAGGCTATTACGTGCTCCTTGTGTTCGACCCTGGTCACTATACCAGGTTAATAAAATAGCAAGATCGCTATATTGATTTTGGCTTGATTTTATCTTATATCGGTGGTCTCTTTTTCTGGATTGACCACATCAGGTGACTTGGGTCGCAACACATTTTAGATACCTTTACCTGAGTCGCTTGGTGTGTCATCAGAATGGCGCCGTTGCCGCGGAGCACGGCTTAGTAGTCAGTTTTTGAGTTTTTCTGCGATTTTATTTTCGCGGCTTTTTGTATAGATTCCTGTAGATATATTTTTCTGACATTTTTTACAATAATCTGGTCTGACACTTGTCTTCTTTCTTGCGAGGGCCCGAGGACCGCGGAGGCGACTTTCAAGGAGCCGACGCAACCGCGGGATTCGGAGGCGGCTCCCTTCTACACGGAGCCGCAGGAGAGAGCGAGAGAGGAGCTGAGTGAGAGAGAGGAGCTTAGATTAGTTTTATTTCCCGCATATTTGAACTGTTGTAATAATACAGGTACTCAGAGATAGTTGGACTCTCTGGTCTGTTTCGCCGAGCACAATCGTGCTCGGGGGACCCTTTAGACTAGTTTAGCTTTTTCGCGGTTTTAGCTTTTTAGCTGCCTTTTACGGTTTTCCGCGGTTTTTCTCGAGCCCCTAGACTTAGTATTTTCTGCTTGACTGTGACGTAATTAGTAGGATCCCCACACTTAATTGCTTGCCTGTTCCTATAGAGCGATAATTAGACCTACTAATAATTCATTAATAAAAATAGCTGGGTCGCTTTCATGAGAGCCTACGCGCCGCGAGACTGCCACGTCAAGTGCTACTCCTGAACTCGACCTGTCGAGAAGAGGAGGGGTGGGTCTAGACCGGACTCTTTGGATCGAGGGCGAGTGATCAGCTAGACGGTTCTATCGAGTAGAAATTTCCTGTTTAGGACTCGGTTTTCACCACTGCACCATATAGGTAGTTTCTTTTCAGTGTTTATATTTCTGCGCGGATCATCTTGCATGTAGACTGCTGGAGTCAGGTACGCATTTCTATCTCTGCATGCATCATTGATTTATCGCGCATCGGCTTTTTCGTCTTCTCCCCCTTTTTCTGACTTAATAATCAGGAGAACCGAAAAATTCGTTAGGCGTTTTTTCTTGCATAAAAAAATCTCTAAAAAAAAGAAAAACCATAAAATTGGGACTGCTAAAACTATTGACCCTAAAAGACACCTCACCTAAAAATTTGTCTTGGGGAGAGCAACCCCCTCATTGCTTGGTTTGCTTGTGCGAGAGAGTGACCCGTACACTAGGTAGAGCCCTCCAGTGCTCATCTCGACTGATTACCGACTCTTTTGTGCGGGACAGTCGGTTGAGAGAGTATCGGGTATCCCAGCAAGTCACGTAATCGCTCTGATATTCTGATTGTTCACCAAAATAAAAATTGACAAGATAATTTGACCGAGCCTTTACGGTCTTCAGCTCGCGTTGCGTTGGTGAACCGAGGGTTTGCTTTCGATCATAGTTTTTCCAGATCTCATCCACCTTACTCGCTAGATCACGATGATGGGAAGGAGGTCTCTTAGGCAGCCTCTGGCTGCACCGTTTTTTAGCACTCCTGACCATTCATCTAGGTCGGTTCGTGGGAGCTCAGACCTGCTCTCCGAACCCGAGTATGACTCCGCCCTGTTCCCCCTCGACCACCCTTCTTCTTCTGATTCAGAGATACCAGTGCCAGAGGAGAGACAGACAGATGATTTATCGGCACCTGAGTTCGGTTGTTTTGATTTTTCGGAGACGATGGCCGGCTGTTCTGATGATCGCACCGGAGGTCTACGAGGAGAGCAGCATTTCGTTCTGGACCAGGGTTCGATCAACTCCACCCTGATCGCCTACCTCGAGTCAGTGCAGCAACAGCTGAGGGATCATGGAGCATTCATGATGGACATGAGGAGAGAGCTTGAGCAGATGAGAGCCAACTGCGAGAACCGCGGAGGAGCAGGAGGAGGACCCGACGATGCGGCAGCTGCCGCCGCAGCAGCAGCAGGAGGAGCACCACCACCACTAATATTGATGCGGGAGAACCACAATCCCGGGTCGAACTTGACACACCGCTGGGTGGTACTTCCAACCATCGTGGGGGACTTCAAGTTCCCCCCGAACACTTTGCAGCTCTTACCTCAGTTTCACGGTATGGCGACAGAGGAGCCTCATCTCCATTTGCAGGAGTTTGAGATGATATGCAGCACTGTCCACGATCGTCAGGTGGACCATGATACTATCAGGATGATTGCCTTTCACTTTTTCTTATCAGACAGAGCAGCCACCTGGCTGAAGCACCTGGGGAAGTTTGTCTACACTTGGGAGCAGCTCTGCGCCGAGTACTTGCACAAGTACTATCCACTCGGGTGGACCAATGCAGCGAGAGCCCTCATCAACAACTTCTCCATGCTCCCCAACGAGCAATTCCATGAGGCATGGGAGAGGTTCCATGAGCTGACTGATCGATGCCCGCACGAAGACATCTCGAAGCCGAACCTTGTTCAGAGCTTCTTCAACGGGCTGACACCAGAGCTTCAGAGCTTGGTAAACGCTTCTTGTGGCGGGTCTTACTTCGCCAAGGATCACGACCAGGTCTGAGCCATCTACGAGGAGATGGTCGAGAACTATATGGTGATGTCCCAGACCAGGTTGTACACTCAGGGCAGACCCCAGCAGCCAGGACCCGTGCAGTACCAGAGGATAGCACAGGTCGACGCCGGTCCTTCCAGTTCGTCCGTAGTAGCAGCAGCACAGGCAGAGTCCACAGCTGCGGACATGGGCATCATTAGCGAGAAGTTGGATCGGATGGAGCTGATAGAGAAGAAGCAGTGCTAGGGCATCACTCAGATGGAGCAGATGGCACAGACTCTGAGCGACATGAAGACCCAGCTCTTGTGTCTTCAGGAGGCACAGACGGCTTCCCAGCCCCGTCTTCAGTCGCGAGGCGATCACGGCAGCAGCAGCAGCAGCTCGTCACAGCGCTCCAGCTCACACCAGCAGCCTAGACAGGTTCACCTTGTACAGGCGGAGCCGTACCAGCAGCCGCAGCCCACTTACCAGTCACCACCATCTCCAGACTTGCAGATGCTGGTATACGAGCCTGATCAGCCTCTGACAGTACTCCCGCCAGCCCCGTACGATGCAGAGCCGTTGATGGATGTCAACGGGATTTGGTATGACCGCCCTCAGCCTGGTATCCGACGAGACCATCCCGGATTCAGGTGGGGGAGTGGAGGTACCCAGCCCCAGCAACAGCCATCTAGTCAGGGAGGCCAGTACAGCCAGCAGAGAGATCACCAGCCGCAGCAGCAGCCCCCACTGTACCATCCACAGCAGCAGCAGCAGTCTTCCTATGGTCCTCGTCCCTATCAGCAGGGACAGTCTTGGAGGCGTGAGCAGCCTCATCAGCAGCAGCAGCATCACTCATACCCCTCTCAGCCACAGCAGCAGCAGATCCAGCAGCCTCACTACCAGAGAGGCTACCCGTCGGGTTCCCATGAGAACCCTGTTCTGGATGACATAGCCCGCCTCCTCACGGATCAGCAGGCTATTTTCAGACGGGAGATGGGCGAGTTCCACCAGGAGATGCGGGACATTGTGAGAGGGAAGGCCGCCATTCCTGCCCAGATAGAGCCGAACCCCAACAGCCTGAAGCAGAAATCTGAGCATGTAGTTTGGACTGAGTATACCACTCCTAGTGATGCATTTGGTGATATGACTGGATATCTGTTTGATACTGATTTTGTCACACTTAGGAGCGGTAGGATGCCAGCAGGCGGCGCCTCGTCTAAGCTACATCATGAGGATCCACCTAGAGCGCCTGACGAGGAGGATGATGACGGTGGTACTGATGCCACCAAGGATGTTGATTCCACCGGCGGTAATGAGGCCGCCGTTTCACCAGTTCGAGGAGGTGGTACTGAGGCCACCCACGATGCTGAGCCAGAGCGCGGTACTGAGGCCGCGAGTATTCCAGCTGAGCCAGCCAATGGTGGTACTGAGGCCACCCATACTTCTGAGAGACATGTTGTTTTTCCTTCTTCTACACCTGTATCTCTGAACAGTTCTATGAATAAAGGAAAGGGTTTATTTTCTTCTGGTCCCACTTTGGTGCATGATGTATGTGTGGATCCGGTCATCGAACCGCCTAGACCCTTTTCTAGTCCTTCATCTGAGAAGGACCCAATGATCCCCTTCCATAGGGCCCTTCAGATGGGGAAGGGGAAGAAAACAGAAAATCCAAAAAAAAAGAGATCAGGAAGAGTTCAGCCAGCAGATGATAGACCGTTTTTACATACAGCTGACTCTTCAGGAGGCTTTGCAGCACATCCCCCTTCTCCAGCGTTCATTGAGAGACAGGACCACAGTCAGGAGGAAGAGGAGGAACCACCACTCTGAGATCCATGTGCTGATGAAAGCCACGTGTTTCGCGATCCAGAACCGTCTGCCGGCCAAGAGGCCAGATTCAGGAGCCCCTTATGTCAGATGTCATATCAGTGAGCAGAGGTTTGACCGTACTCTATTGGATAGCAGATCGTCGATCAACCTCCTTCCGGCATCCCTTCTCGACCGCTTCGAGTTGGGCACTCTTCGACAGAGCAGGACAGTCCTTCGGTTTGCTGATAGATCTGTCAAGAGGCCGAAGGTGTTGTTGCGAGACGTTGTCGTCACTATTTAGAATCTGCAATTCCCCGTGGACTTCGTAGTGTTGGACATGGAGATCCCTGATTCAGTGACCGATACCCCCATCATTCTAGGTCGCCCGTTCTTGGCCACAGCCAAGGCAGTGACCGACCATGATAGCGGGAAGGTATACTTTCGCGTCGACGGCGAAAGTGTACAAATAGAGACGGTCGAGGACAGCAGAGCCAGAGAGAGATCACGCTCAGAGACCACTTCAGATACAGAGCAGCTGACAGATGCAGGGCTAGACATCCACCAGGAGTGTGACTTTGTGATCACAGACGATGAGGCAGTTTGGTCAGACCCAGCAGCACAAGCCATCCTCTCATTTTCAGACACCGTTGATGCAGAGATGACAGCAGAGGAGAGCTTGGAGAGCACATTCCTGGTTCAGGATACTTTAGAGGCAGCAGAGCAGGTTCTTGACCGCGACACGGATTTTTGTGACGATGGTGGTACTGATGCCACCTTGTGTGATGCAGATCCCTCGGAGTCAGAGTCTGAGTGGGCAGATTGTGATGATTACATGCCAGACCTGATTTCCACTGGGCCTACAGCTGAGGAGAAGGTAGATGCCGAGCAGATCAGAGACAGTTCAGTTGAGCAGCCTTCTTCAGATCCAGTTTGCGAGAGTACGCTCTCATTCTCCCAGACAGATTTGGCAGTATACATGCATCTTCTTTCGAAGCCAGATTTGCCAGCACCCAGTTGTCCAGAGCTGAAGCCACTTCCTTCGTCGTTGAAGTATAGATTCCTTGCGGGTGAGCATGAGATGTACCCAGTCATTATCTCAGCCGATTTGACTGGAGAGCAGGAATCCCGTCTGATGGGGGTTCTTGAAAAGAACCGCAAGGCAATAGGATGGAGCGTAGCAGATCTCCATGGGATTAGTCCGGCCCTGTGCTCCCACCATATCTATCTCGAGGATGACGCAAAGTCGTCGCGTGAGTTCCAGCGGCGGCTGAACCCAAATCTGAGAGAGGTTGTCATGAAGGAAATTTTGAAATGGTGGAGCGCCGATTTTATCTATCCCATCTCCGACTCCAAGTGGGTCAGCCCTTTGCATGTGGTGCCCAAGAAAACGGGCATCACTACAGTGATTAGCGAGTCTGGAGAGGAGATTGCTACACGAGTACCCACTTCTTGGCGGGTTTGTGTTGACTATAGGAGGCTCAACCAGGCCACCAAGAAGGATCATTTCCCCCTGCCCTTTATTGATCAGATTATTGAGAGACTGGCAGGGAAGAGCCATTATTGTTTTCTAGATGGGTACTCGGGCTACAACCAGGTGGCCATCGCTCTTGAGAATTAGGAGAAGACCACCTTTACCTATCCCTTCGGCACATACGCCTTCCGACGCATGCCATTTGGGCTATGCAACGCCCCTACGACTTTTCAGAGATGCATGCTGTCGATCTTTTCGGACATGGTAGGGGAGTGCTTAGAGGTCTTCATGGATGATTTCTCGGTTTACGGCGACGGATTCGACTCCTGTCTTGACTGCCTAGACCGAGTACTTCAGCGATGTATTTCGGTCTGCTTGGTTCTTTCTTGGGAGAAGAGTCACTTTATGGTGACTCAAGGGACGGTGCTTGGCCACATCATCTCCAACAGGGGCATGGAGGTTGATCCGGCCAAGGTTGATGTCATTAGAAAACTCACACCATCGTCCAACTTGCGGCAGTTACGGTCTTTCCTGGGGCACGTCGGTTTCTATCGACGGTTCATCCGTGATTTCAGTAGAGTTGCCCGGCCGTTGACTGACTTGCTGACGAAAGACACCGAGTTCCTTGTCGATGACAAGTGTCTTTCGTCGTTCGATACTCTCAAGCAGTGTATTGTTGAGGCTCCTATCCTCCAGCCACCAGATTGGTCTCTCCCATTCGAGATCATTACGGACGCCTCCGATTTTGCCGTGGGGGCTATGCTGGGACAGAGGAGGGATGGAGTCCCATTTGCTATCCACTATGCTAGTCGTACCTTGGATTCCGCCCAGCGGAATTATACAGTCACAGAGAAGGAGATGCTAGCAGTAGTGTTCGCCCTAGATAAGTTCAGATCTTACATCATTGGATCTAGAGTGACTTTGTATACAGATCATACCGCCATCCGATACCTCATGGCAAAGAAGGATGCCAAGGCCAGACTGACTAGATGGATCCTTCTACTCCAGGAGTTCGACATTGAGATCAAGGATAAGCCTGGAGTCAAGAATGTGGTGGCGGATCATCTCTCCCGTTTAGAGCAGCTTGAGGAGTCTGAGCAGATTGATCCCATTTGTGAGACCTTCCCAGATGAGGTGATCCTTGCTATCGCCTCACTCCTGTGGTATGCCGATATTGTGAACTTTCTTGTTGCTAAGAAAGTCCCACAAGGTTGGCCCAGACAGAGGCTTGAGACCTTCCTCGCAAAGGCCAAGTCTTACCACTGGGAGGATCCCATCCTTTACCACGAAGGAGGGGACAGTGTCTGGCGTAGGTGCATCCCTCAAGATGAGCACCATAGTGTCCTCACTTACTGCCACAAGCTTGAGGCAGGAGGACATCACTCTGGGAGGAGAACGGCACAGAAAGTGCTCCAATCCGGCTTGTGGTGGCCTACCCTCTTCAAGGACTCTGATGAGTTCGTGAAGAGGTGTATTGACTGTCAGAGGATGGGCACTTGTGGACAGCGTGATATGATGCCGATGCAGCCCATTCACTTCTGTGAGGTTTTTGACGCATGGGGCATCGATTTCATGGGTCTATTCCCTAAGAGTCAGGGATTTGAGTACATTCTGTTGGCCGTTGACTATGTTAGTCGTTGGGTTGAGGCTATCCCTGCCCGAGCCGCTGATGCTAGGACAGTTTGCAGATTTTTGAGGAAGCACATCATCACGCGGTTCGGGGTACCTCGAGTATTGATTTCAAACGGGGGGTCTCATTTCATCAACAACCAGGTAAAGGCACTTGCTAGTGAGTTCGGCATAGACCATCGAGTTGCCACTCCATACCATCCACAGACGAATGGTCTAGCCGAGGTCTCAAACAGGGAGATCAAGACTATTTTGCAGAAAGTCGTCCGCCCTGACCGAAAGGATTGGTCACAGCTTTTGGACTCGGTCTTGTGGGCATATAGGACATCTTTCAAGACACCATTGGGCACATCTCCCTTTCGCCTAGTTTATGGCAAGCCGTGCCATTTACCTGTTGAGTTGAGGCACAAGTCACTTTGGGCAGTCACAGATATTCTTTTAGATCCAGATAGTGTAGGAGACCAGAGAAGGGCAGAGTTAGAAGCCTTGGAGGAGCTTAGAGATACAACCTTCTCAAACAGCCTATAGTATAAGGAGAGAGTGAAAGAGTGGCATGATTCTCATATCAGCCACAAGCATTTTGAGCCTGGACAGAGAGTATGGTTGTTTAATGCTAGGCTTCGTCTATTTCCAGGGAAGCTACAGAGCAAATGGAAAGGACCTTATCTTGTGAGAAAGGTACACGACAACGGTAGCATTGATATATCCGAGTTGTCTTCTGAGAGTACCTTTCGAGTGAACGGCCAGCGGCTCAAGCCATTTCTAGATCATGAGCCGCTAGTCGTTGATGTTGCCCCTATTCACTTTGCGTGAGATGTGGTCGCTTGATTCACATCTGTTGCATCTCACGCCTGATTATCACTGTTCTTCCGACCTGTATAGATCCAGTTGTCCATATCACTCTATTCTTTAGTCCCACATCACTTTTCTCATCTTATGATTATGCTATACTTAGGGTGTACTTTACCCTAAGTATAGGGGAGATGTAGGACCTGCGGGTATTCTTTTCATTCGTTCTGCCCCTATTTTGCTGCCTATACTTAGGGATATTTACCCTAAGTATAGGGGGGGCAGACTCTGTACATTCTTCACTCGGATTTCCCTTCATGTACAGCTTGCTATACTTAGGATTATTTAATCCTAAGTATAGGGGGAAAACACCGAGTTCTCCTCATTCTATTCATTCTTTCATCTCTGTATCTAGCCATTCCTTTTCACTTCCCTGTTACTAAGCACGAGTTATGTCTTCTTCATCGCTCTTGATCACTCTGAGGACATCGTTCGAGCTAAGTATAGGGGGTGTGTATATATTTCATATATACTTTAGCCATAACTCGTACTTTGTGTGAGTGTGTTAATAAATAAAATGGCTAAAAAAACTTAAAAATCACAAAAATTAAAAATTTTTCCTGTAAATAATCATTCTTTTATTGCACATACATTGCTAGTGTACAAATTTTTTTTGTAAAAATGTTTTCAAAAATCTTTTGTGTAAAGCTTGTGTAAATATTTTCTTATCAAAATTATGTATATAGTACAAAATTTTTCCAAAATGTTTTGAAAATCAAAAGTTTGCAAAAATCTTGTGTAAATGTTTGTAAATACTTTTGCAAAACTTGCACTTCATGCATTCATCCATTCATGATTCCAAAACATTTTTCAAAAATTTTGCACGATTGTAAATATGTGTAAATAGCATCTTTGTATATATGTATATAATTTTCCTGGATGATAGTTGACATTTAAACTAAGCCTGGAATTAAATTTGGAAATGGAGCTTGATTAAGATCTTAATCCACCTAATTCTAAGAGGAACCTTATAGGACTTAGGGTTAAGGCTTTTCAGGACCATAAGGACTTAATTCTTTGAGTCCACTAGGCTATGAGCATATGTCATCTTGATGAGCCTAGGTAGAGCACTTAACAACACACGCATGACTCTTAGAGACAATGGCTTGACTTGCACCAGCACTTTACACATGGCTCTCCACGGATGAGGTGGTGAGGAGGCAGTTTCCTTTGGCTTGGGGTAGCATATGAGGGTAGTACTTCTAGGCGGAACCTCTCTTCTTCTTCTAGTGAAGGAAGTGCGCCTCAACTTGGTCTAGTGGTGATGAAGGCTAAAGACAGAAGCCGTGGGTTGCAATAAAGCTTCAAAAGAGGGATAGTCTACTGGCTCAAGAGGAAAAGTTCTTGTATATATGTTGCACCATGTAGATATGTTGTATAGAGGCACTTGAAAAAAAATGCAAATGCAAAAAGAACTCCAAAAAAGTGGTGGGTCGGATTGAAAATTTAATAACCCCACCGGAGTGTATATAGTCAAATAAAGCAAAAGCTTATGGTATCCATGCTTACATCTCATGAAGCTTGCAGCGGGAGACTTAGCTACACTGGCTGAGCTCCCAAAAGTCTATACTTCTTATTCCCCCTCTTCTTGAGCCGGTTGCACTTGAACTTAGAAGGGAATACCCCGCTTCTCGAGGAAAGAGCTGTTAGACCGAGGCATTAGAGTTACCAGGTTGGGAAGGTTGTTTCTTTGTTACTTATGAGATGGGGAGCTACATATCACTTACACTGCATGGAATGATTTATGGTCATTAGAGTTTGTGTATGTAGAATTGTTCTGATCTGGTTTATTGAGGAGTCTTGTCCATAGATTGGTGGAACTTAGAGACTATTGAGTTTTAAGCTTAAGTCCAAATAAGGTTCCGACACATTAATAATCCAAAGATCTGGTCGAGCTCCATATTTCAATTTAATGAAGGCAAGTTTAATAATCAGCCTTAATCCATGTATATTCCTCTCTTTTTCTTTTTCTTTCTTTCTTTTTCACTTCTTTTTAAAATAAGTGTTTGCTAAGGGATTAGCAAAAGTTAAGTATAGGGGGGTGATGAATACCCATTCATCACTCTTTATTCTTATATTTTAGCTACAAAAACCTTTGCAAATGCATGTATATTCATGTAAATACAAATAATTATCAAAAGCATGCATTGTATAAAGTTTAATGATTAGCATGTTTTTGTGCAAAAATAAAAGAATAAAGAGTAAAAAGAAAAAGAGGGAAATATTTAGAATAAAGATTGAGCAACCTAATTCCAAGGGAGGGCTCAGCATGGGCCTGACCGCATAAAAGCCAAAGTAGAGGGAGATAGGGGCTCATGTGTGTAAATATATTTGTAAATATAATAACTATATTTTCCTCCAAAAATAGAATAAAATGGGATTGAATATATTTATAAATATAAAAACAAGGTAAAAATAGAAAAATTAAAAAGAAAAGAAAAATAGTCACTTGTGCATATTCATCATGTATATAGTCCACTCCCTTGTATTTATTTCACCCTATAAATAAATAAAATGAAATTCCATAAAATTTGTAAATACTATATATTTTATGGTGTAAATAAATAAATTAAAAACAATTACAACAAAAACAAGATAAAAAGAATAAAATTCAAAACACAAAAATATATTGTAAATATACCATGTATATACATGTACATATATATTTATTTCACCCTTGTATATAAATAATAAAAATAAAATAAAAATACCCTTTTATTCCTAATTTTATATTATAAATAAATAAAATATAAAGTGGAATAAAAATGCACAAAAATAATAAATAAAAATCAAAAATAAAAATCTATATATTGTATATATACCTATATATAGCCCTACTATGTAAATACACTATTTTTATTTTGAAAAATCAATTAAAAATCACTAAAAAATAGAAAATATTAAAACAAAAATATTTCATGTTTTGACTTTTTAATAAATCAGTCATTTACTATTTTTAAATGATTTTCTAAACATTTTCCACGTGGCCTGTTCCCATTGGTCCAGGGGGTTGTTGACCGCCCGGTCAACTTCCCCCCCAGGACCACCTTCCATGGGTTTTGGACACCCGACCCGACTTCTCTTATTTTTCGTGTCCAAACCCGATCACCATCTCCCTAAACCCCGTGTCCGCTCCACTCCTGACACATCCGACACCCTCGCCGGAGCGCCCGCATCGGGATCTGCGCTTCACGCAGCCCTACCCGACCAACCCTAGCCGGACCTGCACCCATACATAAGCCGAGCTCCGCCACCCTATTCTTCCATCTTTGGCTCATTCGCTCCACCTCCAATGACCTCCAGTGCTCGAGTGAGAGTGACAGCTCGCTTCAGGTGCTGTCGCAGCGAGGAGAGGGTGTTCAGACCACTGATCCGGCGAGTCACCACCGCCGTGCTCCGCCCAGAGCAGGAGCTCGAGCCTTGGAGGTCGACGCTCCTCGAGGCGAGGACCCAGAGCATCCCCTGCTCACCTCCAGTCGATTCATCCACCCAGGTAGACCTATTTCTCTTTCCTTTTCGCTAATTTCAGATTACCCCCAATTCGCTCTTCCGCCGAACACCTTCGATTCCGATCACGTCAGCCATCCCCTCGACCATCGGGTTGCACCATAGCCTCTGCCTTCCTCCCACGCACGTTCTGCACCCTTCCATTCAACCCAGCCGCACAGGAGCTGGGGTTCGAGCTCCTCTGTCCATCCCCTCGCCGGAGCTCGCCCACACCGACCCCCCGACCACCTTCACCACGCCTAACGGGGTCGAGGCAGTTTGCCCTCGACCCGCGAGCTTTCTGGTCTACTTTGCAGATTCATCCAAGCCCCTTTGAGGGCTTGGACTATTCGGTCCAGTAGCTCCACCTCTGTCGGCCTCGCCGGAGCTCTCCAGGGCTCGGTTGGGTCATCGGAGGACACCACGCGACGCGGAAGCCTCCTACGCACCTTCTCTGATCTTCAGCGAGCTTCTAGGAGGACACTAGCGCCGCCACGAGCCCGACGAAGAACGCTGGCGCCCAATTCGTCCAGCATCCTCCGTTGCCGTCCGATCGCCTTCGACCTCCAGTTCACATCTCGGCCGTCCATCTGAGGAGGTCCCTTCACCATCAGATCTTTGGAGAGGCGATCCATACCGTCCGATCAGAGGCGCCGTCCCACGCTGCTTCAGAGCCACTCGATCTTCCACGTGTCTACACCTGGACCGCTCGATTAGGACGAGGACATCCTTCGTTGGGCGCCACCCGCATCTCAGCCGTCCATCCACCACGTGGCGCCCATCCAGCCGTCTGCATTAATAAAGGGTAATTTACCCTTAGGCCCTTCTCTTTAGTTTATTTAGCGTTTAGTCCTGCAAGTACATAGTTTAGTTGTTTAGTTTTTGGTACAATTGTACTTTGGACCCTGAGCTTTATTTTATTTGCATCTACGCCCCTGTTTGTGGTGTAGCACGTGCATCGACACGTGCTCTTTTGGGTTATTTGCTTAATTAGCCTTGTAGTTTTGGACTGTTATGAAATGAAGAAATATTTTTAGATATTTGCATTGATACCCCTGTGCGTAATTTATTTGCGCATGTGCGTTATTTTTGTGGGTAAATTGCATTAAGTTCCCTGGGCTTTTAATACCTTTTATTATTTAGCCCAGAAACTTAGTTTCTTTGCAAATAGGTCCCTGAGTGCCCCATACACGTGCTTCGCACGTGATTTCTTGGAATTTTAGCACCGGACCCCCCAGGACTGTCACTATTTGCGTTTAGGTCCCTATGTACTGTGCCCTTGTATTTGATTTTAATAAAATAGCAAATCAACTCCAAATTTGATGAAAATTGGACATATGGCTCCTGCCATGATGTAAAATTTTCTGTAAATTTTGGAGACATTTTAGACGCTGTTTGTTATTTTTAAAAACTCAAAAACACGTATTTTCTTTACTGTCGGATTTGAAAAATCATAAAAAAATAGTAAAACTTATCTAAAAATTACAAAAAAATTAGCTACTGTTCAATTTGTTGTGCTTGATTTTCTGGCCAATTTTGGCCATTTTTCATTATCTAAAACACATAAAAAATGCAAAACCCCTAAAAACGTATAAAAATTCTAATAAATCATTTAAAAATCCAAAAATCATAAATCCAGTGCTCTAATTTTCCTTAAACTTTCTAGTTTATAGGAAAATTACCTCAGGAGCTGGGAGGCCCTTTTTTCATTTTAAATTGGCCTTTCTCGTCTGACTAGACAGTACCTCCTGTTTCTGTCATTGTTTCATTTTTAGAAAATCATATAAAAATCAGAAAAATCCCAAACATTCTCCAAAAATAGTAAAAAACATAAAACACACAAAAATATTTTTATTGGAATTTTTGACTGATTTTTGATACATTAAATAAATAGTTGAATTGCCTTGTTTTCTTGTGTTCTTTGGTTTCTTAGTTAATTAAAAATTCAAAAAAAATATAAAAAGAATTAAAAACCACCAAAAACACTTGTTTTTATTTCATTTCTTGACTACTTCGTAGGCCGCAAGGCCATTACGTGCTCCTTGTGTTAGACCCTGGTCGCTATACCAGTTAATAAAATAGCAAGACCGCTATATTGATTTTGGCTTGATTTTATCTTATATTGGTGGTCTCTTTTTCTGGATTGACCACATCAGGTGACTTGGGTCGCAACGACCATTTTAGATACCTTTACCTGAGTCGCTTGGTGTGTCATCACTTATATCTTCAGATCTAGATGACAATTTACACAGATCACACCACCATCTGGTATTTAATGGCCAAGAAGGATGCCAAATCTCGCCTTACCAGATGTATCCTTCTACTCCAGGAGTTTGATATTGAGATTAAGGATAAGCCTGGAGTTAAGAATGTGGTGGTGGATCATCTCTCCCATTTGGAGAATCTCGAGGAAATTGAGCCCAACGCACCTATCACAGAGACATTTACAGATGAGGCAATCTTGGCAGTCGCCTCACTCCCATGGTATGCCGACTTTGTAAACTATCTTGTTGCCAAGACGGTCCCTCAAGGTTGGCCCAGGCAGAAACTTGAGACCTTCCTAGCTAAGGCCGGTTTTACCATTGGGAGGATCCCATCCTTTATCATGAAGGAGGGGATATCATATGGAGAAGGTGCATTCCTCAAGAAGAGCAGCATAGCGTCCTCACCTATTGCTACAAGCTTGAGACAGGAGGACATCATTCTGGGAGAAGGACAGCACAGAAGGTGCTTCAATCCGGCCTTTGGTGGCCTACCCTCTTCAAGGATTCAGATGAATTCGTGAAGAGGTGTACTGACTGTCAGAAAATGGGTACTTGCGGACAGAGAGACATGATGTCCATGCAACCCATTCACTTTTTTGAGGTTTTTGATGCATGGGGGATTGATTTCATGGGCCCATTTCCTAAGAGTCAGGGATTTGAGAACATTTTGCTCGCTGTAGATTATGTCAGACGATGGGTTGAGGCCATCCCCGCTCGAGCCGCAGATGCTAAAACCATGTGCAAATTTTTGAGGAAAAATGTCATTTCACGGTTCGGGGTACCTAGAGTCTTGATTTCAGACGGGGGATCTCATTTCATCAATGACAAGGTTAAGGCCCTTGCAGACAAGTTCGGCATTGACCATCGGGTTGCCACGTCATATCACCCTCAGACTAATGGTCTTGCCGAAGTATCGAACCGGGAGATAAAAACTATCTTGCAGAAAGTTGTCCGCCCAGATCGAAAGGATTGGTCACAGCTTTTGGACTCGATCTTTTGGGCCTATTGGACTTCTTTCAAGAATCCATTGGGGACATCTCCCTTTCGTCTCGTCTATGGCAAGTTGTGCCATTTGCCAGTGGAAATCAAGCACAAATCATTCTGGGCAGTCACTGAGGTACTGTTAGATCCCGAGAGTATAGGAGAACAGATAAGAGCAGAGTTGACAGCCCTGGAGGAGTTGAGAGATACAGCCTTTTCTAGCAGCCTACAGTACAAAGAGAAAGTAAAGACATGGCACGATTCCCACATCAACCATAAACAGTTAGAGCTAGATCAGTGTGTATGGTTGTTTGATTCCAGGCTGAAGTTTTTTCCAGGGAAACTACAGAGTAAGTGGAAAGGTCCTTATGTGGTCAGGAAGGTACATGACAATGGTAGTATTGATATATCCGAACCGTCATCTTCCTCGACCTTCCGGGTCAATGGTCAGCGCCTAAAGCTATATCTAGATCATGATCAGCCGATCGTTGACGTTGCCCCCATTCTTCTGGTATGAGATGTGTTCTTTGACTCTGATTATTTGCATCTCCTACATGGTTATCACATCCATCTTCCGTTGTATAGATCCATCTGTTGATATCTTTTCTTCTTTTCTTCTTTTCTTCTTTTCCTATTCTATCTTCTGTATCTATCAGAAAGGTGTCGCCCCTGGTAGACAGTTTTCTACACTTAGGACGTACTTTGTCCTAAGTATAAGGGGTGTGCACCCCGAGTGATTCTATTCTTTTCGATCCTCTCAATTGTCTCCTTTTCTTGTCTATACTTAGGGGTATCTTACCCTAAGTATAGGGGGAGACAATCTGAGTACGATCTGTTCATTCCCACCCTTGACCCTCCCTGCGTTGTGTACAGTCTACTATACTTAGGATTATTTGATCCTAAGTATAGGGGGGACGGTCAACTTCTCATTGATTCATTTATTTCATTCTTTAGACTTGCATATACTTAGTACGAGTTATGTCTTCTCTTTTCTCTCTGATCTATGAGGACATAGCTCAAGCTAAGTATAGGGGGTGGTATATACTGTGTATATACTTTAGCCATAACTCGTACTTTCGTATTTTCTTAATATGGCTAATTATTCTTTAAAATTCATTAAAACCCTTAATAAAAAGATGTCATCATTCCTCAAATTCTTTGTGTATTTACTGATTAGTAAATCAGGTGAAAATATTTTTTGCAAAATGTTTGAAAAATAGTTTGAAAATCTTTGTGAAAAATCTTTTGAGAACTATTTGGAAAACGTTTTGTTACATGTTTTCAACCTTTGTAAAAATGTGTGGTTTGTAAAATTATTTTCTTTGTGTGAGATAAAATGTTTGAAAAATGATTTGCAAATGGTTTGAAAAATGGTTGCAAAAATATTTGAAAAATCTATATATAGTGTTTGGAAAACCTTTGCAAAATGATTTTCAAATGTGTGTACATGTTTGTAAAAACTGTGTGTAAAAATTATTTTGGACTATAGTTTTCAAAATTGTTTGAAAAACATGTGTCAAATAAGTTTAAGGAATATATACATCACACCAAAATCCATTATATTTATATATGTATAAAATTGATCACTTACCCTTGTAAATTCTTAAAATCAACTTCTTGTATATATAAGAAGTACTCTCGTGTAAATATTTTAACCTAGCTTTTAGCCAAAGTCTTTTATTTTCAAAAATCCCAAAAACATTTGCAAAATTAAAATCCAAAAATATTTGAAAAATCTTTTTCAAAAATCTAAAAAATGCATATGCATCATCATCATCTTTTCAAAAACCCATAAAAAGTGCAAAATCTTGAAAATTTCATCATAAAAATACTTTCTGCATAGCATTGCATAGCATGAGCATTTTTCGGATTGAGTTTGATAGTTGAACGAGTCTAAGTAAAATCCGAAGATTGGAGCTTGATTGGACCTTAAATCTATCTAACTAACAGGAACCTTCTAGGAACTGGGATTGAGGTACTTCAAGTCTAGTTCACTTAATTCTCTGAGGATCACGAGGCTTAATTTAATGGATTTTTGACTGCCTAAGTAGAGTATTTCGGAGCACACGCACGACTCTTGTGATAATGACCTAACTTGAAGTAGTGAGGGGGTTGGATTTGCCGGTATGAGACGCACACAGGTGGAAGCATTTGTCCTCCTCTAGGGAGGGAAGTGCGCCCTAACCCGTCCAGTAATGATGAGTTTCGAGGATAGGAGATCATGGGTTGCGATAAAGCTTCAAAAGAGGGATAGCCTACTGGCGCAAGAGGAAAAACTCCCTATGTAAATGATGCTGTATATAGTATTAAAAAAAGGCAAAAACTCCAAAAAAATGGACAGGCCTGTACAAAAATAAAAATGCCCGCCGGAGTGTACATATGTTGTAAAGTCAATAAGCAAGCTTGAGCTTCAACGTCAAATCATGTGAGCCTGCAGCTGGATGACTCGATTACACTGGTCTTGCATCCTAGGATAGGTAGCCACACTGGCTACCGTCCATTCTTCTCTTCACCCCCTCCTCCTGGGTTGGTTGCCACTTGAACTTAGAAGGGAATACCCTGCTCCTTGAGGGATGAGTTGTTGGATTGGGGAATCATTGGGTTGTCATATTGGAGAAGTCAGTTTCTTTGTCATTCTAGTTGGGGAGAGCCACCATCACTTACACTGTACGAGTCAGATTCATAGTCGTGAGGGTTTGCGTATGAGTTGAGATATTTCTGACCTGGCTATTGAGGAGACTTGGACAGACTTTTGGGATTCTCAAGGAATGTTGGATTTCAAATTCGGTTCTCATTAAGGTTCCGCCCGCACTAAAATTCCAAAGGTCTGACTTAAGCTCCAAACTTTAATTTTGTGAAGACAAGTTTGATAACTAAACTTAATCCAAATTTCTTCTTTTTCTTTTCTTTCTTTTTCTCTTTGCACTTATTGCATAAGTGTTTGCTAGGGACTAGCAAAGGTAAAGTATAGGGGGATGATGAATCCACATTTCATCATCTTTATTCTATCATTTTGGCCTCAAAAACCCTTGTATATGCGTGTAAATAGCATTAAATCCATCATCTTAGCATTCACGCATGTGCATGTAATTAGTGTATAAAAGACTATAATTAAAGCCAAAATTATAGAATAAATAAAAGAAAAGAAAAAGAATAAAATATTGTAAATATTTTATGACCTGAAACCCCGAGACCTAGGCATCTTGATGAATAGGTCGACCAGGAATAAAGTAGGGGGAGATAAGGGTCAAATACCTATACTTTTCAATTCATTCTTTATTCATTTTTGGGACCTATTTTTGGTTCCACTTTTTATACATCAAATAAAGAAGCTTTGTACATGAAAGTTGTAGGTAATTTTATATAAAAAAATACAAAATTGATTTCACTGAAAAATCTTATACAGATAAAAAGTTATGGTCTGAATAAAAATCCAGAATCCCAACTTCCCAGACTCGTACCTCACAAATGAAAACTCCAAATGCAGCAAACTCACCTTTAATTGTATATAGAATAAAATAATCTATTTAATGGCAGTGGTTCGCATTTGGCGGAGCTACGGTTTGAAAGTTGAGTTTTGGACCCTCATTGTATACTTGTACAGATAAAATATTCAATTTATTATTTATTCATTATTTTTGTATTTTTATATTTTTATAATTTTGTAAATATTATTTATAATAATCATGTACATTAAAACATGAATAAAAACTCAAATAAAATACAAAATAAAAATATATATGTATATACAATACATAGGTATTATACCTATACCTATACCTATATAAAGTACACTTATATTTTATTTAATATACAAAACAAGTCAGAAAAATAAAACAAAAATATATTTATGTTTATAAAATTATTTTATAATTTTATAAAATACTATATAAAAATAATAAAAGTAAATACACAAAATTAAAAAATAAAAGAATACAATATATAGGTAATATACCTATAAGGGGTATAAAAGTAAACTTATAAAAATATATCTCATAAAAATAATTAAAAATAAGAATAAAATAGTACATAAAATAATAAATATTTTTTATTTAATAACCTATTAATTAGACCTTATTCTATTTTTTATTGAATTAATAAAACTTTTCTTGCAGGTTTTTCCCGGTTGGTCCACGTGGACCAACCAGGAGGCTCTGACACTTGACCCGAGGTCAACTGTCTGGGCCAGCCCATGCCTTGTGTCAGAAGTAGATGTTGACCCATCTTATTGATTTTTTCGAGGTATTCTCGTTGCTCTTCTCATGATGATTCCTCCGTGACTTTTTCTCCTCGATCTTCCATCATACACGCCTAGGTGTTTCCTCGGAGAGTGGATAGAAGATTCACCAGATAAACCTCGTTCTTTGAGACCCTTTGGTCAGCCATACAAAAACCCTTCCTCTCTTTGCTTTTGAATTCGAACAGCAAATCATCCAGTTCTGACCCCCCTTGGATTTGCTTGAGCATCTTGGAGGTGACAGCTCCAAGCCTCCTTCTTCAAGGCGGAGGATCATCACGATCTGGGCGTGTTCCCCCTACCTCCGGTGATCCTCCCGTTGAGGTACACTCTCCCTCGCCCTCCCTGGGCTTGAGGTTGTTCATCCACTCCATTTTCATCCTCGTTTCATACACCGTAGTCTTAGCTTCACGTAGGCATTTTAATCCTCACCTTCCGCCCGTCGATTCGCTCATCGAATCTCCTCGCCGGAGCAAGCTCCGGCGAATACCCAGATCGTCGTTAGCCCCATGTGAGAGCCCCCTGGAGGTCGAGGAACTTTGCCCTCGCCCTCCTTAACTCTTTTTGCAGGTACTTGAGACTTCACACGCGACAGGGGGGCATTTTGCCCGCTCTCCGGTGGTTCCTGGGGCCTCGGAGCTTCCTCGACCTCGCTGGTGAGCACCGGAGCTCCTCCGATCATTTTGAAGCCCTCAGTCACACTAGGGACCTTCCAGGAAGCCTCCTAGGCAATTTTGAGCTACAACTCGCGGCGGAGGAGGTAGATCGGGGTGTGGAAAACTCACCTCGAGGCGAGTTCTTCCCTGTTCATCGTCCATCTCCCCCTGCCGTCCGATCATCCCTTGATCTTCCAGGACAACAGCCTTTGTCGGATATTCTCCAACGTCAGCCGCTGGATCATCAACGAGTATCTAATCGTGGCTGCTAAGGACAAAGGGGTATCAGAGCGCCCAGAGCTGACATGAGTCAAGTGAACGGCTCACAGCCGTTCGATCAGCGCCCGCCTTGGGTATTTTGCAACTCAACCCATGGTGTTTTTGTAATTTATTTTAAGGTACTTAACCTTTCCTATGCTGTGTTAAAATTTTGTAGAATTTATCTTGAGCCCCTTGAACTTTCAACATTTACAACTAGGTCCTCTGCCACGTCACCTCACGTGACCTGTTCATGTGAGGTGCGGGTTTTTTTTTGCAGAGGGGCCCTTGGGCTTTTGTGATTTTCGTTTCAATACGCTAAGTTTTGTATTAAGTGTTAACTTTTTTGGGAAAATTGCAAATGAGCCCCTGGAGGTTTTTGATATTACAAATAGGTCCCTGCCAGGCGCGTGCCATTCACGCGCCCTGGTGGGTTATTTGCAGAAAGACCCTCCCGAGTTTGGAAATTGGTGACTGGTCCTGTAAATTCAATATTTAGTTATAACTTTTTGTGGGAAATTGCATGTATGCCCTTGGATGTTTGTGCATTTGCATATATACCCATGTTAGGCTTAATTATTTTTGCTTGCTTGCTCTATTTCTTTAAGGCATCATTTTAATTCGAAAAATTCCCAAAAATTTAACATAGGCTATTGTTCACTTGCACTGTCATGCCATATTTTTAGTTTTTGATTTTTTTGCATTTTTATATTTATTAAAAATAAAAAATTTGCCATTTCAATATTGTCTAGCTTAGAAAATACCAAAAAAATATTAAAATACCTTGAAAAATTCCAAAAAAATATATTTTGTTTGTCTTATCTTATTCTAGTGTCAGTCCAGAAACCACTAAAAATTTCAAAAGAAAAATGTTAAAAATTAGAAAACCCTAAAAATCTTTATAAAAATCTAAAAAATCATAGAAAATTCAGAAAAATATAAACTCAGTTACCGTGTCTTCCTTATTTCATTATCTATATTTTAAAATTAATTTGAGGAATTTTGGGTACTGTTAATATTTTTCACCCTCATTTTGATTTCGGCCAGCAACCTAGTCCACTGTTTTCACTTATTTTGACATTTAAAAATAACAAAAACCTTTTGAAAAATACTCAAAAATCACAAAAATAGTAAAAAAATCATAAAAAGTCTGAAAACATTTGTTTCCTTGATTTTTGACTATTTTTGCTTATTATTATAAATATCCTATCACCTTCTTTCCCTATATTGTATATATATTCCTATATTAAAAAAATATAAAAACATAAAATATAAAAATAAAATATAAAATCAGTAAAAAGAAAACCAAAATACAAAATTAAAAATTAAAAAGAAAATAAAAATATATAAAATTAAAATACCCACAAAAACATTTGCATTGCTTAGTGTAGACATTACATCACTTTCACACACACACACACACACACACACACTTGTGATTCTATCCTGCCTTGCTCTCTGTGTTCAAACACTCTGCATACTTGCTTCTATACATCTTTTGTGAAGTGTTAAAAATAAATTTTAACTCCACTTTCTGCTTTTCATTGCTTGATATCTATTGTGTGGGTTAATTGTTGATTAATTACGGTTTCTTGTGGGTCGCCACAACGACATAGTAGTCCTGCCTTGTGTGGATTATTTAGACCCTCGATAAACCGTGGTTATCATTGGTGAGTGAGGGGAGAATTCAGTGTAGCAAATGAGGTATTCTTGGGCCGTCATTGGCACATGCTTCAGCTCAGCAAACAACCTCCTCTGATCCTCAACCCAATGATCAGAGTAGAACTGGCTACGGGATTCGTCAAGAAATACTTCCCATGTTATGTGATCCTTCAGATGTTCCTTGGTGGCGTACCACCAATGTTCAGCATAGCATGCTAGTGAGAATTTCACGAATGTAAGCCAAGATTCTTCAGGAGCATGGATCATCCGTAAGACCTTGGATACGTGATCCATCCATAGTCCAGCCTCATCTGGTGTGTCCATACCAAAGAATTGTGGTACCTTAGACCTCTAATATGCTGCATCGGTCATTTGATATTTTTGCATTGCTTCCAGATCCTCTGGTCCTTCCGGGTTCAGAGACATTGAAGGATGAACACTATCCTCTTCCTTACGAGAGGGAGATACGAAGAGTCACCCTGCTGAAGGAGCCTTTGCTCCAACACCTCCTGACGCTGCTTTATACCATGTATGGCCTGAACTAATAAGGCCAACTGATGTGCAACATCACAGTCAACACGAGACGGCATGATTCCCTACGAGAATCATTATATTAGAAATTATTTTCATAATTAGAGAGATAGTAGACACATTAAACATGACTTTGACCTATTCTCCTTAAACTAATGCCAAAGTAAGAAGACTTTGCTGTTATATTTATATTTCAAATCTCATTAATAATCTAATATGTAAAGAGAGAATGGAGTATCGGGCTCTGATACCATCTGTGATGCCCCACCCCTCCGGCTACCGAAACCGAGGGGACGGGAGTGTTGGACCTACGGTCCAAATACGCCCATGATCTATGATACTTAACAAACTATCTTATGCACATTAGATCAACATTTGAAATATATATATATATAACAATAGGAGTATAATATAAAATGAAAAGTAAAACGCAACATCCATTCTCATTATAGTAACTGCATGTCCATGTCCACATAAAATGAGATACAACATATAATTATAAATATGCAGAAGAAGTTCTCTAAATATCTCATTACATTGTCTCTCAAATAGAAAATGAAATAATAGAGGAATAAATAAAATATTCTAAGTAGGTCGCACCCTACTTGGTGCAAGTATAACGTAGAAAGTCTGAACTACTCAAAAGCCGCTACTGCTGCTCAGTTACACCTGTTGGATTCACACGAGGGTAACATTATGAGAAATTGTCCAGTAACGAGACAAATACTCTAGTGACTAATGTTGGAGGAAGCAAATAATGTGTACTCAACTCTATCTAAAAACATATGAATATATTGTAGAAATTGAGAAAAACACCTATTTATTCTTATTCTCATTGGATCATATAACCACTGATTTTATTTATTGATTTAATAATCATTTGAATACTAGTACAATGATCTTGATATGTCTACAAGTTGGATAGGGTCCACAATGATATACAATTTCTGGCATCCGATCATTAATATTTAATAATTTCTCATTATTTTAGCACACACAAGTACACGACTAGCAGGCCTCCTCTATGCGGGAACATGATATTCATCTTGAGTAACTCTCAAGGATCTCTTTTTCATCGGAAATGAAAAGATTACAATCCCAAATCTCCAACTTTAAATCACATCCCGGAACACCTCTCAAAATACTATTACTCGAAATAGAATTTGATGCAGCCACAGCTAATTCTACTCCGAGTCCTAATATCGTGTATAAGTGTGAAATCAAGAACACCAACTACGCCACCTACATACTCCGTCGAGCGAGTCCAGACACTACCGGGCTGTTAGGTGCAACGTGTCATCCAACTCGTCCGTTGGGATCGTGACCTTCACCAAGGCCCAAGGGTGCATGCCCGATCCCTCGTGGCACCTACTCCATCTACCCGATTACCGTATCAAATTGTCGTAGTACAAAGAAAATGACCATTGCACTATAACTAACAAGATATTGGAACCTGAATCCTTTCTCGTAATAGTTGATGCGTTCATCGTTACCACAAAATATATGTATGTATGTATGTATAAATATATATACATGACTAATCTCATCATAGATTTAATTGATGATTTTCACATATGTATCATGTTTCAGTATGTTTTTTTATCTTTATTTATACTGATCACTTCATCAACGTGGTCTATATAACTCATTAAAACGTAATTCAAATTTGCAGGGCATCCATTAAAAGATGTACTTTATATTCCTTTGATCTAGAAAATGCTTATTAGTGAAAATATATAATTGTTATGTGAAAGAAAATAAAACTAGTTTTGTAAACATTCCAGATGGCAAAGAGAGCCTCGTGTAATATATGCAATAACTGGTCCCAAATTATAATATCATTATGCGTTAGAACTAATATACAACTCCTACCTATAAATAATGGCTAAGGTATGAGTATTGATTTTCAAGTGATAACGTCTATACTATCTTATTCGTTTCAGCAAACTCTTTAAAAGACCACTACAATTAATCTCAACCAATCAAATACTAAATTTTCATCCTTACATTGACAAAGAAAATTTGAACGGGTACACATGATTGTTGATCGACCTGATCACTACGGCTTTAGTGGTCGAAACGCTTTCAATTGTAACGTATGCATGAGAGAGCTGCACCGTTTAAATCTTCACGCCTTACATATAAATGTTTAAATTCAGATTTAAATCCGAAAAGTAAATTATGTGTAATACTTCAAAATCGATTCCAAATATACATACAATATCTTGTCTATATCCATTGCCATCATGCGTGTAACCTCTTCTATTTCCAACCTATGTACGTGGAGTCATATATAACATTCTCAAACATACGTTCTCAACCTATATCATATCTAATACTAACATGTGTAAATGATACATCACATATGATTACATCATAGGTATTAACTCACATCCAAGTCATTTGTCCTTGTTAATTCTGTAACCTCGCATATCACAATAATATAAAGATCATAGGATCAATCATAATGACCTATTTGTAAATCTTTAGCCATAAAACAATGAGGACAACATGTTATATATTGATATTGTGATAACATTGCATGGTAATGAGTGATTCATGATGTACATAAATGATCAAATTATAGTGTGAAAGATATTTGCTTCACGAAATATGGTCCGGATAACCAAGCGTCTATCGATCAAATGATGGAATACTTCTAATGGAGTTTAAAGCATAGTATCAGAAATCATGTAGCAACCAGCAACAAGGAGGGAAAGAAAGGTCGTAAGTAGTAAGAAAATCACATAATGAGAATAACCAAGGCTCTAAGCATGTTCAAGCATATGGGAACAAGATACGTGGAAACCAACAACAAGAGGAGGGTATTTATCGTTACCTCTGAGGATGTTCCCTCGGGATCTCCTCTCACACAGAAATGATATTTTTGTCGCTCAATCAGAGCATGAATGCGCGTACGAAGGTGACCTCAAGCTTTCCTACTTAAAGATGGTCGCAGATCTTCGATCGGAGCACCTTCTCCGATGTCGACGGTAGCACTCCGACGACTAAGCTGACCAAGGTAGTGGTGCTCCAATGAGAAGAAGGATGGTGGTGGCTAGGGCTTTGAGAGAGTAGCCTATCACCTTCTATTTATATAAGGAGAGATGAATTTGGATTCAATTTCGGACCCGGTTCGGATCCATATATGGATTTTGACCATCCAACTTAAAGCATCGATATCTTGAGCTAGGAATGTCGAAATTGGATGTACTTGAGCTCGTTGGAAAGATCTCGACGAGATCTACGAAATAGCATGATTATTTGAATTTTTTAGATGTCAAAAATACTCCATAATTTTGGAAAAAGAAAATACAGGGTTTCACACTTATTTTCCGACATTAATCAAAGAATCGGAGCTATATACATCGGATCTAATGATCAGGCGTGTATGTATAAAGATCATGGATCATTTATTGTGAAGTACGTGAAGGCGATTGATCGATGGATCGTCCGTGAAAAATGCATGAAAATGCGGGAGAAGAAATCTACGTCAAATCAGAAGTTTAGAGGGGAAAGTTGACCACGATCAACTTTTGACATGACCCTATTGGTCCACGTCAGCCACTAAGCGTAAAAACTTCAATTTTACTCAAAAATAATCATTTTAAAATAGTAAATGATTTTATTACTTTTGTATATAAACAAACAATGTTTATTATTATATAGTATTTTATAATGATTTTTATTTATTTTTTATCGTATTTTATTAGTAGTTAATTTTTATTAAGGTATTTATAGGTATATTTTCCTACATTTTATATATTTTTATTTTTCTTTTGATATATTATTTTATTATTTTATTCCTTTATTTTATATATTTATAACTTATTTTTGTGAGTATACATATATTTGATATTATTTTTATGATGTAATTTGTACACTTAAATAAATAGATAAGTATATTCTATAGGTATATCCATAGGTATTGACCTATGTATTATATACATCTATTTATTTTCATGTATTTCATTGAGTTTTATTTTGGTTTTGTAGTTTTAATAGATTATGAATTATATTTAAAAAATTATAAAAATGTAAAGAATAAAGAAATAAAAGAATAGAATCCACTTTTATTATATGCATGTATTATCATATGTGTTTTATCTAGGTTTTCACGTAGATTTAATTTATATTGCATTTTCCTTTTAGTTTTTATTCTAGTTTAAATATCGACATACATGATAAACAATTTTAAAAAATTATAAAAATATGAATTTGTAAAAAAAATAAGAAATGAATAAATTGAATATTTTAATCAGGTTTATGTACAATGGGGGTCAAAACCTAATTTTCACATAGTAAATTCAGAAAATATAAAACCACCATCATTAAATAGATTTTGAAAAGTTATATAAAATTAGATGTGATTTTGATATGTTTTGAGTTTTTATTTGAAAGATATGGGTCTATGAAGTTTGATTTTTGGCTTTTTATTTTGTGTATAAAATGCACACTGCGTATTATTTTTGTACAAACTCAATTTTGTATTCTTATTTACATTATTATCTACAACTTTTATGTACAAAGTTTCTTTATTTGATGAATAACTAATAAAGAATAAAGAGGTGTCAAAAATGCATGAATTAAGAATGAATAAATGGCATTTTATTGTATTTCTGACCCGTATCTCTCCCTACTTTATTCCTTGTCGACCAACTCAATTCTTGACTTGATCTCAGGCTTTAGGATCATAAAATATCTTTGGTATTTTATTCCTTTTTCTTTTCTTCTCTTTATTCTATAATTTTGGCATTAAAAACCTTACTTTATATACAAATAATATAATAAATATTGAATGTTATTATGCACAAATTGATGCTATTTACATGCATTAGCTAGGGCTTTTAAAGCCAAAATGATAGAATAAAAGTGATGAAATGGAGATTCATCAATGATCTGGCCCAAAATTTGAGTGACTTGAAGACTCAGATCATGTGCCTCCAAGAAGCACATGCAACTTCTCAGCCAAGGTCTAGGTCACATGCTGATCCAGGGAGCAATTCTTCCCAGCCCTCCACCTTATACCGACAGTTTCATCGTATTCAGGCAGAGCCCATTTATTCACTCCCGCAATTCCAGTTGCCACCACCACCTTCTTCAGACACTCGGATGGTGGTGTACCATCCAGATCAGTCTTTGTCATCCCTTCTCCCTCCAATCCATGAACAGATGGAGCTGTTGCTGGAAGTCAACGAGATTTGGTACTCTCAGTATCAACATCAACCCGACATCCGTCGTGACCACCCATGCTTCCGATGGTCTACTAGAGATTCTCAGTTACAATAGTATCCCCAGTACTCCCAGCAGCAACAACATGATTCTTGACCCCAATACCAGGCAACAGTGGAGGCAGCAACCTCATTCTCAGTAACTACAACCTCCCCCTCACTCGTACAAACATCAATAGAACCAACCTCATTTCCAACGAGGCAACCCATCCGATTCGCATGCACATTCATATGAAAATCTAGGACTCGACGATCTCGCATGCATGCTTTCCGAACATCAAGCCACATTTCGACGAGAAATGGATGAGTTCAGGTAGGAGATGAGAGAAATAATCAAGAGCAAGGCCGTCATACCTATAGATTAATCGTCTTAACTAATCGAAATAAATTAAGCTCAAAATAAATTAAGCTCAAGTATCAATACAAATATGATTTAGACCTTAATATAAATAAGATCTAGATCCTAAAAGAAATATGATAAAAAATTCTAAGGCATTATCACCCAACGTTTATGCCAAAAAAATCAAATGTATAGGCTACCGTCAAATAATATAGTCGATGGTAAAGCTTGATCTCACTTTAAGTAAGGTTGTCTAAATTGATTCTTATTTAAACCTATGTTAAAACATTTGATTGTTTTTTATCCGACGGCCGGCTACTTAATGCATCCTCCAAGAGGAAGGAATTGAAGCTTGGTCTTTTGAGTGGTAGGCATATTGCACTACCACCAGATCATTGAAGTGGGTGTGCTAACGAATAACTTAGTGATTGTTTAATATTCCTTTCAATATAAAATTTATAATAATGAATATTATTTATTATAATATTATATTTAAATCTTGAAATTTGTGATAAATATATGATTAATTATTATATATTAGTAGTAAAAGATAATATAACAATGGTTTATGATGTCCGCTTCAAAATCTTTCTTTTAACCGTTGCTAAATTAGAAACAATGGATAGAAATTACGTAAAAAAAATTAATGAATAATTATCGTTTTACGGGTAGCAAAAAAATATGACATTAAAAGATAAAAAGATAATTTTATATAAAATAAGATCTGTCGTTATAAAATTAATACCATAACACATTATTCATCATTATAGAATGATTTTAATGTTGCGGGACCATCATCGAGTTATTGAAAAACTTGAACGAACTAATTAAGATCTATATTTAAAAAAAGGAAGTCACTGTGTTCCAAGTTGTTGTTATCGAAGATACGATAATACATACAGATTACAGATGATGGAGATGTCAGTTAACTTGGACACATGGAAATGGGACGTAGTACCCAACGCATGTGGAGAGTACAGTACACATCCTGCATTCATGCGTTCTCTTGCATTGATTACAAGTTATGGGAGAGACGGAGAGGTGACAACAATACAACTTATCCAATAATGGCATATGCCATTAAGGTTGCTATCGGCGTTATTTGGAGGCGAACTCAACGCTTGATGATCAGGACGGAGCACAGTGTTGGAGGAAGGAAACGTCGCATTCCTTTGAGTTGGATCTGACATCATCGACTACTTGAAGTAGGATCGATTTAATGTAGATAGAGAGTTCTTAGTGCTTCAACACTTCAACTTCCCATATATATGACAAGGCAACTTAATTAATTGCCACTAAGCTGACTATTAAATAGGTTGGTCGGTCGTCTGATTGTATAGCATCGGGACTTAGTCGTGGAGCCAAAAACTTGATCTAAGAGGGCAAATTTATAGGGAAATTTTTAAAAAAAATCAGGAAGACGAACCTAGCTAGAAGATGAACATAAATGAATATATATTTACTTATCAATAATAGATATTGGTCTCAACAAAAATAGAGAGGCCTATTGTAGCCCAAGTTGTAAATTCGCACTCATACCCCTATCCACTAATTGACATGTCATTCATCTACATCTCAAGGTTCTCTCTCTTTAGTTGCTTGGTTACTCTGCAATAACCTGGCATACCTCATGCTCTATCTCTGCATTATTGAATTGGAATTAATTATATGGATCATACAATTTTTTTGTTATAATATTTTTTGACCACATTCAAATAAAAAGTTAAAATAAAAAATATATTATAATCAATGTCACATTACATCATATTTAGCACGCCAATCCTCTCTAACTCTCCCAACCATCCAAACAACTAATATTCACAGTAGGATATCTCAACCCAACCCAATTACCAAACAGACCCTAGTGATATCGAACTACACCAATCGTATCCTCCTATCCAAGTCCTTCCCTCGTGTAACTACTACACATCCATCAAAATCCTCTCTTCGCACTTCAAGAAATTTTAACTGCGGATGGTTTCTTTTACAAAGAAGTTTTGTTTGTCAAAAATTAAGATATATTTTAGTTATAGTTTCTGTAAATCACTATGTGACTACCATATATTAAGAACGACTTTTGTACGATGGTTAAATCATTATTCTCAAAAAGTGCATTGCAATAATTATAGAATGTGATGCTATGGATCATATGATCTACATTTTTTGAAATATCGAGATAATTTCTTCTTTTATTCAATTTACAACAACATTTTTCAACTAGTTTAATAGGGTGTATTAGAAAAATACTAAATATACTCTGATTCCCAATTAAGGATCTTATCTTTCAAATGTTTCAAAAAAATAGTTACTATTAGCAAGTTTCATAAAAAAAAATCTTTCAAATGTAACAAATAAGGACCTTAAATGTCAACTTTAAGGTATAGCGATGGCATACAAGGGTCGTGGAAGTTTATGGACAGTTATATTTTGAGACAAAAAATAAGATTAGACCCCTCTTTGTTACCATTGAAAGATGATGCCTTTAGTTGGAAATCGATACATATAATTCACCCTTTAATATATGCTCAATTTACTTTACATGAAAAAGTTTTCGTTGCAACATAACTTGCCAAATTGATTTCAGAAATTTTCTTGGTAAAACATATACTTCCTATCATCACAATATATTTATTTTGTAGCGATCTTTTCCACCCATAACCCATCTGGAAATCTTTGCATTCATCATCGAATGCCTCAAGCACTATTATTTTCAACTAACTCAATATATGTTCAACATACTTTACATAAAAAGTTTTCATTGCAACAATACTTGCCCAAATCATGATATCGGAAATTTGGTGGCCTAAGCTCATACATTCTGTCATCACAATATATTTATTTTGTAGCATTCCTTTCCACCCATACTAAAAATCTTCCTATTGGTCATCTAAGACCTCAAGCATCATGCATTCAATCAGGCAACAACATCCATGTCCTTAGAAGATTGCAAACCATCCAATATGAAATAATCAATAGAATAAACCACATAACCATTTTCTCATTAATATAAACTATTTGTTCATGGATAAAAAGATAATTAAAATAAAGCCATGAAAGCAAAAGAATGCATGTAACAATGCATCCAAACATGAAATAAATAGTGAAACATGAGCTAGACTAGACATTGGAGTATCCATCATAGCTCTGGTGTTAACTCTCCGATTAATATGCTACTATTAACTCCTAAGTTAGACCTTTCTCTATGATAGCTCACATGAAAAGATTGAGCCAAATCTAATCCACGAAGATATATAAAACTTATCATAATTTATCTTTATGGAAATATAATCAATTTAACGAACAAATATCATCAAAATAAATATTTTAATGTCCATTACGAGAATTTGCAACTAACGGGGAAAGATAATTAGCATATTTTCTTTGTATGCACGTCTGTGTGTAGGACTTTTGTAACGAGCTTTAAGCATATTAGGTTTGTAATGAGACACTAATTTTTACTAATATTTTCTATTATTTTGAATATTATACTTATTGATTTACAAATGTTATACATATTCTTATTATTAGTTATTATTTTTACAATAAAATTAAATTGATCTGAAATAATGGTTTCTTTCTTGGTATCACTAATGTATTTCTATTTTTACTAATGATCATTTCATATTAATTTAAGGTTTGATTTTTTTTGAAAATGATTACTATTAGCAAGTGTGATATAACAATTGTAAACCAATAAGTATTAGCTCAAATGTGAATGCGCTCGTTATAGTCCTAATGGGCTTAGGGATCATTAGAAAAATTCGATATATGTATGTATATACATACAGACACACACACATGTGTGTGTGTATGTATATCATATATGTGTGTGTGTATGTGTGTGTATTTATGAATGTATATATGTGTGTATGTGTTTATATATGTGTGTGCGCGAGCGCGTGTGCGCGACACTCTCTGGGATGTAACTTACGTGTTCCTACCCTTGTTTTCCTGTATTTTTTATTTTTAAATGAAACCTTGGGAGATTTGGATCATCATATGTCACCATTATGTCATTCAAAATTCAACATATTCGAGTCTTTAGTCCCCTCCATCAAGATTGCTGAATTTTAATAGTATCAAAATTGCTAAAAATGACTCCCTCTAGATATACATGTTAGAAATATCTATTTTACACAAAATTTGAAACGTGCATTTTAATTATTAATCTTTAATTTTTCAAATATCCTCCTAGAGATTCATTAAAAAAATTGTGAGAAAAAGGTAGGAGCATGCTCTTATGCTCTTATATGCTCTTAGGGAGCATATTCTTACTCTATATGTATGTGCGTGCCCATGTGTACGTGTATGTGTGTGTATGTATGTATATGCATACATACACACATACGTAAATACATATTAATATATACACATGCATACATAAATGTGTATCTGTGTGTGTGTTTCTACGTGTACATACTTGACTTGGGAGCATGCACGTGGGGTGTATCTAACTCCCTCCCTGTATCTAACTCAAATCGAAACTCCCCGGAATTCCCCAAGACTTGCAAGATGAGTGCTGTATATTCATACTAGGAGTTCAAACCTGCTATATATTTACATTATGAGTTTGGATTATGTTATATATTTATAAAACAAATGCACATGGATAATTATCTCACAAACGGAGGGGGGATTGAAGGCGTGAAGAGGGATCGCAGACTCACAGGAGGGGGATCGTGGCTGTTGGCAGAGCCGCGGAGCACCGGAGCCTTGAGTTGGAGGAGCACGAGGGAGCGATAAGGATGGCGACCGTGGGCTCTGGTAGGGAGAGGGAGGGCAGGAGCGGCGCTCGCGAGGGAATTAGATGGGTTAGGGCAAAAGTCTCGAGCTAATAAACGGGTCGGGCCTCGGGCCAAGTCGGGTTGGGCCGACCCAGGCCCGAGCCTGGCCCGAACTAATTTTGGGCCCAGATTTTAGGCCCATGCCCGGCCCATTGCTCTATTGGGCTTGGGCCGGGCTGAGTTTTTTGGCCAGGCTACGGGCTGGGTCGGGCCGGCCCAGCCCAATGCCCATCCCTATTTGAGAGTCACATAACTCGATTCAAACAACCTCAATTGCCATGTCAGCACCAGTATACATCATATGCAAACCCTTATGACTATGAAGCTTACTTGTACGGTGTAAGTGAAAGTGGCTTTTTCCAACTGAAATGACAAAGAATTGGCTCCTATAGCATGACAACCCAATGATTCCCCAATCCAGCAACTTTTTCCTCGAGGAGTGGGGTATTCCTTTCCTAATATCATGTGCATCTGACTCAAGAGGAGGGGGCGTAGAAAAGAATGGACAGTAGCTAGTGTATTTACCTATTTTAGGATGCATGATCAGTGTAGTCAAGTCATCCAGCTGCAAGCTTACATGATATAACTTTAAAGCTCATGCTTGCTTATTGACTATACAAATATGTACAATACGACATTCATTTTATTTTCAATCAGGCCTATCCACTTTTTTGTAGTCTTTGTTTTTTGAAATACTATATACAACATCATTTACATAAGGAGTTTTTCCTCTTGATCCAGAAGACTATCCATGTTTCAAGCATTATTGAAACTCACACTCTCCTGTATTTATATGTTGATGCCACTGGATGAGTTGGGGTGCACTTCCCTCTCTAGATGAGGATGAATGTTTCCACTCGTGTGCGTCTCATACTAGCAAATTAGATCTCCTCACCATTAAAACTAAGTTGAACCAAGTGAAAGGTGTAAATGTCCTAGTTAGGTCACAGTAGACAAGAGTCATGCGTGTATCTCGAAAAGTTCTAGTTAGGTAGTTGAGGTGACTTGAACCCAACCTTGAGTCTCAAAGAATTAAGTCTGAATAGACCCGAAGTACCTTAAATCTAGTTCCTACAAGGTTCCAGTGGAGTTATGTGCATTAAGGTCAACAAGGCTCCAATCTTCAACTTTACTTAGACTAGTTCAATTATCACACTTAATCCGAAAAATTCAAATACTATGCTATATAAAATATAATGAAAAATATTTGTGATGCAATTTTCAAACTTTTGAACTTTTGTGGATTTTTGAAAAAGGTTTTACTATTTTTTATGTAATTTTTTAAAAATATTTTTACAAATATTTTTGATATTTTTGGTTTTGCAAATGCTTTTGGGCTTGTTTAAAATAAAAGTTTTTTGGATAAAAATATATACAAATATTTACATTGGGATGCATCTTATATTCACAAGAATTAGGGTGTTTCAAAATTTACACAAGGTATGTTAATTAATATATATATATATATATATATTTCTACAGTTTGTAAATAAATTTTTTATGAAATATATATTCCTCCAACTTATTTGAAAATGATTTTACAAACAATTTTAAAAACTGTAGTACAAAATAATTTTTGCAAATAATTTTTACAAACTTTTACAAATATTTTAAAATCATTTTGCAAAGGTTATCAAAGAGTATAAATAGATTTTTCAAAATATGTTTGCAACTATTTTCCAAACCATTTGCCAATATGTTTTCAAAACATTTTATTTCACACAAAGAAAAGAAATTTCTACAAACAAAATATTTTTACAAAGGTTGAAAATATTTAAAAAAATATTTTCGAAATAGTTTTCAAAAGATTTTCAAACTATTTTGCAAAGAATATTTTTACTTATTTTATTAATCAATATATGAAAAAGAATTTGAAGAATAATATTTGTCATTTTATAGATTGATTTAATGAATTTCATTGGATATATAGTATTTTATACAGTATTTTAGTCGTAATTATTGAAAATACAAAAGTACGAGTTATGGCAAAGTATATAAGAAGTATATACGACCCCACTATACTTAGCTTGAGCTATTTTCTCATAGATTGGAGAGAAAAGGAGAATACATAACTTGTACGGAATATAGAAAAGCCTAAAGAATAAAGAATAAGGAATGAATGAATGAGAGGTTGACCATCCCCTCCTATACTTAGGATCAAATAATCATAAATATAGCAAACTATACACAAGGCAGGGAGGATCGAGGATGAGAATGAACAAATCACACTTGGTCCGTCTTCCCCTATACTTAGGCTAAGATATCCCTAAGTATAGACAATAAGAGGAGACAGTGGAGGGGACCAAAGAATGAAAGAACTCAGGGTGCACACCCTCTATACTTAGGGCAAAGTATGTCCTACGTATAGCGAACTACAAAAAAGGGGTGAAACCTTTTTGGTAGAAAAGGGAAAATGAAAATGAAAAGAAGAAAAGAAAAAAAAAGATCACTAAGCTCATCTACCTCCCTTATACTTAGGACAGAGTATGTACTAAGAAAGGAAAAACACGAGGAATGAGGTGGATGAGCAAAATGGGAGATAGAGAGAAGCAAAATGAAAGAAGATATATAAAGATGTAAATGTACAAATTAAGGTTGTACATAGATCTTGAAGGTAGAAAGCAGGCCCTCTTGCGAGATCGCTAAGGAATGGATCTGAAAAGGTATAGGACGACATTAGGGTCCTTAGTAGACACAAACGCATCTGAGTTGACGTGGAAGGTGTCCTCAACGGTGTCAAAGCGAAAAGACACAAATTGGTCAGTGGAAGAAGTGTGGCCAGGTCCAGCCTGGGAAGTCTCTGCTAAGTCATCATCAAAAATGAAATGGGACTCTATGGAAGTAGTCATATAGGGTTCATCCCATGAAGTATCACATATATCAAAGTGAAAAAGCTCGAACTTAGTAGTGGAAGTAGCAAGTGAAAGGTAGAAAACTCAGAGTCGCTAAAATGAGCTGACAAATCAACTTCACTTATTGCTGAGGCAACTAGTCAAATATTCCCGTAATTTCAATAATAAACCCATATAGATAATCGAGCAATTAAGAGCAAGAGTTAAAGTTTATTGTACCCTACTAAACATGAATATTGACAAGCAAGTAGGGGTCGAACATAGGAAGCAATGGAGTAGAGCAAGCAAGATAGAAAAAAATCAAAGAACACTTCCTCTCTCAAACACTTAGCCAAAATTAATTTTTTATGTGGGATTTTATTTTATTAATTTTTTAATTGTATGTTTTATATTTTTTGTATTTTGTTTTTATTTTATATTTTTATATTTTCTTTTTATATTTTTATATTTTCTTTTCTTTTCAAAATAATTAATATAGGTTATATAGGAGTATATGTCCAATGCAAGCTAATATAATTATAAATACTAATAAAAAGAGATAAAATCAAGAAAATAAAATTTTTTGGCTTTTATATATTCTGTACTATTTTTGTAATTTTTTTATATACTTTTTCTATTTTTTTATAGATTTTTAAAGTTGAAAATACCCTAAATCAGAGATTTTATAAATACCTGAAATCGAAATTAAAAATAGAAAATTAAGTCCAAAACTTTACAAATCAATTTAATTTATAAATAATAGTATAAAAATAATTATAAGATAAAAAACATTATTTTTGGATTTTTTTGGAATTTTATAGTTTTTTGCAAGGGTTTTTGGATCTTTTAAATTTTAGGAATTTCTTTTTTTAGGTTTTTCAATTTCTAGAGTTTAAAAATAAATAAATAAACTCTATAAATATATTTTAGAATCTTTCAAAAAGATATTATATGTTTGAGGTCTTTTATAAGCTAATAGGTCTCTTTTTGATATTTATAAATATTAAGAGATCCTAAATGCATTAATAAAATTAGGGTGTGAAAGTACAAGCATCTAGGAGCCTTATGCTCAATTTTGGGATTTGTTTGAGTATATTTACTATTTTAAATAAATTAAACAAACTCACAAAAAAGAAAGTCTTGGTAGGGGTATATGTGCAATTAAAATTAAAGTGTGAGGATCTCTCTATAATTTTTCCAAAATGTTACAACTAATTAGAAAAAAATTGTAATTGAACAACAGATTGGTCAATCTGCAAGGGATTTACAATTTTAACAAGATTTGTCGGCTGACTAAGCAAAGGACTAAAGTGAAAATAATAAAAGTATGGGGTTCTTTATGCAAATACTACAAACTTAATTAAACATAAGATGAATAATTGAGTGCTAAATATTCAATACAAAAAGCGTATGGGTTAATGATGCAAAATACCCAGAACATGCGCTTGATCCAATGGTGATCCTCCTCCTACTTGCCACATGTCAACTCGTGGGCGTGCAGAGACGGTTTTGCATGGACAATCAGGATTAGACCTACATGAGTGATACAATGGTGAAGGCTCTATCAGATCCTACGCTTGTGGCTCGCTTGGAAGATAATCTTCGATTGGATGGCTTCGAGGCCAACTAGAAGAATAGATGAAGAACATCCCATGGAAAAACTTGGATCGTCTATATAGCGTAGTTCCGATGGTTTCAAAGCCTTCTTCGAGGTGCAAATCCTTCCTAGCAACGTCCTCCACTCCTAGGTGCATCGAAATGGTGTGGTGGTCGTCAGTGTACTCTACCGGAGCACCATGAACTAGGAGGTTCACCCCTGGTTCGATGAGGCTCTAGAGGGCCTCCTTGTCGGTTCTTCCTGTGGGGGGTTAGTCCTTAGCAAAATTCGAAGCTCCAGAGAGCTTAAGGGGCATGATGAGGGACGGGGAAATGGGCGAAGGTCATCAGTAAAGCAGCAGAGTGGGGGACCATGACCCCCAGATCTGTGCAAGATTTGGGTGAACGGAGATGCGTAGGCGTAGAGCAGCAAATAGGAAAGCATAAGGGTGGTTAGGTGTGACGGAGCAGCTTGAGAGTAGTCAGAAGGTGGTGGCAGAGCGGGAGCTCCTTCGAAGATGGTTTTGATTTTTAGACCAGTGTGGACCGAAATGGCGAAGCCGTTCCCCGGTGGGTCGGACGTCCTTCTCTAACTTTAAGAGCAGCTAAGAAGTAGACTCCGTGATAAGGTCTTCTTATAGCGTTAGTGCTGGTCTCTTTTAGCGCTTGCTCTCATCTTTGATGAGAACAAGATTCCCCAGTTAGAAAGTCCTCACTAAAGTTTGAGCGAGCAGACGGGGGGAAATAGCTCAGTTTGTTAGAGTGCTGGTCTGTCACGCCAGAAGTCGCGGGTTCAAAGAGGGCACAATCTCACACTCCCGAGTTCGCTTAGAAAAAGAGGATGAACAAGACCCATGCTGCTCACCAGGATAGATAGAAACCATCTTGAATCTGATCTTTCAGATTAATTTGAACGATGAGACGAATTTAAATGAAAGATATTGACTATTTACGCTACTACTAGGATAATGGACGAAAGAGCTAGAAGTATAGAAGCTTATCGTCGAGTGCGTCAAGAAGAAGAAGCTTCGGTGAGGGTGATGACGAGCAGCATACCACTGATGAATCCATGATTCATCGCCTTTATTCTTTTATTTTAGCTTCATTTTCTTAGTCAAACACCTGTAAATACCAACTAATTCCATATTTTTACCATTTTGCATGCATTTGTTAAATATGCATTTTTAACACTTTTTGTGCTTAAATAAAAGAATAAAGAAGAAAAGAAAAAGTAAAGAAAATAAAGGATGTATTTATGCAATAAATACAAACTGACCCGAACCCCGAGGAAGGTCTAGACTTGACCTGATCGACCAAGAATAAAGTAGGGGGAGATAAAGTCTTCTGTCAAAAATCCAAAAATAATTTGTACATAAATTCCCTGTATATTTGTATAAAACTTACACTTTTATTTTTACATAAATTTATCTCAAAGTTATTATTTTTGTAAACAAAAGTTGTAAATAAAAATGTGTTGTAAATAATAAAAATAATTGTCAACTAAAATAATGTGTATACTACAATTAATCTTTCTGGCTCCATACGAACTCAAATTGAATCAAACTCACTTCCATTATACTCTAAAATAAATTATCTTTCTAAGGGTTGTGGTTCATAATTTTTGGAGTTACGGTTAAAAAGTCGGTTTTCTGGGGTGTTTTGTGCAGTTTCACCATTTTTTATTGTACACATTTATTTATATTTATTTATATATTTATAATGTATATAATTGTAAATATTATTTGCACTGAAAAAACAAAAAATATATACATAATAAAATTAAAAAAATTGTGTTTTAAAAATTATTTCCTTATTTGTACCTATGTATATTGTATTATATGTGTATAATATGTGTGTAGAACTAACATCCTTTTATAAAAAATCACCAAAACAGTAAAATATCTCTCATTAATTAATCAATTTTATTTAATTACGAAATTCATATTCAATTATTCGATTTATTGGATTTTTTTGAATTAATTGATTTTATAACCTACCATGTATATAAGATTCCTTTTTATACCTTTAATAGCCACCATTAAGGTGGCTAATTAATTTTTGTAAATTAATTTTTTAATTATTTTATTTAATTCCGAATTTAGTTTTTATTTAATTTATTTTTTTAATTAATTTTTTTATTTATGTAAATAACCACTAATTACTTTCCTTATTTGTACATATCTTCAATTTTTGATTTTCCTTCTCTTTTTTTGGGCTCCTCCTCCTCATTCACTCTTTGATCAATCTTTGGTGGAGAGGAGCCCAATCTCTGGGAGCCATCTTGTTGAAGAAGGGTGCCTAGCCTCCGAGCCGTCCGGTGACAGCGTGTCGGCCCTCGTCGAGGCCATCATGGAATTTCCAAACCACGAGGAGAGATCCATTTTATTTCTTGTCATTTTACGTAGGTAAATCATAGATTCAATCTTAGGTCCCATTTTGTTAGTTTTTAGATCCAAAAATTACAAAAATTTTCACCACACTTTGATCCGATCCGACACCAGAATTTCCACCTCATTTCGTGTTCTTCTCATTTCCACATTCTACCTGACACAACCTTCCACCTCCGACCACGCATGCTGGTCGGAGATACGGATCTCTCTTCCATATTGCAAGATCCGTCCGTTCATGCATCCCATTATTGTGTATAAATAAAAAATACATAAAATAGTTTTCCTATTTATCTGACATTTATTTTTGCGTGGAAAATTAAAAAAATAAAAAATTAGTTTTTCTTCTCTCTAATCTTTGTTCTACAAGTCAAAATAAAAAAATAAAAACCACTAAAACTCATTTTTGAAATTTGACTACTTAATTTTTAAATCGGGCTCCTTGTGTTCGACCCTGGTCGCAATAGCAGGTAAAAAGAATAGCGAAAATCACTTACATTTTCTTTGATTGATTAATAATTTTCATAAGCGGTTAAAAAATAAATTTTTCTCGATTGACTACGCTTAGTGATTCGGGTCAGAACGACCATTGTTTATTATTTACTTAACCTGAGTCGTCAGGCGTGTCATCAGAATGGCACCATTGTCGGGGAGCACGACTTTGTAGTCATTTTTCAATTTTGTGATATTTGTCTCTCTATATTATAATTGTTTTCTGACCTTCTCTCTTGGATTTTTGTGTGAAGAACTGCTCGGAGGACGATTGGATTTTCTTTTTGGAGGACTCGTACAAGAGGAAGAACATGGACGGGAAGAAAATTTTTTATTCTATTTGAGAAAATAATAAATTTTATAATAATTAGGACTTTAAACTGTGGACTTGGACTTTTTCTCGAGGTCTGTTTCTCCAAGTGCAGGTGCACTTGGGGGACCTCACCGCTGTTTTTCTGAGTTTTTGATTTCATCGACCATAACTTGCTATTTGTTTCTCGTGATTTTAGCCCCTGGACGTAGGAATTTTGATTGATTGTGATGTAATATTCTAAGGCCCAACACCTAATTGCTTATCTGTTCCTATAGAACGTAATTGGATCTTGGCTAAAAATTAATTGAAAAAGTTAGTTTAATTGAATCTGAGACCACGTGCCATGGGGAGTCACATATAGCGCTGGCATGACCCATTGTGGCGGTTACCGAGTGACTCCCATGATCGGACTCCGGACTCGATTCGGTTAGCTAACTATTGTTCTTCACGATTAATAGAAGCAACTCATCTTAAGGCCGATTTTCTCGTGCATCATATAGTTAGTTTACAATCTATATTTAATTTTATGCGCGGATCATATTGCATATAGTGTTCTAGAGCAAGGTACACATTTCTATCTCTGCATACATCATTGTGTTTGACCGTGCATTAACTTTTTTGACATCCTCCCCTGTTTTTGACTCAAATTAATCAAAGAGGAAATTGGAAATCTCGTTCGGTGTTATTTCTGAAAAAATACAAAAAAGGAGAAAATAAAAAATTTAAAAAATGGGACTGCTAATTGACCTCTAAAATTAAACGTAACCAATTCCTCATTGTATTGGGAGAGCAATCCGCTCATTGTTTGCGCTTTTAATTGCTTGCATACACACTAAGGAGTAGTTCCCAAATCCTATTCAAGCCTCCTAAGTGTTTGTACAATTTTTGTCTGATCACTAAACTCTAAAATAGAAAATATAAAGACCGAGACCTCACGGTCAGATTTGCGTAGAGTTGGTGAATTGGGGGTTTGCATTGTGTTTGTATGTCTTTGGTGTGATTCGGTTATGTTCATCTTTTATAGATCATTAGCAGTCACTTTCTATCTCTTTCTCCCTCCCTTATATCTCTCTTTCTACTATCCCACCCTCCCTCCCTTCATTTCCCTCTCTTCATGATGGGTCGCATTCCATTCCAACCGGATTTTGCGGCTTCTACATTTCCTACCCATCATCCCCGCCCACTCTCTTGGGAGGTCGGAACTCCGTCCGAATTTCCATCTTCTCCCTACCCACCCTCCCATTAGGGACATGCTGTGAGTGAAGCCCGAGGAGACCAGATTGACCAAATACGAGACCCGGGCGATCACCTTGCTGAGTCGAGAGTGCATTCCATAGGAGATCAAATGGGGCAGTTACGAATTTCAGACGACTTTTATCCTGGGATGATGGATGAGTATACCGATCAAGAAGCGCACTCCGCTTCTACATTGAGCCCCTTCGTTCTGGATTTAGAGTTCATTGATCTAATGCCAAAATTTTCAGGGGAAGTGCACGTGGAACCTTATTTGCATATCGATGAGTTTGAGGATATTTGTGGATACGATCATATTCTGATATCACTTCTGAGGACATGATGTTGACCACCTTCCCATTTAAACTTCATAGTAGAGCCAAGAGTTGACACCGACGATTGGGAAGGAAGATTTCTACATGGGGAGATTTACAATCGTTATTTTTGCAGTAATTTTACCCCCAGCATAGAGCAAGATGATGCGGTCTTGCATTCATGATTTTTTAGTTGACCTCCAGGAGCCATTGATACATTCATGGTTGAGGTTACGTGATCTTTTGAGGCAATTTCCAGATCATGGATTTTCGATGACTGGTCTTATCCACATCGCCATGAGGGGCAGGACCGCAGAGCAGATTGCATACGTCATTACCTCGTATGGTGGTTTACACTAAAGTCCCGACCTGAATTTAATTGAGACCATCTTGGATACACTTTTGGACATCCCATATTTACAAGATGATTTATTCGGGACAACACACGAGGGGAGAGATGACACCTGATGAGTGTATGACAGTTCATGCTGATTTTGACAGCACACACCAATTAGGGGATTGATGAATACCCATTCATCACTCTTTATTCTTATATTTTAGCTACAAAAAACTTTGCAAATGCATGTAGATATATGTAAATATAAATAATTACCAAAAGCATGCATTGTGTAAAAACCTATAATTAGCATGTTTTTGTGCAAAAATAAAAGAATAAAGATTAAAAAGAAAAAGAGGGAAATATTTAGAATAAATATTGAGCAACCCAACCCAAGGGAGGGCTCAGCATGGGCCTGACCGCATAAAAGCCAAAGTAGAGGGAGATAGGGGCTCATGTGTAAA
The DNA here is from genome assembly GCA_037367405.1 of Ottelia alismoides. Classification (NCBI taxonomy): domain Eukaryota; kingdom Viridiplantae; phylum Streptophyta; class Magnoliopsida; order Alismatales; family Hydrocharitaceae; genus Ottelia; species Ottelia alismoides. The sequence continues at coordinate 2,474,927 of JAZKJV010008609.1, read as the reverse complement.
TATTTGTATAAATAAATAAAACTATATTTTCCTCACCCAAAAGTATGCTTGTAAATACTTGTATATATTTATAAAAATATAAAAACAACCGAGGATCGAGGCGGCCGATTTCGAGAAGCCGACGCAACCGCGAGACTCGGAGGCGGCTCCCTTCTGCACGGAGCCGCAGGAGAGAGTGAGAGAGAGAGTTGAGTGGGTGAGGTTAGACTAGGATTATTTGATTATTATTGTTGTAATAATACATGGACTCAGAGACTGGACTTGGACTTGGTTGACTTAGCGGGTCTGTTTCGCCGAGCACCGGTGTGCTCGGGGGACCCTTAGGAGTTTTTCGCGGTTTTTACGCGGCTTTGTTTTCTTTCCTTTTTACTGCCTTTTACGGTTTTTAGCGGTTTTTCTCGAGCCCCTAGATTTAGGATTTTCTGCTTGACTGTGCCGTAATTAGTAGGATCCCCACACCTAATTAATTGCCTGTTCCTATAGAACGATAATTGGACCTACTAATAAATCAATAATAAAAATAGCTTAGTCGCTTTCCTGAGTGCCTACGCGCCGCGAGCCTGCGCCGTCAAGCGCTACTCCTGAACTCGACTTGTCGAGAAGAGGAGGGGTGGGTCTAGACCGGACTCTTTGGATCGAGGGGCGAGTGACTAAGCTAGACGGTTCTGTCGAGTAGAAATTGCCTGTTTAGGACTCGGTTTTCACCGCTGCACCATATAGGTAGTTTCTTTCCTGTCTTTACATTTATGCGCGGATCATATTGCATGTAGAGTGCTGGAGTCAGCTACGCCTTCCTTACTTTGCATGCATCATTGATTTCATCGTGCATCGACTTTTTCGTCTTCTCCCCCTGTTTTGGATTAAATAATCAGGAGAACCGAAAAATTCATTAGGCGTTTGTTTGATATTTGAAAAATATTAAAAAAAGAAAAATCATAAAATTGGGACTGGTTAACACTATTGATCTTAAAAGACGCTCACTCTAATAATTCTGTCTTGGGGAGAGCAACCCCCTCATTGTATGGTTTGGATGCGCGAGAGAGTGACCCGCACCCTAGGTAGAACCCTCCGGTGCTAGTCCCGACTGATTACCGACTCTTCCGTGCGGGCCAGTCGGTTGGGTTAGCATCGGGTATCCTAACAGGTCACGTAAGCGCTCTGATATTTTGTGTGTTCACCTAATAAAATCGACAAGATAATTTGACCGAACTTTTACGGTCTTCAGCTCGCGTCGCGTTGGTGAACCGGGGGTTTGTTTTGTGATCATAGTTTCTCCAGATCTCATCCGCACTACTCGCCAGATCAAGATGATGGGTAGACGCTCTCTTAGGCAGCCTCTGGCTGCACCGCTTTCGGGCACGTCTACCCGATCATCTAGGTTGGCCCACGAGAGCCGAGACCAGCTCTCCGAGCCCGAGTACGACTCCGCCCTGTTCCCCCTCGATCCCCTTTCTTTTGGTACTGAGAGACATGAGCCCGAGGAGAGATTAGCAGATTTGACAGCACCTGAGTTGGGCTCGTTTGATTTTGCAGACGTCGCCATGGCCGGCAGTTCAGATGATCACCCCCGTCAGCCCGAGCATTTCGTACTAGACCAGGGAGCGATCAACTCCACCCTGATCGCATCACTTGAGACAGTCCAGCAGCAGTTACGCGATCAGGGAGCGTTTATGATTGAGATGAGGAGAGAGTTGGAGAGGCTCAGAGCAGAGCGAGACCAGCAGAGCGAGCCTGAGGAGATACCTGATGCAGAGGCACGAGCCGCAGCAGCAGCAGCAGCCGCCGCTGCCGCAACGGCAGCCGCCGCGGCAGGAGGACCACCTAGACCGATGCGGGAGTTGCACAACCCCGGATCTACACTGATGCACCATTGGGTGGTGGTACCTGCTATCGTGGGGGACTTCAAGTTCCCCCCGAACACCCTGCAGATGCTTCCCCGTTTTCACGGACTCGCCACTGAGGAGCCCCACCTCCACCTCCAAGAGTTTCTGATGATTTGCAGCACTGTCCACGACCGCCACGTGGACCAGGACACGATCAGGATGATCGCCTTCCCCTTTTCACTGGCAGATAGAGCAGCCACCTGGCTGAAACACTTCGGGAAGTTTGTCTACACCTGGGAGCAGCTCCGCACCGAGTACTTGAGCAAGTACTATCCACTTGGGCGGACGAATGCAGCGAGGGCCCTGATCAGCAACTTCTCCATGCTCCCCAACGAGCAATTTCACGAGGCATGGGAGAGGTTCCGAGAGCTCACAGACAGATGCCTGCACCACGACATCACGAAGCCGAACCTAGTTCAGAGCATTTTCAGCGGGTTAACACCAGAGCTCCAGGGCCTGGTGAATGCTTCTTGCGGCGGGTCCTATTTCGCCAAGGACCACGACCAGGTCTGGGCCATCTTCGAGGAGATGGATGAGAATTACATGGTGATGTCCCAGACCCGGTTGTACACACAAAGACCCCAGCAGCAGCTAGGATCCATGCAGTACCAGCGGATAGCACGGGTCGATGCAGGTCCATCTAGTTCGTCCGCAGTCGCAGCAGCACAGGCAGAGTCGTCCGTTGCGGACATGGGTATCATCAGCGAGAAGTTGGACCACATGGAGCTGATTGAGAAGAAGCAGTGCCAGGGCAACACGCAGATGGAGCAGATGGCACAGACTCTGAGCGACATGAAGACCCAACTCATGTGTCTCCAGGAGGCACAGACGGCTTCACAGCCCCGTCTTCAGTCGCGAGGCGACTCCGGCAGCAGCAGCAGCTCGTCCCAGTGCTCCAGCTCCCTACAGCAGCCTAGACAGGTTCATCTTGTACAGGCGGAGCCGTACCAGCAGCCGCAACCTACCTACCAGTCCCCACCATCTCCAGACATGCAGATGGTGGTCTCCCAGCCGGATCAGCCTCTGGCAGTACTCCCGCTAGTCCCATACGATACAGAGCCGTTGATGGATGTCATCGGGATTTGGTATGACCGTCCCCAGCCTGGGATCCGACGAGACCATCCTGGATTCAGGTGGGGGAATGGAGGTACCCAGCCCCAGCAACAGTCATCCGGTCAGGGAGGGCAGTACGCCCAGCAGAGAGATCACCACCAGCAGCAGCAACCCTCAGCCCACCAGCCACAACAGCAGTCATCCTTCGTTCCTCGTCCCTATCAGCAGTAGGGACAGTCTTGAAGACGTGAGCAGCAGGCTCACCCAGCATACCAGTAGCATCCTTCCTCCTATCCCCCTCAGCACCAGTTCCAGCAGCCTCAGCACCAGAGAGGCTACCCGTCGGGCTCCCATGAGAGCCCCACCTTGGATGACATAGCCCGCCTCCTCACGGACCAGCAGGCTACCTTTAGATGGGAGATGGACGAGTTCCGCCAGGAGATGCGGGACTTGGTGAGAGGGAAGGCCGCTATCCCTGCACAGATCGAGCCAAACCCGAACAACCTCAAGAGGAAATCTGAGCAGGTAGTACACACTGAGCTTGCCACTCCTAGTGACCCATTTGATGATATGTCTTCGGATCTATTTGATGCTGATTTTGTCACACTTAGGAGCGGTGGAACCCCAGCAGGCGGCGACGCCTCATCTGAGCTTCACCACGAGGATACTTCCGGGGCGCCACATGAGGAGGAGGAGAGTGGTACTGAGGCCGCTCCTGATGATGACGGTGGCACTGAAGCCACCAAGGATGTTGATCCCACCGGCGGTACTGAGGCCGCCGCTTCACCAGTTCGAGGAGGTGGTACTGACGCCACCTGTTTAGCCGAGCCAGCCCGCGGTACTGATGCCGCGAGACGTCCAGCAGCAGCAGTAGCAGAGCCAGCCCGAGGTGGTACTGAGGCCACCGGTGTTTGTTGTGATAGAGATGTTGTCTTTCCTTCAGTTCATGTACCTCAGAACACTGTTGTGAATAAAGGAAAAGGTTTAGTTTCTTCTGGTCCCACTGTGGTGCTTGATGTATGTGTGGATCCGGCCGTCGAGCCGTCTAGGCCTTTTCCTAGTCCTTCATCTGCGAAGGACCCTGTGATCCCCTTCCCTAGATCCCTTCAGATGGGGAAGGGGAAGAAAAAAGAAAATGATCCAAAAAAGAGAGAGCAGGAGGAGTTCAGTCAGATCATGATCGATAGATTCCACATCCAGCTGACCCTCCAGGAGGCTTTGCAGCACATCCCCCTTCTTCAGCGATCTTTGAGAGACAGGACCACAGTCAGGAGGAGGAGGAGGAACCACACTTCAGAGATCCATGTGCTGACGAAAGCCATGTGTTTGCCGATCCAGAACCGTCTGCCGGACAAGAGGCCAGATTCAGGGGCACCGTATGTCAGATGTCAGATTAGTGAGCAGAGGTTCGATCGGACTCTATTGGATAGCGGATCGTCGATCAACCTCCTTCCGGCAGCCCTTCTCGACCGCTTCGAGTTGGGCACTCTTCGACAGAGCAGGACAGTCCTTCAGTTCGCTGATCAATCTATCAAGAGGCCGAAGGGGTTGTTGCGAGATGTTATCATCACGATTCAGGGCCTGAAATTCCCCGTGGACTTCGTAGTGTTGGACATGGAGATCCCTGATTCAGTGGCCGATACCCCCATCATCCTTGGTCGTCCGTTCTTGGCCACAGCCAAGGCGGTGACTGATCATGATAGCGGGAAGGTGTACTTTCGTGTCGAGGACGAGAGTATACAAATAGAGACGGTCGAGGACTACAGAGCTAGAGAGAGAGAGCACGCTCAGAGGCCAGCACCGATTCAGAGCAGCTGACAGACGCCGAGCCAGACATCCACCGGGACTGTGATTTTGTGATTACTGATGACGAGGCAGCATGGGCAGATCCTGCAGCACAGGCCATCCTCTCATTTTCAGATACAGCTGATGCCGAGATGATAGCAGAGGAGAGTCTGGAGAGCACAGCCCTGGTTCAGGATACCACAGAGGCAGCAGAGCCGGTCCTTGATCACGATACGGATTTTAGTGATGGTGGTGCTGAGGCCACCTTGTGTTACGGTGGTACTGATGCCACCTTTTTGGATGCAGATCCCTCAGATTCAGAGTCTGATTGGGCAGATTGCGACGATCAGATGCTAGACATGAGTCCACCTGAGCCTATAGATGAGGAGGAGGCAGATGCAGAGCAGATCAGAGACAACACAGTTGAGCAGCCTTCTCCAGATCCAGTTTGCGAGAGTTCGCTTTCTTTCTCCCAGGCAGATTTGGCAGACTTAGCAGCATTGACACATTTTCTTCCGAAGCAAGAATTGCCAGCGCCCAGCTGTCCAAAGCTGAAGCCGCTCCCTACTTCGCTGAAGTATCGGTTCCTTGCGGGCGAGCCTGAGATGTACCCAGTCATCATCTCTGCCGATCTGACTAGAGAGCAGGAATCCCGTTTGATGGGGGTTCTTGAAAAGAACCGCAAGGCAATCGGATGGAGCGTAGCAGATCTCCATGGGATTAGTCCATCAGTGTGCTCCCACCATATCTATCTCGAGGAGGGGGCGAAGCCGTCGCGTGAGTTCCAGCGGTGGCTGAACCCCAACCTGAGAGAGGTCGTGATGAAGGAAATATCAAAATGGTGGAGTGCAGATTTCATTTATCCCATTTCCGACTCCAAGTGGGTCAGCCCCTTGCATGTGGTGCCCAAGAAGACGGGCATCACGAGTGTGATCAGTGAGTCGGGAGAGGAGATTGCTACACGAGTACCCACCTCTTGGAGGGTCTGTGTTGACTACAGGAGACTCAACCAGGCCACCAAGAAGGACCATTTCCCCCTACCTTTTATTGACCAGATCATTGAGAGACTGGCAGGGAAGAGCCATTATTGCTTCCTGGATGGGTACTCGGGCTACAACCAGGTGGCCATCGCTCCTGAGGATCAGGAGAAGACCACCTTTACCTGTCCCTTTGGTACATATGCCTTTCGACGCATGCCATTTGGCCTATGCAATGCCCCGCGACTTTTCAGAGGTGCATGCTGTCGATCTTTTCGGACATGGTAAGGGAGTGTTTGGAGGTCTTCATGGATGATTTCTCGGTCTACGGTGACGGATTCGACTCCTGTCTTGACTGCCTAGACCGAGTACTCCAGCGATGTATTGAGTACCATTTGGTTCTATCTTGGGAGAAGAGTCACTTCATGGTGACTCAAGGGACGGTGCTTGGCCACATCATCTCTAACAGGGGCATGGAGGTTGATCCGGCCAAGGTTGATGTCATTAGAAAACTCGCACCACCGTCCAATTTGAGGCAGCTACGGTCATTCCTGGGGCACGTTGGATTTTATAGGAGATTTATTAAGGATTTCAGCAGGATTGCCCGACCGTTGACTGACCTCTTGACAAAAGACACCGAGTTCCTTGTCGATGACAAGTGTCTCTCATCCTTTGCGACTCTCCAGCAGTGTGTTATTGAGGCTCCTGTTCTCCAGCCGCCTGATTGGTCTCTCCCATTCGAGATCATGACGGACGCCTCCGATTTTGCCGTGGGGGCAGTGCTGGGACAGAGGAGGGATGGGAGTTCCGTTTGCTATCCACTACGCTAGCCGCACATTGGATTCCGCCCAGCGGAATTACACGGTCACAGAGAAGGAGATGCTAGCCGTAGTGTTCGCCCTAGAGAAGTTTCGATCTTATATCATTGGATCTAGAGTGTCTTTGTACACAGATCACACCGCCATCAGGTACCTCATGGAAAAGAAGGATGCCAAGGCCAAATGGACTAGATGGATCCTTCTACTCCAGGAGTTCGACATTGAGATCAGGATAAGCCTGGAGTCAAGAATGTGGTGGCGGATCACCTCTCCCGTTTAGAGCAGCCTGAGGAGTCTGAGCAGATTGACCCCATTCGAGATACCTTCCCAGATGAGGCGATCCTTGCTATCGCCTCACTCCCCCGTGGTACACCGATATTGTGAACTTTCTCGTTGCTGGGAAAGTCCCACAAGATTGGCCCAGGCAGAGGCTTGAGACCTTCCTTGCGAAGGCCAAGTCCTACCACTGGGAGGATCCCATCCTTTACCACGAAGGAGAGGATAGCGTCTGGCGTCGGTGTATTCCTCAGGAGGAACACCATAGCGTCCTCACTTACTGCCACAAGCTTGAGGCAGGAGGACATCATTCTGGGAGGAGAACGGCACAGAAAGTGCTCCAATCCGGCTTGTGGTGGCCTACCCTCTTCAAGGACTCTGATGAGTTCGTGAAGAGGTGTACTGACTGTCAGAGGATGGGCACTTGTGGACAGCGTGATATGATGCCGATGCAGCCCATTCACTTCTGTGAGGTTTTTGACACATGGGGCATCGATTTCATGGGTCCATTCCCTAAGAGTCAGGGATTTGAGTACATTCTGTTGGCCGTTGATTATGTTAGTCGTTGGGTTGAGGCCATCCCCGCCTGAGCCGCTGATGCGAGGACAGTTTGCAGATTTTTGAGGAAGCACATCATCACGCGGTTCGGGGTTCCACGAGTTCTGATTTCTGATGGGGGGTCTCATTTCATCAATGACCAGGTGAAGGCCCTTGCTAGCGAGTTCAGTATAGACCATCGTGTTGCCACACCTTACCATCCACAGACGAATGGTCTAGCTGAGGTGTTGAATAGGGAGATCAAGACTATCTTGCAGAAAGTCGTCTGCCCTGACCAAAAGGATTGGTCACAACTTTTGGACTCGGTCTTGTGGGCATATAGGACGTCTTTCAAGACTCCATTGGGCACATCTCCCTTTCGCCTCGTATATGGCAAGCCGTGCCATTTACCTGTTGAGCTGAGGCACAAGTCACTTTGGGCAGTTACAGATATTCTTATGGATCCAGATGGTGTAGGAGACCAGAGGAGGGCAGAGTTAGCCGCCCTGGAGGAGCTTAGAGATACAACTTTCTCAAACAGCCTACAGTATAAGGAGAGAGTGAAGGAGTGGCATGATTCTCATATCAGCCACAAGCATTTTGAGATTGGACAGAGAGTATGGCTGTTTGATGCGAGGCTTCGTTTGTTTCCAGGGAAGCTGCAGAGCAAATGGAAGGGACCCTACTTGGTCAGAAAGGTACACGACAATGGTAGCATTGATATATCCGAGTTGTCTTCTGAGAGTACCTTTCGAGTGAACGGCCAGCGGCTCAAGCCATTTCTAGATCATGAGCCGCGGGACGTTATTGTTGCCCCCATTCATTTTGCGTGAGATGTGGTCTCTTGTCTCACATCTTTTGCATCTCACGCCTGATTTTCACTGTTCCTCCGCCTTGTATAGATCCAGTTGTCCATATCATTCTATTCTTTAGTCACACATCCCTTTTCTCATCTTATGATTATGCTATACTTAGGGTGTACTTTACCCTAAGTATAGGGGGGATGTAGGACCTGCGGGTATTCTTTTCATTCTTTCTGCTCCTGTTTTGCTGCCTATACTTAGGGATATTTTACCCTAAGTATAGGGGGGGCAGACTCTGTATCTTCTTCACTCGGATTTCCCTTCATGTACAGCTTGCTATACTTAGGATTAGTTAATCCTAAGTACAGGGGGAAACCACCGAGTTCCTCTCATTCTATTCATTCATTCATTTCTGTACTCAGCCATTCCTTTTCACTTCCCTTTTACTAAGCACGAGTTATGTCTTCTTCATCGCTCTTGATCACTCTGAGGACATCGTTCGAGCTAAGTATAGGGGGGGTGTGTATATATTTCATATATACTTTAGCCATAACTCGTACTTTGTGTGAGTGTGTTAATAAATAAAATGGCTAAAAATCACAAAAATTAAAAATTTTTCATGTACATAAACTTCTTTTATCATGTACATACAGAGCTAGTGTACATAGTATTTTTGTAAAAATGATTTCAAAAATCTTTTGTGTAAAACCTGTGTAAATATTTTTGTATCAAAATTATGTATATAGTACAAATTTTTTCTAAAATGTTTTGAAAATCAAAAGTTTGCAAAAATCTTGTGTAAATATGTGTAAAGATCTTTTTGCAAAACTTGCACCTCATGCATCATTCATCCATGATTTCAAAACATTTTTCAAAAATTTTGCACGATTGTAAAATTTGTGTAAATAGGCATTTTGTGTACATATGTATATAGTTTTTCTGGATGAGAGTTGACATTTAAACTAAGCCTGGAATTAAATTGAGAAATGGAGCTTGAATAAGATCTTAATCCACTTAACTTTAAGAGGAACCTTATAGGACTTAGGGTTAAGGCTTTTCAGGTCCATAAGGACTTAATTCTTTGAGTCCACTAGGCTATGAGCATATGTCATCTTGATGAGCCTAAGTAGAGCACTTAACAACACGCGCATGACTCTTAGAGACAATGGCTTGACTTGCACCAGCACTTTACACATGGCTCTCCACGGTTGAGGTGGTGAGGAGGCAGTTTCCTTTGGCTTGGGGTAGCATATGAGGGTAGTACTTCTAGGTGGAACCTCTCTTCTTCTTCTAGTGAAGGAAGTGCGTCTCAACTTGGTCTAGTGGTGATGAAGGCTAAAGACAGAAGCTGTGGGTTGCAATAAAGATTCAAAAGAGGGATAGTCTACTGGCTCAAGAGGAAAATTTCTTGTACAAATGCTGCACCATGTAGATATGTTGTATAGAAGTCCTTGAAAAAAATGCAAAATGCAAAAAGAACTCCAAAAAAAAGTGGTGGGTCGGATTAAAAATTTAATAACCCCACCGGAGTGTATATAGTCAAATAAAGCAAAAGCTTATGGCATCCATGTTACATCTCATGAAGCTTGCAGCGGGAGACTTAGCTACACTGGCTGAGCTTCCAAAAGTCTATACTTCTTCCCCCTCTTCTTGAGCCGGTTGCACTTGAACTTAGAAGGGAATACCCCGCTTCTCGAGGAAAGAGTTGCTAGACCGAGGCATTAGAGTTACCAGGTTGAGGGAGGTTGTTTCTTTGTTACTTCTGAGGTGGGGAGCCACATATCACTTCACTGCATGGAAAGATTCATGGTCATTAGAGTTTGTGTATGTAGACTTGTTCTGATCTGGTTTATTGAGGAGTCTTGCCCATAGATTGGTGGAACTTAGAGACTGTTGAGTTTCAAGCCTAAGTCTAAATAAGGTTCCGACACATTAATAATCCAAAGATCTGATCGAGCTCCATACCCCAATTTGATGAAGGCAAGTTTAATAATCAACCTTGATCCATGTACATCCTCTTTTTCTTTTTCTTTCTTTCTTTTTCACTTCTTTTTCAAATAAGTGTTTGCTAAGGGACTAGCAAAGTTAAGTATAGGGGGGTGATGAATACCCATTCATCACTCTTTATTCTTATATTTTAGCTACAAAAACCTTTGCAAATGCATGTAGATATATGTAAATATAAATAATTACCAAAAGCATGCATTGTGTAAAAACCTATAATTAGCATGTTTTTGTGCAAAAATAAAAGAATAAAGATTAAAAAGAAAAGGAGGGAAATATTTAGAATAAATATTGAGCAACCTAACCCAAGGGAGGGCTCAACATGGGCCTGACCGCATAAAAGCCAAAGTAGAGGGAGATAGGGGCTCATGTGTAAATATTTGTGTAAATAAATAAAACTATATTTTCCTCACCCAAAAGTATGCTTGTAAATACTTGTATATATTTATAAAAATATAAAAACAAAATAAAAAGTTAAAAATCAAAAAGATCAAAAATACTCCCTTTCATCATGTACATAAACCACACCTATATATTTATTTAGCTTTGTAAATATATAAAAGTAATTTTTATAATTTTTGTAAATAGTCTATGTTATATATTGTAAATAAATAAAATAAAAACAATTAAAAATCAAAACAAAATAAAAATAGAAAAATTAAAAATATAAAAATACATTGTACATATACCATGTATATAGATGTATATATATATATATATATATATATATTTTACCTATGTACATAAATAATAAAAATAAAATAAAAATACTTTGTATTCCTTATTTTATTCTATAAATAAATAAAATATAAAATAAGGATAAAATTGTATAAAATAATATATAAAAATCAAAAATCAAAACCCTATATATATTGTATATACCTATATCTAGTACATATTATGTATATAGCCTATTTTTATTTCCAAAAATTAATTAAAAATCACCAAAAAATAGAAAAAAATAAAATAAAAATAATTCATGTTTTAAGTTTTTGCAAAATCGGCCATTTGCTACCTTATTTTTGAGCTTCAAAGTTTAGCCACGTGGCCTGATTCCATTGGGTCCTGGGGATGTTGACCGCCCGGTCAACTAGCCCCCCCAGGACCACTTCCCACGGGTCTGAGCAGCGGGCCCAATTTCTCCAATTATTACCCGCTCGACCCGATCACCAATCCGCCAAACCCCGGGTCCGAATCCTTCGCCATGCATCCGACATCCTCGCCGGAGCCGCTCCCTCGGGATCCGCGCGCTCCTGAGCTTGCCCGGACCCATTCTTCTTGGACCCCTAGCCTTATAAAGCCGCTGCTCCGCCACCTTCTCTCTCCATCTTTGGTCATTCGCCTCCTTCCCTGTGAGCTCCAGAGAGACCGCGAGAGTGACAGCGAGCGATTCCACCTGTTGCAGCGAGGAGACGAGGAGGATTCCACTGATCCGGCGACGTAGCCGCCGTAGCTCCGCCACCTGAGCGAGCTTCGAGCCTCGGGCCGAGACGTCCCTTGAGGCCAAGACCGGGAGCTTCCCCAGCTCCGCCACAGTCTCTTCGACCATTCAGGTAGCCATTTAGCTTTCCCATTTCCTTCGATTTCCAGTTACGCCCAATTTTCGCCGTCGACGTATTTCTTCGATTCCGATCATCCAGCCACCCATCTCGATCATTAGAACCGACCCACATCTTCACCTCCTCCCGACGCACCTTCTGCACCCACTCACCCAACCCAGCTCGCACAGGAGCTGGGAACCGGGCTCCTCCGTCCACCACCTTCGCCGGAGCCCGCCGTCCCGACGCACCAGCCACCTCCACATCGCCTAACCGGGTCGAGGCAATTTGCCCTCGACCCGCGAGTCTTTTGGTTCACTTTGCAGGTCAGAACGAGGGCCATCTGAGGCTCTCCGTCATTCAGCCAGAAGACCAGCTCCGTTGACCTCGCCCGAGCTCAGCATAGCTCAGGCCGATCATCGGAGCATCGCAGCAGACGCAGGAGTGCTCCAGCTTTCTTCTCCGACCTTCAGAGCGCTCCGAGGAGGAGGCCAATGCTCGCACGAGCCCGGCGAAGCTCGCCGGGGACCAGTTCTTCCAGCATCCTCCAGCGTCGTTGGATCAGTCTCCAGCTCCAGACGCCATCTCCACCGTTGGTTCCTGGAGCGCCCTTTGACGTCAGATCTGAGGAGTTCGATCCGGACCGTCAGATCCACACGTGTCCTGGCCTCGACCGTTGGATCAGCCAGAGCAGTCCCAGCGCTGGAGAGCCGCCCCCATCTGGACCGTCAGATCTACACGTGGCAGTCATCCAGCCGCTCTGGTTAATAAAGGGTAATTTATCCTTAGGCCCTTATCTTTGTTTTATTTCGTATTAATCCTGTAAATAGTTAAATTAGTTGTTTAGTTTTAGGTTTATTTGCATAGAGGACCCTGAGCTTCATGTTATTTGCATTTATACCCTTGCCTGTTGTGGACACGTGCTTCGCCACGTGATATTTTGGGTTATTTGCAGCATATGCCCTTGTAGTTCTGGTTGTTATGAAATGAATGAAAGTTTTTAGATATTTGCACTTATACCCCTGTGCGTGATTGATTTACACATGTGCGATATTTCTTGGGTAATTTGCAAGTGAGGCCCCTGGACTTTTGGTACGTGTTACCAATAAGCCCTCGGGACTTATTTTTGTTACATTTAGGTCCCTGAGTGCCCCAGGCACGCGCGTGGCGCGTGTTTTGCTGGGTTAATTGCACTGGGACCCCCAGAACTTTGGGTATTTGCATTTCAGTCCCTGTGCACAGTACCCTTTTTTTATTTTTGAATAAAATATCAAATCACCTCCGAATCCAATGAGAATTTGACACATGGCTCCTGCCATGGTGTAGGATTTTCACGGATTTTTGAGGACATTTCTGATTTTGTTTGCTATTTTTAAAAATTAAAAAACCTATATTTTCGTTACTGTCCAGATTGAAAAATCACAAAAAAATATAAAAACTCCCCTAAAAATTCTATAAAAATTGTCTACTGTTTAGTTTAGTTTGTTTGATTTTCTAGTCAATTTTGGCTATTTTTCACCACTGAAAACCACTAAAAACTTAAAAACACTCAAAAACCCATAAATATTCTAGTAAAAAAATTAAAAACTCAAGAATAATAAATTTGGTACCTAAATTTTCCTTGTTTTATCATCTTTACAGGAAAATTACCTCCAGGCCATTTTAAGGCCCTTAGATATTTTATCTAGGGCTTTTTGGCTCGGCTGGACAATACCCACTGTTTGCTTCACTTTTTGATTTTTAGAAAATAAAATAAACATCAGAAAAATCTCAAAAATTCACCAAAAACACTACAAAATATAAAACACATAAAAACATTTTTGTTGGAATTTTTGCTTGATTTTTAGTACCTTTAATAAATTGTTGAATTGTGTGCCTGGTTGTTTTTATCATTTTCTTAATAAACTTAAAAATACAAAAAAATATAAAACAAATTTAAAACCACTAAAAATATTTTCTCCTTTTATTTTGACTACTTCGTAGGCCTCTCGGCCGATCCGTGCTCCTTGAGTTCGACCCTGGGTGCTATACCAGGTTAATCACATAGCAGGACCGCTATCTCGTGCTTGATTGATTTTTGATTTATTTAGTGGTTCGATTTTTTCTTGATTGACATAGCCAGGTGATCTAGGTCGCAACGACCATCTAGACACCTTTGCCTTGATCATTTGGCGTGTCATCAGGGATATGGATGCTACTACTTCTCATTTAATGGATGTGTTAACTACCACTGAGAGTTCCCAGAGCCAGACATTGGTCGAGTTTACATTGGATTTACAATCATTTTTTGATCCAGTCCCGCACTTCCACATCGAGGATTCTTGGATTCTAGATCTTCTAGTATCCCAAGAAATAGAGGAGTAGCCCACATCTCGGCCATCCTTTGAGTCATTCTAGTGTCCATGTCCAGTTGAGTCAATGTATTTTCTTCAGGAGATCTTCTCAGATTCAGAGATATATTTGGATTCATCTTAGCATAGAGAGCTTGATGAGGGACCGATTGTTGATTTGACATATCTTGAGAGTCCCATATTTGAGTCTTGTGTCCTCCCTTTTGATGAGGTCAATATATTTCTTGAGAACCTGATATTTGACAGCATAGATCCCCAATTTTCTGATGATTCGACATTACTACTCGAGGGTTATCTGCGAGAGGATGCCACGAACCCTGTGTACTCAGTTTCACTTTCTAGGAGTGCATCCGATCTGTCGGATCACGAGACTGAGTATTTTGATTTTTCTGATAATGAGTTTGAGGTTTCTCTCCTCGACGATCCTCGCGAGGATGACCCCATTTTTGAGGTATTCGATGATTTCACTGATTTGTCTACATTATATTCATCGGATATCAACCATTTTAGTGAGTCTCCTGATCTTGATCTTCATTATCTATTTGAGATGGTGATTGACGTGGAGGATTCACTGACAGATTCTTTCTTCTCCACGTTTGATTTCTTAGGCTCCATCCATTCACTCCATTCAGACCTTGAGCCAAAGATTTCTTTTGTGCTACCAGAGCTCGATTTAATCTGCCATGTCTTTACCCGGTTGCAAACACCCGCCTAATTGTTTATCTGGGTGTTATCATTTACACTGTTGAGTTCGTTGTTGTTCTCTCATTGAGAATACGACGACGGTATGGTATTCGCATTACATATGTCGTCCTGAACCTTGATACGTCGTTGTCCTACCCTTTGCGCCCAGCTAGGGGCGTAAACTCTAGCGCTTGTTGAGAGGCACCTCAACATTGTTCCATTGTCTAAATCCATCTAATCCATATCATACATTCTTTCTGTCTCTCACCCCATCTCCACTCATGATCATTCCATACTTAGGGTGTACTTTACCCTAAGTATAGGTTGTGTCAGACTTGTGAGTATTCATTTTATTATTTTTACCTCTATTTTGCTGCCTATACTTAGAGATATTTTACCCTAAGTATAGGGGGGTAAACCTAATACATTCTACTCTCGATTTTCCCCTTGTGTACAGTCTTCTATACCTAGGATTACTTGATCCTAAGTATAGGGGGATCACAGACTTCTATTGATTTTATTATTTTATTCGTCATTATATTATATTGTTCTTTTCACTTTTCTATACTTAGCACGAGTTATGTCTTTCTTTCCCGCTCTTTGATCACTATGAGGACACAGTTCGAGCTAAGTATAGGGGGGTGTCATATATATTGTATATATACTGTAGCCATAACTCGTACTTTCATATTTTTAATATGGCTAAAATGTTGTGTAAATACTGGTAAAAAACTAAAAAAAATAGAGAGAGATGCAGAAATTTCCTATTTTTTTTGTACATACTAACTAATAAGTCAGGTTAAAATATTTTTAAAAATATTTTGAAATTAGTTCGAAATCTATTTGAATAATCTTTTGAAAAACATTTGAAAAATGTTTGAAAAATATTTTCAACCTTTGTAAAAAGATTGTGGCTTGTAAAAATTTTTCTCTTTATGTGAAAAAAATGATTTTGTAAAACTATTTGTAAATGTTAAGAAAATGGTTGAAAAATTATTTTGAATATACATATATATATATATACTGTTTGAAAAATGTTTGCGAAATTGTTTTCAAATAATTGTAAAATTGTGTGAAAAAATTATTTTGGACTATAGTTTTTAAAATTATTTATAAATTTTTATTCAAATAAATTTGAGGGATATATATGCATAACAAAAATTAAAAAAAAGAATAATTAAAAAAATAATAAAAAAGAAGAAGAATAAATAAATTTCAACTGTATTTATATACCTGTATAAATTACTCAAGTTGTAAATCCTTTCTTATGACTCTTGTAAATAATTGACTCACTTCTTTGTAAATATGTGTGTATAATCCCTAACCCTTATCTAAAAAAAACTTTGTATATACTTGTATATATGGCTAACTATTTGCATAAAAAACTTTTGCATGTGCATTTTTTTTCCAAAAATCCATAAAAATTTCAAAATTTTGAAAATTGTTTCACAAAAAGATTTTATTTTCTCTTTGCGTTGCACATATTTTCTTGCATTATCATGTGCATTTTTCAGGATAGTATTGACAATTAAACTAAGTCTGGAATAAATTTGAAGAGTGGAGCTCAGTTGGACCTTAATCCACTTAATTTTAGAGGAATCTTATAAGATATGGAGTTGACTTTTCAAATCCTAGTAGCTTAATTCTTTGAGGTCATAAGACTATGTTCACATGTCATCTTGATAAGTCTAAGTAGAATATTTAACAACACACGCATGATTCTTTCAGACTGTGGCTTACCTTTGACAAAGCACTCTACACATAGCTCTTCATAGAGGAGGTAGTTAGGGGGCAAAATCTTTTGGCTTGGGGTAGCATACGAGGGTAGTAAATCTAGGCGGAACTTCTCGTCCTCCTCTAGGGAGGGAATTGCATCTCAACCTAGTTTAGTGATGTTGAGGTCTAAATACAGGAGTTGTGGGGTTGTAATAATGCTTCAAAAGATGGATAGTCTACTAGCTCAAGAGGAAAAACTCCTTATGTATTTGTTGCACCTTGTATATATTTTCAAAAAAAAAGAAAAAAAATTCAAAATCTCCAAAAGTGGAAAGGCCTGATTGAAAAGTAAAATGCATGCTGGAGTGTATATACAAGTGAAAAAAAAGAATAAGAGCTTTAAAGTCATAGATTTGTGAGTTTGCAGCGGGTGACATGGCTATACTGGTCATGCATCCAAGGATAGGTAACTACACTGGTTACCGTCCATTCTCTTCTCCATCCCCTCTTCTTGAGTTGGTTGTGCTTGAACTTAGAAGGGAATATCCCCGCTCCTCGAGGAAAGAGTTGCTAGACCGGGGGATTAGAGTTACCTTATTGAGAGAGGTTGTTTCTCTGTTACTTCTGAGACGAGGAGCTATATTCACTTACACCATACAAGTAAGAATTCACAGTCATAAGAATTTGTGCATGTAGACTTGTCCTGATCTGACTGTTGAGGAGACCTGAATAGGAGTCTTGTGGAACTTAGAGGCCGTTAGGTTTTAAATCCATTTCTCAATAAGCTTCTGACACATGAGTAATCCAAAGGTCCGACAGAGCTCCAGACTACATTTTTATGAAGATAAGTTTAAAAGTCAACATTGTTCTAACTTCTTTCCTTTTCCTTTTCTTTATTTTTGCGTTCACTTATTTTTCCAAATAAGTGTTTGCTAAGGGTAAAGTATAGGGCAATGATGAATCTACGATTCATCACCTTTATTCTTTTATTTTAGCTTCATTTTCTTAGTCACCTGTAAATACCCACTAATTCCATAATTTTACCATTTGCATGCATTTGTTAAATATGCATTTTTAACACTTTTTGTGCATGAATAAAACAATAAAGAAGAAAAGAAAAAGAAAAGAAAAAGAAAAGAAAGGATGCATTTATGCAATAAATACAGACTGACCCGAACCCCGAGAGAAGGTCAAGACTTGACCTGATCGATCAGGAATAAAGTAGGGGAAGATAGGGTCTTCTGTCAAAAATCCAAAAATAATTTGTACATAAATTTACTGTATATTTGTATAAAACTTTCACTTTTTATTTGTATATAATTTGATCTCAAAGTAATTATTTTTGTAAACAAAAGTTGTAAATAAAAATGTATTTTAAATAATAAAAATAATTGTCAACTAAAATAATGTATATACTACAATTAATCACCCTCAGTTAAAGCCACAATGCGATCATTGAAATACCAATTCTGGCTCCATACGAACTCAAATTGAACAAAATCATTTCCATTATACTCTAAATGAAATTATATTTCAAATGGTTGTGGTTTCATAATTTTTGGAGTTACGGTTAAAAAGTCGATTTTCTAGTGTTTTGTGCAGTTTCACCATTTTTTATTGTACATATTTATTTATGTTTTTCATATTTATAATATATATAATTTTAAATATTATTTGCATTAAAAATAAAAAAATATATATATATAATAAAATTAAAAAAAGTGTTTTAAAAATTATTTCCTTATTTGTACCTATGTATATTGTATTAGAGAAAAATGGGGCTGCTCCCTGGGAATAGCCAACAGGGCTACTCCCACCTCTATTTTTCGTCCATTTTTTATTTTTTTTGGAAAATAAAAATTTTAATATTCATCACTACATCCCTCTAACATTCTATTAAAATTTCGTCAGAAAGAGAGACTTCTAGGCCCTCCATCCAGACATCATTTTTTTAACAGTTGTAGGATTTTTTAAATCGACCATGTTTGGATGGAGGCCGTAGGAGTCTCTGTTTCTGACGAAATTTTAATAAAATGTTAGAGGGATTTAATGATGAATATACAAATTTTTATTTTCCAAAAAAATAAAAAAATTTGGAGGAAGATAGGGGTGGGAGCAACCCCGTTTTTCTCATTGTGTATAATATGTGTATACAACTAACTTCCTTTTATAAAAATCACGACCGAGAGGTGCTGATAGCGTGAAAGAACAAAGATCGAGGTTCAAGCCTCATAAAGAAATTCATATCTCTTGATCGATAAATCAAGCAGTGAAAATCGAAGAAGATGAGGGTATTGTGGGTTCTAACAGGGCCAGGGGGAGATTCAGACAGTTGACCGAAGTCAACTTTCGGAGCCACCTGGTTGGTCCACGTAGACCAACCGAGAAAAACCTATCTTGAAAATAATTCTAAATTCGATATTAAATAATAAATGATTTTAATAAAATAAAGTTATAAAATAAAAGTTCTTTCTTATTTTCTATATTATTTTATTACGATTTTTATGTATTTTTTAGAGGTTTGTAATTACAAGTTATTTTTTAGGTGTATAATTATAGGTATATTTATCTATGTTTTACATGTTTATTTTTATTTTGCAATTTTGATTTTATTATTTTGATTTATTATTTTATATAATTATAACTTATTTTTATATACTTAAATAAATTTTTATTATATTTTTCTGATGTAATATATATACTAAAATAAATTGATGTATTTATTGTATAAGTGTGTATACTGTATATTCATTTTTGTGTTATAGATAAATATTTTATTTTATTGTTTTCTTTACGTTTTTATATTAGTTTAAATATGTACATATATTATAAATAATATTTACAAAATTATAATAAAAATTAGTAAATAATAAATAAAATGAATATATTATTTAGGTATATTGCATAATAAGGGTCTAAAACCTAACTTTTACACCATAACTCCAAAAAATATGAAACAACCTTCTTAAATATCTCATTAAAAGTTATATACAATTAAAGGTGATTTTTATATATTTTTAGTTTTTATTTGAGAGATATGGGTATGGAAAGTTGGGATTTTGAAATCTTATTTAGAGTATAACTTTTATACTGTGTATTATTTTCGTGTAAACTCAAATTTGTATTTTTCTATATATTATTATCTACAACTTTCATGTTCAAGATTTATTTATTTTATTATAAAAAGTAGCCAATAAAATAGTCCCTAAATGAATAAATAATGAATTAATAAATGGGAATTTTATTGTATTAATTGGCCCTTATCTCCCAATACTTTATTCCTTGTCGACTAGTCATAAAGATGCCCATGTCTCGGGGTTTAGGGTCATAAAACACCTTTGGCATTCTATTCTCTTTCTTTTTCTTATTCTATAATTTTGACATTAAAAATAATATTTTTTTACAATATTTATACAACAAATAGTAAATGTTAATTCATGTAAATTAAAGGTATTTACATGCATTTACTATGGTTTTTAAGGACAAAATGGTAGAATAAAGGTGATGAGACATCATTGAAAGGGGTGAATGCATTGATGAAAGTAATAAGATCAAATTCAGCCTCCTCAGTCTTTACTACATCTGCCATCCGCTCAAAGATATCAATCGTGTAAATCTCGCGCATGTCATCAACATAGAGACAATCACAGGAAGAGGGAACTCCATGGTCTATGTTTTCCGAGTCCTCCTCCCTTTGGAGGAATTCTCGGGTCTCATCATCATCCATAAAGCAAACCTCTATTATATCATCAGATAGGTCATAGTCCTCGAGGTCGGCTAAGACATGTGTAGTCACATCAAGTGCAAGTCTATGGTTGGCAGTAGGTGTAGTAATGACTACAATGCTCCCGTAATCAGGACGGAAGCGAATCTCTCCTAATTCATAATCAATAATGACTCTCGCAGATGTGACAAAGGGTTGTCCCAGGATGTTTGGAGAGTACTCCGCAGGGGTGGAGGTCTCCATGGGAAGTATAATGGAATCAACAATGTAGCTCATGCCCTGAATCCAAATGACAATGTTCTTTAGAATACGCTTCGGCCTCTTTATTTATCCATCAACAAATTGAACGATCATCCTGATTTTCTTAAGAAGTGTTAAGTGAAGAGATTTTACCAACGAGAAGGGTAATATGTTAATTGAAGCACCACTGCCAAGGTGAGTGTGATCACATGAATAGTCAGAAATGGTGCTTCTAATGAATGGTGTAGCAGCGCTCCATTTCCTAAAGGAAGGGCGATGGGTGATGGCATGGGTAGTGTCCATGGTCAAGATATGACTCTCATATTTACTCTGTCACTTTCTCTTCTTGGGTTGAGGAGCAGATAATAAGGTCATGACCTGGAAAAGTGGGGCATTGATAAATCCCTGATTCTCACTCTTTATTCTTTTATTTTAACTATTTTTCTTGACAAAGCATCATGTAAGTACTTATAAAAACAATAACTTATGATTGTGCATGTATTTGTTAATATTTCATAATTAGCATGTTCTTGTGCAAAAATAAAAGAATAAAAGAAGAAGAAAAATAACAAGGTATTTAGAATAAATACAGAGTGACTTAAACCCCAAAAGAAGGTCAAACCTTGACCTAATCGCAAAATAAAACAAGTAGAGAGATAGGGCTCACTATGTAGTGTATATATTGCTTATATTTGTACATAGTATCTATGTATTTATTTTTGACAAAATAAAATTAAATCACTATTTTTACTCACTTGTATATATTTCTAAAAATAATACAAAATAAAGAATCAGAAAAATGAAATAAAATCCTCCATTTATTGTACAAATACATATATGTAAATATCACATCCTTTATTTATTATATATCTCTAAATAATTTAAAAAATAAAATAAAAATTATTTTATACTCCTAAAATATGTTGTATATAAATAAAATATAAAATTAGGGTATTTATGTAAATATAAAATAATAAAAATAATTGTACATAATACATAGGTATATTATACCAATATATAATACTATATATTATATATACACTAATTTATTTTTTCATAAAAATAATTAAAAATCACAGAAAAATATGTTGATTTTTTTCATTTTATAAATTTTTAAATTTAAATTCATTTTATTATTTTTGATTCATTTATCTTTTTTTTCTAACAGTTTTGTCTTTAGGCGATTTTTGTCTTTTTCCTCCACTGCTCCAGATTGGTCCACCTAGGTCATGTTGACTCCAGTCAACCGGTCCCCTCCTCTTTTTTGCTAGAATCGGGTTTGCCCCGATTTTCACCAAATTTCTCCGATCTGATCATGGCACTTCACCCTCCGATTTCATGCCCCGATTACGAGGCATGGGTACCTAATCCACGCCCGATTTCATTCCAGCCGATCCGTGCCTCGGTTTGCGGGCTACACCCCCATCTTCCCAGACATGCAACCCTATATATCCTGCACCCCCTCTCCCGCTTTTCACCACCTTCAGCTTCTCCACCACCTTCGTTGCACATGTTTTCCCTTTTGCAGAGTGACAACACAAGAGGGAGAGGGCAGTGTTTGGAGTGCTACAAATCCTAGGTCCGGCGAGATTTTTCTCAACTCCGCCATAAGGAGACCATCCTCTGGACCTGCCGACCATCGAGGCTATCACCCAATGGACGACATCCACTAGCCCCAGGCGACCTCCTTTATCTGTAAGTACTCCATTTATCCTTCCTTTCCAGCTTGATTCGATCATTCATCTGACATATATAGCATCTAAGAAGACCATATATCATCCCTTGTCGTGCCTCGCTCCGAATCTCACACACCCTCACCCGACCATCCTTTAGTTCTTCACGCACTCCACAACCCTTCCCTGACTCCAGCCACAAGGTTGGAGTCAACTAGTAGGTTGAGTCCCCCATCTCGTCGGAGACTTGTCTCGCTCACCTCTACCCTCTGTTCTTGATTCCATTCATGCTCTAACCCTCGTCGGAGCAATATCTCTGAGCATCCTTTTCTCCTATAGTGTTCAAGAACCGGGAATGCCTCATCTAGAGTCCAAGTAGCCACGGAAGAGGAGCTCTAGGACCCTACGCCACTCCATGACCTCCTCGTTGGTCTTGGGCTTTTCTGAGTGCTCCAAAAGCAGCAGAGCATTGCCAACGATGAACCCCCCCATCATAGCAGCTCCAAAGGACATCCCTGCAGCTCCTATTGGCTGATCAAAACTTGCCTTACGTGAGTTCTTAAGCGTTCTTCTAGCACCTTCTCCACCATTAGATTGAGGCCTCTTCTAGATCTAATCGTCACCGTCCAATCTCGAGGAGCCCTCGACCATTGGATCCATTTGAGGATCCACCAGTAGCCTTCCATCGTCGAAGCGGTACCTATAGATCGCCATCGTCCATCCGTTAGTGTATCTTCCTCATCCATTGGATCGCGCTTAATAAAGGGTAATTTGCACATAGGCCCTTCCCTATTTTGCTTTTATTTCCATGTACCGTAAATATTTGATGCAATTCATTTTATTTCGGATAGTTTGTAGTTAGACCCTTTTAGTTTCTTATATTTACATTTGAGTATAGTCAGTGTGAACTCGTGTGTAGTCCCACGTGCTAATCTGGGATACTTGCATTTAGTGCCATGTTCTATATATATGTTATGATTTATTTGGCAAAGTTTTAGTATTTGCATTTATACCTTTGTAGGGCTTGTTCACGTGACGTGTGTGTGTTTCTTTGGGCTTTTTGCAACTTAAGCCCTATATTTCTCTATTGTGTTACTGTTTGTCCCGTAACTTTGCTTTAATTGCAAGTATATCCCTATAAACTGTTTGTCCCTCAGTTAATTAACTAAATACCAAATTATACCAAAAAATTCTATAAAATTACTATTAGTTCCTGCTAACAAGTAGTATTTATTGTAATTTTGTGGATTAATTTAGTTACGTTTAATATTTTTAAAAAATAAAAAACCCATAAAAAGTGTGTTGTCTATTTTGAAAAATACATAAATATTCGAAAATCACCCTCAAAATTCTATAAAAAGTATTGATTGTGTGTTTTTTGGGCTTTGTATTCACTACCAATTTTGTCTTAAAACTCATCACAAAAAACCTAAAAAATGCAAAAAAAACCTAAAAACTTATGAAAATCATATAAAATTATACAAAATTCTCATTCCACTTTATATTTGTAGCATTTTCTTTATAGTTTGTCATAGTTCCTCCCCAGAACTTTGGGCATTTTATGCATTTTTAATCTGCAATATTGTCCTGGCTATGCACTGTTTACATTTTTTGCCTTTATTTGATTTTTATAAAATCATAAAAAATTAGAAAACACCTATAAATTACCAAAAAACTCAAAATATTAAAAATGAAAAAAAATATTTTTATGTGATTTTTCTGAGCATTTTTAGCAATAAAGAAAAATACAAAAAGATTTGTGTGTGCCTTGTTTTCTTCATTACTTGATTTTATCCTTCATTAAAAATTATAAAAATTTGCAAAATGAAAATCACCAAAAATATGTTTTCCCTTTCCTTAAGTGTGACTACTTCGTAGGTTCACTCATGCTCCTTGTGTTCGACCTTAGTTACTATACCAGGTAAAAATAAATAGCGAAGACCGCTTACATTTTTGTATGCTTGATTATTTTATCCATCTTATTAAGTGGTTTCCTCCTTTCTTCTTGTTGAGTTTTGCCTACTGATTGGGGTCACAACGACCCTTGCTTATTTACCTTACTTAACCCTAGTCAGTAGAACTCTCATCAGGAATCAATGATCTCATGAATAGCAACCACTACTTCGGGTTCAGTCAACATTTTTTTAAATTTTTGGATCTCCTCCGTACAAGGGAGAAGATCAAAATCAACATCTACACAAGGATGAATAAGAGACATTTTGTACACTATCATCCTTGGGGTCAAAGGTGAGACACAGGGTGAGAGAATGCATGGTCCAAGTGTCTGGCACAGGTTCCCTCTTCTCATAAAATGAATCGACTATGTGTCTCTCGAAATCTTTTTGGATTTTTAATTTTTTTATTTTTTGTAATTTTGACAATTGAAAGCTCTCATAAGGATCCTCAAGTGATTTACATATCCTCAAATAGTAGAGCAGCCTTCTGGCTCTTATTTACTCTAGTGAGGTCATCAATCCTCTGATTCATCTGCTCCATTAATCGGGCCATGTACTCAAGAGCGGTGTCCATGAGAGGTAACTCCAACTAATTAGTCTCGAGTGGGTGAGATGGAGGGACATATGAGGGTGTTTGTGGTGGGTAGAAGTCCGAGGCCTGAAACTATGGCTGAGGCGAATATATATAAAAATCAGGAACAAAGTCCTCCTGGGAAAATGGAGGTGGACCGGCTGGAGGGTACGAGGGATTCATAAAGTTCGGATAAAAAGTGCTACAGACAACCATCTCTGAAACAAAAGAAAATGATCGTGAGAACACGAGTGTGAAGTCAAGAAATGTGAGAAAAAGGTGCAAATGCGTAGAGAGTTTTATTATGCACACAAACATTCATAAACACGTATACACAAAAACAAGCCCCTCAATTCACCTACTCAACACTATGTTGACACGACATCCGATATCGACTAAGGTGGAAAAAAACCAATGTCGTTGTCTCTAATCTATCGATTTGGTCAATAAGAAAATAAACCGTTCAAGATAAGATAAAATCAATCACACAAATGTAAGTGGTTCGCTATTTATTTTACCTGGTATAGCAACCCGAGTCGAACACAAGGAATACAAAAAATCTACGAAGTATTCAAATCTCATAAATAAAATAAAACTTTTTTCAGTACTTTTCAATTTTGCAATTTTTTACTTTTTATAAGGAAACAAAATCAACAAATATAAACAAGGCAACACAATCAATCTTTTTGTATTTTTCTTTAATGCTAAAAATGTTCAGAAAATTATGGTAAAATATTTTAAGTTTTTAAGGTTTTGAAATGTTTTTGTTAATTTTTTGTGGTTTTGCAAATGTTTTTTTATATTTTTTTAAAAATCAAACAAGGATAAAAAGACAAATAGTGCACAACTAGGACTAAATTGCAAGTTAAAAATACTTAAAATACCTAGAGTCAGGGATACAAATGCAAATAAAAACCTACAAACAAGAACTAAAAAAGGAATTTTTAGATTTTTTGTAATTTTAGATTATTTTTATAAGATTGTATGTGTTTTATAATTTTTAGGATTTTTAGAATGAATTTTTGAACAAAATTAATACTGTAGATAAAACACTGAAAAGACAATAAAACAATTTTTTTGGAATTTTTAAAGCATTTTTCGAATTTTTAGTTTATATAGGACACTTTTTATGGGTTTTTAAATTTTTAAAAATATAAAGTGCAAAATAATTTATCCAACAAAATCACAATAAGTATTACACACTAATAGGAGCCAATGTTAATTTTTAGGCAATTTTTTGAATTAATTTGCTATTTATTAGGTCTAAAATTTTGCAAATAAAATAAGTTCATAGGCCAAACATTAACATAGTTGAAAAGTCTAGGGGTCGGGTTTGCTAAAATCCCAATCAATCCCACGCGACACACATGATCCAGACTCACCGGGATAAAGTTGCAAATACTAAAAAACTTTCATTCCTTCCACAACATCATAAAAGTTCAGGCAGTAATATGCAAATAACCTAGAAAACACGTGATCATGCATGTGACTTCAACTCAAAAAGACTAAAATGCAAATACTATAAAACTAAAGGTCCAAACTATAAATGTTCATAACTACAACATTGTTTTAATGGGCTAAACAAGAAAGCATAAATGTGTGAGGGAAAAAGGAAAATATAACCCTTGCGAAGACACATGGCGTGCATGAAAGAAGGCGCTTTTGTACGACTATGATCACCCGGCTGCTGTAAATCTGACGGTCAGAGAATGTCGGGGACGTGCGGTCGGATGCATCAGGGGGTGTCAGATCTAACAACCCAAAGGTTGTTGCGGTCGGCGACTCAGATGTGATCTAGCAGAAGAGGGACCATCTGATGGCTTGCAGGGGGTCTGCAATAACTCCTCTTGAGAAAACTTCAATCGTGCTGGGGAGACGATCCACTGTCCTGATGGAAGATCTAGAGGTTCTGACAGCTTCGTGGAGGCACCACGAGTCGAACCGAGGGATCTAATGAAGGTGGTAACAACAGGATGAGAGTAGCGGTGGCTGACCACCTGGAGTTGCTTTGCCTGAGCAGCTGGTGGACCAAATGGGGTTTCCTGCATAAACCAGCACTTACAAAGGGTATACTGCTCGGAGGAAAAGCTCCAATGATGTTTATTGAGCGTAAAACAAGGGAAGCAACGGTGAACGGAGCATTGGGATTCCGATGAAGATGGAAGAAGGAAATCATAGCCTAATCTCGACCAGATGGAGGATCATTAAGATGATCAGACTGCGCGAGAAGGTACGAGGTGAACTAGAGCATTGATCGGAATGGGTGGGGGTGCGTAATGAGGCTCCAACCAGATGGTCGGAGCAGAGGTTACTGTGGAGACGATGAAAGTGTGGACCAAATCAAAATGGTTAATATAGGTGGGAAGGATGATACCAGAAGCTACCAACAGATGTGAGAACTCCAGAAGGGGGTGGATGGGTCTTGGCCTCGATCTGCTGCGACAGGCGAGAGGGGCTGCATATGACGAAGGGCTCCAACCACATTGTTGAGCTCTGGCCTTTAAGACACTATCCTGCGCTCCCAAGGCTCCTCAAAGTTGTTGTTACTTGGCTAGAGGAGTCTAGGGATGAAGGAAGAGGCGAGGCACGATCTATCAGGCACGGGAGGTGGGGGAAGATGATAAATAGGGGAGTCAAGGATCTAGAAGGATTGACGATTCTCACAAAACCCTAGGCATGTCGGATGCACCTAGGGATCCACGAGGATCCTGGGTTTTAGGGCTTCAATCGGGCAAAAAGATCAAGGTGGTTGGGTTCAGGCGCAAGAAAAGGGAGAACAAGCTCCGGTGAGAAGGCGGGAGACCCAACCCGACCTAGAAGGGGACGTTGACTGGAGTCAACAAAACCCCTGGACCAATCAGAATCGAAGAGTAGAGAATAATACATAAAAATAATAAATGACGTTAAAATAAAAAATGAATAAAATGTAAGTTGTATATTGTTTTTCAAGTGATTTTTCTATGATTTTAATATTTTTATGAATTAATATTTTATATTATATATTGTATAATACATTATATACAAGTATAATATGCCTATGTATTATGTACAAGTATTTTTATTTTATTATTTTTACATAAGTACCCTTGTTTTATATTTTGTTTATTTACAACATAATTTTAGGAGTATAAAGTAATTTTTATTTTATTTTTATCAATAAATTAAGGGTATATAATAGACAATGGAGGTGATATAAACATATGCATTTTTACAATTAATTGAGAATTTTATTTTTATTTTATGTTTCTGGTTTTTATTTCATTTCTATGATTTCTAGGATTATATATAAGGGTATAAAGAATAATTTATTTTTATTTTGTCAAAAATAAGTATATAGATAATATTATACAATTATAGGTAATATGTACAACACATAGTGAACCCTATCTCTCTCTAGTTATTTTATTTTGTGATCAGGTCAAGACATAACCTTCTCTTGGGGTATGGGTCACTCTGTATTTATTCTAAATACATCATTCCTTTCTCTTTTCGTTTATTTTTTATTTATCTAAAAACATGCTAATTATGCAATATTAACACAGGCATGTACATTGCTAAGTAATCATATTTACAAGTATTCATATGATGTTTTGCCAAGAAAAAGATCTAAAATAAAAGAATAAGGCGTGAGAATAATGGATTCATCACCCCCCCATTCTTTACCTTTGATAGTCCATTAGCAAACACTTATTTGAGAAGGAATGAGAAAAGAAAAAGAATAAAGGTTGATTATTAAACTTATCTTCATTAAATTGAATAACGAGGCTCAGTCATACATTTGGATTATTAGTTTGTCGGAATCTTATTGGGAAATAAGTTTGACTCAATAGCCTCTAAGTTCCACAATTCTATGGTCAATACTCCTCAATAAATCAGGTCAGAACTAGTCTACATACGCAAACTCTAATGACTATATATCTTTCCTTGTACTGTGTATGTGATACGTAGCTCCCCAACTCAGAAATGACAAGGAAACAACCTCCCTCAGCATGGTAACTCTATTTCCCTAGTCTAGCAGCTCTTTCCTCGAGGTGCAGGGTATTCCCTTCTAAGCTCAAGTTCAGCCAGCCCAAGAAGAGGTGAAAGAAGAGAATGGACTGTGGACATTGTAGCCACGTATCCGTGGGAGCTCAATGTCGAACGAGAAATTCCGCGGGGCTAAAGTAATACACACAAGGCGGGATCACAATGTCGCTGAGGCGACCCGCAAGAAAATCCCAAATTCAAACAACAATTAACTCACACCAAAGATCAAACAATGAAAGCAATACGTGGAGTTAAATTTATTATAACTCTACAAAGGATGTGTATAGTGTGCAAGCAGTGTAGAGTGTCGAACACAGGGAGCAAACATGTAGAACGGGGCAATATTGCACAAAATGTGGATGTGATGATTTGTCTATTGAATTTTTTGTGGATTTTTAATTATATATATATTTATTTATTTATTTAATTTTATATTTTATATTTTTATATTTTGATTTTTAATTTTTTGATTTTATATTTTCTTTTTATATTTTGTATTTTTGTCTTTTCTTTTTCTTTTAATAAAGATATAAAGCTATATAGAATATATAAATACAAGAGAGATGAGAGAGATAAAAAGAGGTGAAAATACTCAAAATTAAGGAAAAAAATATTTTTATGCTTTTGTATTGTTCTAATGTTTTTTGTGGTTTTTCTAGATTTTTCCTAATTTCTTTGGTAATTTTAAAGGTGAAAATACTAGAAAACAGTGAACTAAGTTGCTGGCCGAAATTAAAGGAGGATTAGAAATATCAAACAGAGAAAATTCAGAGAGAAAACTTTTATTGGATTTCTATGGAATTTTTAATATTTTTATGAAGGTTTTTGAGGTTTTATTATTTTTCTGAGTTTTCTTTTGTTTTTTAGTGATTTTTGGTCTGGAGTTAAAACACATAAAGTATATTTTTTGGAATTTTTCAAAAATGTTCTCTAATTTTATGTATTTTCAAATGCAAACAGTGCTGAAAATGCATGTTTTTGAATTTTTATAAATAATAAAATGGAATAAAAATATGCCATGAAACTAGAATGCAACATGAGCCTATGATGTTTTTTTTGATAATTTTGAGGATTTTATAGATGCATGAAATAAAAAGATGAAGAAAAAAGAAACTGCAACCTGGTAGGGGTATATATGTAATATGCGAAAAGTCCAGGGACCAAAATGAAATTTGTCCACAAACTTATAACTAATTAAAAATATTGATAGACCGATCACAAATACCAGTAAGCCCAAGGTTATATCCACAAAATTGCCAAAGTACACGTGGAGAACCACGTGCACACCTAACAACGGTACAAACGTAATTTCAAATAAAATGAGGGCTAAATTACAATTTTACCAAAAAATTATAACATGAAGTTTAAGTTCCAACACTGAGTAACAATATCAAAAAGCCTGAGGGTCTAGGACGCAAAATGTCCCTCACCTGGTCGCCCACGTGAGGAGACGTGGCCTAGGCAGGAATGTAATACTTAAAAGGTGCAGGGGGCGATAACGCAAATATTACAAAATTTTAGGCAGCTGAAAGTTTTATGGGTGAATATTTAAATACAAAAAGATTTTGGGTTGCGACGCAAAATACCCAGAGGGCGCGATCCGACAGTCCTCCTTCTCCCACTTGCCACATGGCGGCTTGCGGTCTCGCGATGGTGGTTCACAATCTGTCGGTCATGATTGAATCATCGAAGATAATCAACGGCTGCTGGACGAGATCGATCGGACAACTAGGAAAAGAACTAGGATGCGGCTAGGATCCGACGACGGAGAGGCGATCGGGAAGAATGCCGGTGAAGGCGACCTTCCCTGTCTCAGATCTCTCTCCTCTGGCACTCGTAGGGCATCAAAATTTTCGAAGAAGCTCCTGCAGGGTCTTCTACTCGCCAGGGGCTTCAAAATGGGGAGGCATTCACCGGAGCGCGCCGGCGGAGGTGGAGGAGCACGATGCCTCCAAGGACCTCCGACGTGCCTTCAAAATAGATCCAGGCGCCTTTGGATGCTTGGCTTGCAAAACATAAAGTCAAGGGGGGTCATGGACAAACTGCCACGACCCTCCTGGTGGCAAAAAGCAGCGACGGGATGCGATAGAGGTGCTTGCCGGAGCACGCTCCAGCAAGGTGGTTGCGGATGGGGAACAAGGGGTTATGGATCGAAATGAAGGTTGTATAAGATCCCTAAGGCTAAGCTAACTGAATATAACACAAAAAAATTAAAAAAACGTGAACCGTAGGGCACTAAATGGCAAGGTGAACCTCGACGGCGGTGGCCCACCGGAGGTGGTGGAACGACGCCTTCGACTCGTCGAAGGCCTCCTCAAGGAGCTGGAGGTTGTGCTGTCACCACAACCCGTCCGGAGCTCGGTCTAGGAGGCTTCAAGCAGGTCAAAAATGGTTCAAAAATCGAATGGAAAAGATGAGGAGTTTTTGAAGGGGTGGTTGACGGGACGAGAAAAACGAGGCGTAGAAGTCGCATCGATGATCCACGCCCTAAGATGACCCTTGGGGGTGTATCCTCGATGGGAGGTGATGAAAAGTCATGAAGGGTGAATCATGAAAATATGCAAGGATTCGCCTCGAAAAAATTGCGAAATCAGCCAAAAATGCAAGTCTGACACAGAACCAGACCTCGGTCAGAGAGTTGACCGAGGTCAACCAAGGGACGATTCTGGTTGGTCTACGTGGACCAACCAGAAAAAACCTTGGAAAAAAAGTTTGGAAAATCAATTAAAAATATCAAACAATTTTATTAATTTTTTGTTATTAAATAAAAAATATTTATTATTTTATAAGTTATTTTATTATGATTTTTATTTATTTGTTCGAGTTCAAAAATAACAAGTTGCCTTCTTAGGCCTATATAGGTATATTTATCTATGTATTTTAATAATTTATTTTTATTTTATGTATTTAGTTTTATTTATTTTTGTTTATTATTTTATAAATTTATAAAATTTTTTATACACTTAAATATATTTTCATTTTATTTTATTTTTCTTATGTATTTTATACACTTAATAAAATATAAGTAGTAATTATATAGGTATATTTATATCTATTATACCTACGTATTATATACATATATTTATTTTTGTATTTTTATTCCTATTTTAATATAGTCATATATTATAAATAATATTTACAAAATTATAAGAATATAAAATTAAAAAAAATAATAATAATAAATAAAATGAATATTTTAATCTGTACAATTATACAATAGGGGTCCAAAAATCAACTTTCAAACCGTAGCTCCGCATGATACGAAACTAACTTCATCAAATAGCTTATTTAGAATTATATAAAATTAAAGTGAGTTTGGTACATTTCGAGTTTTTATTTGAGAGATACAGGTCTGGGAAGTTGGGATTCTGGAATTTTATTCTGACCATAACTTTTTATCTGTGTATTATTTTTGAGTGAAATCAATTTTTTATTTTTCTTTATTTAATCATCTACAACTTTTATGTTCAAAGTTTCTTTATTTGAAGTATAAAAAGTGGAACCAAAAATAGGTTCCAAAATGAATAAAGAATGAATTAAATAAAAGATATTTTTATTGTATTTTGGCCCTTATCTCCCCGTACTTTATTCATTGTCATCCTAGTCATCGAGATGACTAGGTCTCGGGGTTTCGGGTCATAAAATATTTATAATATTTTATTATTTTTCTTTTCTTTTCTTTTCTTTATTCTATAATTTTGGCTTTAAAAACCGCATTTTATATACTATTTACACAATGATGCATGAATGCTAAAATGCCTAAATTAAGTCTATTTACATGCATTTACTAGGGTTTAAGACCAAAATGATAGAATAAAGATGATGAAACGTAGATTCATCACTCAACCAGTGTAGCTAACTCACAATCAGAGAAGAGAATAAGATATAGTTGAGTATTTCATCAATCAGGATCGGATTACCTGGGGCCTGCGTCTCCTTGCTCTGGTTTGTGCATTTGCCCTAAGTCTTGCACTTATGCTCTCTCGTGACTCGTGCTTGTTTGGACGTACCCCACGCTCCAATACTAGGGTACCTAAGCGGGACTTCTTTCCAGTATGGGATTTCAATGTGGCTCTGAGGACCGTGAAGAAGAGAGGTGGAAAAGATCGGACACTATCTCAAAAAAGTCAACAAGTGACGATTCTGAAAACGCGGCTTTAAAAGTTGGTTTTTATCTTTCGTACCAAAAATATGGTTTGTCGTTCGTTGTAGGCGGCGATCGGAATCGGTCAAGAAATAACCACAAAAATTATTAAATTTTTAATCGAGTAGTTTTATGTTTATTTTACTTGGGCAAGTCCCAAGGTCGATCACAAGGGGTAAAGGAACAACCTAGATTTATGTCTATCAAGATTCGTGCACGGTATTCGAGGCGATCTTTTTTTGGAATTTTCAATGTAAATAAGGGATGCAAAATGCGATGTTGGCCTATTTTAGGGACTAAAATATCGGCTATGTTCAAACGAAGTCCAAAAATATGAAACTTGACCACCATGTAGATTATGATGAAATGAATGCACTGTAATTTTTATAAAAGTTTTGGATGCAAAACGATTTTTTTTTGAATTTTTATATGCAAACAAAATGATTTTCAATATTTAATATAATAAATAATAAACCTACTTATTTTCGAGGACCAAAATTATCTAAGATCTATCACAAAGTGATTGATCTCAGAAAAATCCTAAACCTCAAAAATGTGAGATCTAATACTTATTAAAAATTAAATAGCCAAATGTGCAAAATGATTTTTACTGGGCAAACGATGCATGAAAATGCAAACCTTTTTGGGCACAATTTCAAGCACAATTAACTCTACAATATGTGATTTTTCGAGGATTTTTAGAGCTCCGGTTAATCAATTACAAAATTTAGAGCAGAAACCGGGTAAACTTCGCAATTTTCCACAGAATAATTGATTATTAATTAACCATTAATCGTAAAAATATCCACAATATGTCCGGATGTAGAGAATTAAGTGTATAACAAAATGCCAATTTTTGATAAATAAAATAATGCAATGTAGAGGTCTAAAATGAATGACACAGACAGGGGTATAGATGCAAACAAAATAAATAACAAAAGTGTTGTGGGGGACCTAAAAGTAATTACCAGAAGTGGAGGGGGCGAATTTGCAAATAGGCCAGAGGGTCACGTGCACTGCACGTGACCTTTTGGAGTTGGACTGTAGTGCAAATAGGAAATCCTTCGGGGGTGCGCGTGTAAATTACCCACGGTCACGTGTAAAGCACGTGACCTGGGCTGACGTCACGTTGACGTGGACGTTCCCTCCCGCATGTGCGCCTCACGTGGGAGGGCCTTGGGCTCGGAGCGCCCGGCCGCACTGGTGGCTAGCAGGAGGACGAAGAAGGCCTGACCGGGGACCGCTCTGGTAGAATTCGTTGAACGTGGATTGTTGCGAGGGCGGAGGTGTCTCGCTCCATCGGCTGGAGTGCGTGAAGTCGAGGGCGGAATCGATGGCGGTCGGTGTCGTAGGAGGCCGGCGAGCGAGAGGCGATTGAGTTTTGAAGGTGACGACGAAGAAGCGGTTGTCGTGCTCGGTGGAGTTCGTTGAATGTGGGCTCGACGACGTGGAGCCAGAGCTAGGGCAGAGCAGCACAGGGCTGCGTGCTGTGACGGTCGTGGAGGAGCGGCCGGATCTCGATAGAGATGGAAGCTGCGGGCTGTCACCGCCGCCCTTGTTGAGGCCAACGGCAAATGTCGGAGATCGGGGCGAGGATGCCCTTTAAATAGGAGAGAGGGTAAGGCCAGAGGGGAGTTGCGAGATGAACGGGAGTGGTTTGATCGTTGCGAGGATAGCGGAGAGGGCACAGAGGAGGTTGGCGATGGTTGCGGAGGGGCGATGCGCGTGAGGTTGAAGGCGAAGAGCAGGGGCCGTCCGATCGGCCGAGATCGGACGACCCTGCGGTGGCCACGTGGCTCTTAGATGAGGGGGGCGCACGTGCGGAGCACGTTTCTGGGAGGCACGTGCGACGCACGTGCGACCATTTTATTTTTTTTAATTTTTTTTATAAAATAAATACATAATAAACCCGAAAATGATTGATACGTGGTGGCCCCAGAGTCTGCCACGTGTCAGCACCAGAAAATTCCGTTAATAAAACCTTTGTAAAATCAATAAAAATAGTAAATGACCTCGAATCAAAAAAATTTCTTCATGAAACTTGCTCTCTCGATGAGATCTACAACTTTCATGAAGACATCAAAGCCAAAATCGGTCAAATGTAAAAAGTGAATTTTTGGGGTATCCCATGTACATAGAATACCATGATTTTTGTGTTTTCTAATTTTTTTTATCATTTTTTATCATTTTTAAACAAGATAAAAAATTCGGAAAAAATATGGAGAAATCAAAGATAAATAAAGACACCTAAATCTATTTTTTTTTGGATTTTTATTAATTACGAAAATATGTACAAAAATATCGGGTAAAAAACCGCTAAAATACACAATGTACAAAAGAGGCCCAAAACCCAACTTTCACATATGAGATCCGATTCACTTGAACTTGGTCTTGTTTTGAAGGTAATTGAACGTACATTAGTTCAAAGTGAGTAGAATCAAATCGGACACTGGATGGGGAAGATATGTGGCTTTTAGCACGAAAATCCTGAAACTAGGGTTTGGGTTTTTGGTCCACTTATTTAGGTTAATGATTTTTTTGTATTTTTTATTTATTTTTGTTAGTGATATATACACAGTGGAGATGGTTTTGTGTTATTCGGAGTTAGTATGAATGAGTTAAAAATCCGGGAAGTTTGGCTATTTACAGGTCATTTTTGGCTTGGATTTTTGGCTTCTTATTTTGTGCAGAAATTATGGATAAAATGCAATTCTTATGAAAACATGCATGAATGATAATTATGCAGAATAAATGCAAATATACTGTTGATTTTGAGGGAATTGAGCTTTAATAAATGAGAATTAGAGTGATGAATCTGAGATTCATCATCCCCCTATACTTAAACCATGCTCGTCCCTAAGCATCAAAAAGAAATGCCATGAGGTGAAATGAGATTGGGTTCCATACCAAGACCATGAACTGAAGGTGAAAGTGAAACTAAACTCGACCTTTGGATTATTTGTGTGTCGAAACTTCTGTGAGACTTAGAATTTTAAAATCAATAGTCCTCAAGTTCTACACATCATTGTCACAGTTTCGGCTCAGAAGTCATCTTAGATCAATCCTCTTCCCAAAGTATACCCTATGAACATTGAAATCTGACTCATGTGTGTGAAAGATTTTAGCTCTTCCCATCCAGAATGCCGGACTACCATGCTCCTCTCCTTTCCAGTAACTCGTCCTCAGGGAGTCAGGTATTTCCTTCTAAGGTCTGTCGTGCTGTGTTCACAATCGAAATGGGGGAGAAGTTAGAAGAATGGGAAAAGAACTGGAGGGTGGCCAGTGTAGTCACCTCACCTTGTGAAGATGGCCAGTGTAGCCGAGTCTTCACCAAGATCTGCAGGTTTCTTGAAGCTTGAACCTTTTTGGTCAGATTTTTTTGTAGAATGCTTCTTTTGTATTTGGAATTTTTGGTGGTTCTGCTTGGATCTTGTTGTACCCCTTCGGATATAGAATCTTTTTATTCCGTACATTTTTTGGGGTCTTAGAAAAAATTTTGCCCAACCGTCCTTCCCTTTTTCGAAGCTTTATTTCAACCCGTACTCCAGTCTTTAGATTTCCACGCTACCAGAAAAGAGACTCACATAGTCTTCCAACATCCAATCTGAGTTGAGATAAGTGCATAGTGCGAGAGTACGAATTAATTCCCTATTCTAGAGTTGTACCCAGAATGAAGAGACCAGTTTAGACACTAAGAGTCAAACGCTGCACATTGTCACGTGGAACTCAAAGAATTAAGTCAAAAGACCTGAAGCTCTAAAAATCCTATTTCTTTGTGAAGTTCCTTTGAAAATTAGGTGGATTAAGGTCAAGTCCAGACCACTCTCGGTTTCTTCTCACAACTCGGTTCAGAACCCAATGACTTTTCACAGATGCAGATGAATGTGATACTGGACGAAGTGCAGGTGTGTGAAATGCAGACACATTTTTTTCGGTCAATGCAAAAATGCATAAAAAGCCATTTTCAAAAAAATGTTTTGGGCAAAGTCAGTGTTACTAGCAAAACTTCTCTCTCTTTTTTTGGGTTACCCACCCCGTAAATATATATAGACTTACGCGAAAGTACGAGATATGGATAAAATATATACAAAGTATATATACAGACCCCCCTATACTTAGCGAGTGCTGTGTCCTCAGAGCGTAAGAAGCGTAATGAAGACATAGCTCGGTCTAAGAGTAAGAGAGTGGAAAATTTACATTTTAAGTATAGAAGAAGAGTGGGAAAAAGGCGGTCATGATATATGAATGAGGAGAGTATATACAGGTGGGTGTCGGTTCCCCCTATACTTAGGCTCTGATCAGCCCAAGTGTAGAAGAAGGGTGGAAGTGAGGTGATCGGAAGACTGGAGAAGAATGGTATATACAGATGGCATCGGTCTTCCCCTATTCTTAGGCCTTGGCCTAAGTAGAGGAAGAAGCTGTACAAGGAGACCAATGTGGTCGGGAGGGAGGGAGGTTAGCCGATGATTAAGGCGGTTTTCGGCTGATCTTCTTGTGAGCCTGCGGTGGGAGATCGTATTGATGAGGTGAAGATGAGGCATATGATTCCCAACTATTATCAATGTTATCCTCATAAAAATCATGATGGATAATGGATGAAGTATTTGAGTCAGATGAAAGATATCCATCATCAGAATTATCCTCAGAGGAGTAGTATTAGAAAGTAGGTATACTCCAAATATTCTGGTCTTTTTGTTTCTTCAATTGTTTTCTCAGAATTCGTTCCTTCTTGGGATCAAGTGGTTTGTCCTCAGATAAATACTCGGAAGCACCGGTCTCAGTCAGCTCATACAAAAGAATTCCAGTGTAATTGAAGAGGGCAGGAGCATTAGCTTTGGATGAGTAGTAGTTAGGAACGGGAGTTGTCCAACAAAAATTGATTTTTGGATCCTTGCGAAGATATGGCTTTAGGCTGCCGAACATACTTCACTCATGTATACTACCTTTTTCGGACCGGATGAGGGATTGTCAGCTGATTCCTCTTCCGAGTGGTCAAATGTGACTCTCTTTTTATTTCTTCGTGAAGGTGTCGGTTCACTTGAGTATCCGAATGAATAGCCATTGGAATTCTCCTTGGTCGGTGCTCGGCTTGCGTGCTTGTTCTTAGTTTCCCGAATGTTGGTGCACTCTCGATTTGGGATGATTTGGTCCAGCTATTCAGAAAATGTTGCTCCAGGGTGTGACCATGCATAAGTCTCAGGATCATAGAAGAATGATTTGTTTATTTTGAGATCCTCAGGAATTGAAATACAGGGAAGAGTCTCTAAACCAATAGTCTCATCAACAACCGCTATCTCAGGTTTTGCATTGGGGTAGGGCTCTTCTAACTCTTCATGGTTACGGCTGTCGGGGACTTCGTGGATTTCCTCAGAAGATCGTGGTTCCTCAAAGACATGGTCCGATCTAAGTGCTTCCAATGCTTTAAAATCGATTTCCCGAGTCTCACAATCAATAGTTGTCGTAGCCAATGCTAAGAACGGCTTTCCGAGAATGATTGGAGACTGGATGAATTCTCCTTGATGCTTAATATCAATGATCATGAATTCTACTTTGAGCGAAGCACCTTGAAATTTCATGATGACAGATATGATTCCTCTCGGTCGTTTTATCGATCGGTCCGCCAATTGAATAATCTCTCGTATCTTCCCAATCGGTCCGAGTTTGAGTTCGTGAAAAATAGAGGTCGGGAGGATATTGATCGGTGAATCATCATCAGCATGGGTGAAAATTGTGTCTTTGATTTCACAGTTAAATCTGGGTAACCGCTTCACTATGTGGCTCTTGGTTTTTCTCCTCAACACAAAGGAGGAGGCCATTGACAAGATATGTCTTTCAGACTTCGTTCGTATCCTACTCGACTTTTTGTTCATTAATTTATCCATTATAAATCTTTTAACGTCGGCGAAGTGTTCAATGGCCTATATAAAGGGAAGTTCAAACATCATGCATTTTCCCATTGCATCCCGTACAATCGGATCCAAATTCCTCAGATCGTCTTCGGTTTCAATTTTTTATGAAATTTTCGGGATTTTCATTTTTTGTGATTTTCAAATATTTCCATTTTTGGTATTTTCTGTGGGGTGTGGTGGTGTGGTGTGTTCGTCAGATGAGCAGGGGTTCGGGTGTTCAGATTGAGAGTCAGTGGCATAGTCATCTCTAAGGGAATAATATGCGGAAGTGATATTGTCAGGATCGTCTCCAGGCTCCTAAATATCCTCAAAATTTTCAATCTTAGATCCAATCATTTCCTCATCCATTTTTATGTCCGAGCCACCATAGAATGCGATTAATCGGTCGGTGAATTTTTGCAATCTATCGTCCATTGATTCAAATATTTTATTCCTCCTCGAAATATCATCCTCAAAAATTTGTTCATGATGATTAATGGGAGCAGTCGATGTGTG
This sequence comes from Ottelia alismoides, assembly GCA_037367405.1. Classification (NCBI taxonomy): domain Eukaryota; kingdom Viridiplantae; phylum Streptophyta; class Magnoliopsida; order Alismatales; family Hydrocharitaceae; genus Ottelia; species Ottelia alismoides. Next base: position 2,435,765 of record JAZKJV010008609.1, on the reverse strand, counting down.
TTCTTGTGATTAAATAATTTCATCTTCCATTTTCCTATATGTGCTAGGAGAGGAGTTTCTTGGAATGTTCAATATATAATAATTATTTTCTGAAAATATCTCCTCAATAATTATGGAAGGCGGCTGCTATGATTCAGACATGTGGAGTTGGTCCGAGTAGAATTTATTCCGTTGATTGGTTGGATCTTGATATGGTGTAGTCAACATATAGGGTTCCTGTGTTTCTATGTATTCAGTCCAGTCCTTTATATGATTGTCATGTATGAAAAGGGGGTTGTGATGGTCAATTGAAGATGATGATTGTTCATGTATGTTCACTGTTGGGGATGATGGGAGATATGAAAAAGGTTGAGTTCAATCATGTGGTTATCATCTCCCATGAATGATGGATTGCCATTCACCGAATAAGAAGGATCAATTGTGTGATCGGTGTAGAGAGGATTTATATATGAAGAAGTGAGACCTCAGGTGATTGTTGGTTCGTTAGATACGAAAACAAAGGATTGTCATTCATGAAGCAAATCGGATTTGCGGAGAATGTTGGTGTTTGAGAGTCTCTTGTTGAAGTTGGAGGAGGTGTTTTGGGTCTAACCGATACAAATTCGTTTTCATAGTACAGTTCTGATGGATTCTCGGTCATTTCTGAATGATTTGAAAGGAATGAGGGTTTGGGTCTGTAAGTGTTTTTATACAAGAGTTCCATGATGAGGTTTAAATCAAGAGAGGAGAGAGAGATGATCGCATGGGAAGAGAATTTTTATTAAATATGCGGCTTTTGATCTTAAGTATCGGTTCACGCACACCAATGCAAACACAAATCAAATCCTGGGTTCACCAACTCATACAGTGAAGCCGTAAGAGTTCGGCTATTATCTTTTCAATTTTAGTTGTTGATAAATCAATTTTGGCAAAAATTTAGTGAGCTGATAGGTGTCGGAGCTTGGTTCTAACCTTAAGTGTCGTCTCTCGCTCACTCAAAATAAAATCATCCAAGGTCGGAGTTGCTCTCGCACAAGAATTCTTTATTTTATGGGTTCTTAAGATCGGCTATATTTAGCAGTCCCAATTTTAATGAGGTGATCACTAAAAAATTAGATGAGCATAAATACACGTCTACCGTCCAGTCCCAATTTCCTTTTAAAATTATATGATAAAATAAGAGGGAGGATCTCGGGAAAAGTCGATGCATGCGAAAACAATGATGTATGCTCAGTTAGAAGACTTATAATGCTTCCACGCAATCTTCATGTGGGATGTAATACAGAATTGCAAAATTTATTCTAAATGCGTGCAAGTCGATGAAAACCGCACCTAGGCAAAAAGTTCTATTCGCGGGAAGAATTGAGTTAAATTTTTGGCTAGGTTGAACGATCTAATGTGCGTCTTGATTAAAGTGCAGTGTGGCCTTAGATCCTACGAGCACAAGCAAAAATATAAATGCTCTTAGAGCCGTATGTGCATGTCTATCCTAATCGCCACTCAAGTCGGGCCCCACCCTCACCGGAGAGTGAAACAGACCAAGACACACCACAGAAAAGTTTGAGGTCTTTTTTACATGCGCGAGAGTCCAAACGGACACCGCCGTAAATAAGCAAGTGAATATAATTGCAGAAATTGAAAACCTAGACTATACACACTCTCACGACTCGACTCGATCTTAAATTAATTGTGGCTTTCTCAGCTGTAGGTGACGATACGTCGGTTTCTTGAAAAGCGCTCTACATACGCCGGGTCCCTTGCAAGAAAAATAAGAGAGAGGATGTCAAAGAGTGACTCAAAAAATAGAACAAGCGAAATAAATGCTGAAAAATAAATACAAACAATAAAATGATATTCACAATGAAAAATGCGGGGTTCAGACTAACTGAATGCGGAAAATCGAACAAAAAATTTCAAAACACAAAACAAAGTCGTTTGCCTCTCCGGCAACGGTGCCATCTGACGATTCCGAAAACGTGGCTTTAAAAGTTGGTTTTTATCTTTCGTGCCAAAAATATGGTTTGTCGTTCCTTGTAGGCAGCGATCGGAATCGGTCAAGAAATAACTACAAAAAATATTAAATTTTTAATCGAGTGGTTTTATATTTATTTTACTTGGGCAAGTCCCAAGGTCGATCACAAGGAGGCAAAGGAACAACCTAGATTTATGTCTATCAAGATTCGTGCACGGTTTTCGAGGCGGTCTTTTTTTGGAATTTTCAATGTAAATAAGGGATGCAAAATGCGATGTTGGCCTATTTTAGGGACTAAAATATCGGCTATGCTCAAATGAAGTCCGAAAAATGTGAAACTTGACCACAATGTAGATGAATGTACTGTAATATATTTGGAATTTTTGGATGCAAAATGAATTTTTTATGAATTTTTATATGCAAACAAAATGATTTTCAATATTTAATTTTAATAAATACTAATCCTACTTATTTTTTAGGATCAAATTATCTAAGATATATCACTAGGTGATTAATCTCAGAAAAATCCTAAACCTCAAAAATGTGAGATCTAATACCTATTAAAAATTAAATAATGAAATGTGCAAAATGATTTTTACCGGGCAAACGATGCATGCAAATGCAAATCTTTTTGGGAACAACATCAAGCACAATTAACTCTACAATATATGATTTTTCGAGGATTTGTAGAGCTCCGGTTAATCAATTACAAAATTTAGAGCACAAACTGGGTAAACTTTGCAATTTTCCACAGAATAATTGATTATTAATTAACTATTAATCATAAAAATATCCACAATATGTCTGGATGTAGAGAATTAAGTGTAAAAAAAAATGCAAATTTTTGATAAATTAAATAATGCAATGTAGAGGTCTAAAATGAATGACACAGATAGGGGTATAGATGCAAACAAAATAAATAACAAAAGTGTTATGGGGGACCTAAAAGTAATTACCAGAAGTGGAGGGGGCGAATTTGCAAATAGGCCAGAGGGTGACGTGCATTGCAGATGACCTTCAGGAGTTGGACTGTAGTGCAAATAGGAAATCCTTTGGGAGTGCGCGTGTAAATTACCCACGATCACGTGCAAAGCACGTGACCTGCGCTGACGTCACGATGACGTGGACGTTCCCTCCCGCACGTGCGCCTTACGTGGGAGGGCCTCGAGCTCGGAGCGCCCGGCCGCGCTGGTGGCTGGCAGGAGGACGAAGAAGGCTTGGCTGGGGACCACTCTGGTGGAATTCGTTGAACGTGGATGGTTGTGAGGGCGGAGGTGTCTCGCTCCAGCAGCTGGAGTGCGTGAAGTCGAGGGCGGATTCGATGGCGGTCATTGTCGTGGGCGTTCGACGAGCGATAGGCGATAGAGTTTTGAAGGTGGCGACGATGAAGCGGTTGTCGTGCTCGGTGGAGTTCGTTGAACGTGGGCTCGATGGAGTGGAGCCGGAGCTAGGGCAGAGCAACACAAGGCTGCGTTCTACGACGACCGTGGAGAAGCGGCCGAATCTCGCCGGAGATGGAAGCTGCGGGCTGTCACCACCGCCCTTCGTTGAGGCCAACGACGGATGTCGGAGATCGAGGGCGAGGATTTCCTTTAAATAGGAGAGAGGGTGAAACCGGAGGGGAGTTGCGAGATGAACAGGAGTAGTTTGACCGTTGTGAGGATAGCAGAGAGGGCGCGGAGGAGGTTGGCGATGGTTGCGAAGGGGCGGTGGGCGCGAGGTTGAAGGCGAAGAGCAGGGGCCGTCCGATCGGCCGAGATCGGACGGCCCTGCGGTGGCCACGTGGCTGTTGGATGAGAGAGGGGGGCGCACGTGCGGAGCACGTGTCTGGGAGGCACGTGCGACGCACATGCGTCCATTTTAATTTTATTTTTTTTTAATTTTTTATATAAAACAAATATATAATAAGATCGAAAATGACTTACACGTGGCGGCCCCAGAGTCTGCAACGTGTCAGCACCAGAAAATTCCGCGAATAAAACCTTTGTAAAATTGATAAAAAATAGTAAATGACCTCAGATCAAAAAAATTTCTTAAGAAAATTGCTCGTCTCGATGAGATCTACAACTTTCATGAAGACATCAAAGACAAAATCGGTCAAATGTAAAAAGTAAATTTTTGGGGTATCTCATGTACATAAAATACCTTGACTTTTGGGTTTTCTGATTTTTTTTGTCATTTTTAAACAAGATAAAAAATCTGGAAAAAATATGGAGAAATCAAAGATAAATAAAGACACTAAATCTATTTTTTTGAATTTTTATTAATTAGGAAATTATGTATAAAAATATCGGGTCAAAAACCGCTAAAATACACAATGTACAAAAGAGGCCCAAAACCCAACTTTCACATATGAGCTCCGATTCACTTGAACTTGGTCTTTTTTTGAAGGTAATTGAACGTACATTAGTTCAAAAGTGAGTAGGATCAAATCAGACACTGGATGGGGAAGATATGTGGCTTTTAGTCCGAAAATCCTGAAACTAGGGTTTGGGTTTTTGGTCCACTTATTTGGGTTAATGATTTTTTTGTATTATTTATTTATTTTTGTTAGTGATATGTACACTATGGAGGTAGTTTTGTGTTATTCAGAGTTAGCATGAATAAGTTAAAAATTCGGGAAGTTAGGCTATTACAGGTCATTTTTGGCTTGAATTTTGGCTTCTTATTTTGTGCAGAAATTATGGATAAAATGCAATTCTTATGAAAACATGCATGAAAGATAATTATGCAGAATAAATGCAAATATGCTATTGATTTTGAGGGAATTGAGCTTTAATAAATGAGAATTAGAGTGATGAATCCGAGATTCATAAGCAAGTCGATGCATAGATTGACTTCCTTTTGTGAGAAAACTAACAGCTCACCTTCGCTTTCCCGCTGCAAGCTTCATGAGATGAGAAGGTATGATACATAAGCATTGCTTTATTCACTATATACACTATGGCAGCATTTTATTTTCAATCAGGCTTGCCCACTTTTTTGGAGTTTTTATTGATTTTTTTACCTTTTTTTGATGTGCATATGTACAACATATCTACATGGTGCAACATATGTCAGACATGTGAGCCCACGGCGAGCCATTATGCAATAAATGTTATTGTGAATATCATTCCCAGATCTGAAATGAAGAATAAATAATTTGCATAATAGGGAACTAAACGGACAATTAAAGATGAAACACTAATACCTCTTCAAATGAGTTTGAGGATGTATTCCATGTGTCAGTCAAGTCTGACAATGATCGGACTTCATGTGATGAAGCTCCTAAGGATCATTACATGGAATGATGGATATTAGCAATAAAGTCTAAAGTAGACTTCATATACAAGTGTTGTATATGAACCCTCGAGGATCCACCTATAAGGGTAAGACCCGTTAAGGTGTAAATGGATCTTCAAGAAAAGAGGGAACCTGATGAGAAGGTAGAGACCTTCAAAGCACGGTTCGTAGCCATTAGCTGCACACCGGAAGAGAAGACATTGCTTGCAATGAGACTTGCTCTTCGGTGACCATGCTTAAAATCATCAGAATTTTGCTAACCTTAGCTACACAACTTGACTATTCCATCTTCAAGATGTAAGTCAAGATTGCATTCCTCTAAGAACACCTCTCTAAGGATATTCACATGAAGTAGCCCCAGGGCTTCATGGTTGAGAAAAGCAAGGTGTGAAAGCTAAAGAAATCCATCCGTGGACTCAAATAAGCTTCTTGTTGTTGGAGCATAAGATTTGATGAAATCATAAATGTTATTATTTCAGATAAAATCTTGATGTACCATGTGAATATTAGTGGGAGTGCCATTGTGTTCATCGTGCTAAATGTAGATATTATCCTAATCATTTGGAATGATATAAGGATGATAATAAGTGTTTTATATTCTGGCTATTCCATACCTTGAGATATGATCTCAAAGATGCCTCTTGGATCTTAGTTCTGAAGGTGTTCAGAACCAAAGAAAAGAGGGTATTGGGACTATCACATTTGTAGTATACCTTGGACATATTCCATTCTTGGAAATTCCAAGAAAGGCTTCCTTTCCTTGAGATTTGGCATTGACATACCTAAAGGGATAACACCTCAAAGAGTTGAAGAAGTGAATGCTAGAACTGCTTGCACTTTTGCATCAGTTACGAGAAGCTAAGTGTATACTAGATGTGTACAAAAGCCAGATATCTGCCATGCAGTGAGAGTAGTAAAGTGTTGCTAATCCTACTATGGAGAGAGAAAACACTTGATTGCAGTAATAACAAAATCTTCATAGATGACAAGATTTTTTGAGATAGTGATCTCAAAGTCATATCTTCAAAAGCTTAAGACTTTATAGATAGAGATCTAAAAAGGGTCTTAACTGTGGATACCTTGAGAGATAGTGATCTCCCGAAATAAGGGTATTCTGGTAAGGATTATGGAAATACTGGTTGTAATAGTTATTGAGCAATAGTGTCAAGGACACTATAACTGCTTTGACTAGATTGAGTATTGGTTGCATTAGATGCAACATTCGCATTGGATGTGAGCGTTGTTACCTAGGGATATACAAGTGCCGTAAAAGGACTTGGCATAGTCTTTTGGGAACAGAGTGACTGATCAGCTTACCTAGCTATTTCTAAATAGCCTATGATTGTCACATGAGTGAGGGTTTAAATGATTAGCCCATTAATGGCTTTTTGGTCTAGTAGGAGATTGTTGGACATGTGAGCCCACGGTGAGCCATTATGCAATAAATGTTATTGCGAATATCATTCCCTGATCTGAAATGAAGAATAAATAATTTGCATAATAGGTCTCTCTGTACAATTAGGGTTATGTACCATGGCCATCTTGATGATCATACAGCTGTTGATTCAATAATTGAATCATAAGCTGGTGCTTGGATGAATATCTAAAGAGTTAGATTGAGGACTCATCATGCACCGTCAAATGATTATTAAGAGATGATCTCCAGCCTGAGTAGGAGATGACAATCTTTTCTCACATAGGCTGATGTCTGACCGACCTCTTGATGCAGGTCCTCTGCATAGGAATTGAGATTCGGAGGTGTCAGATTAGTTAGATCAAAGAGTTGACTTAAAGAGATCGAGATAACCTAAGTCCTATGTTGAATGCTGTCAACAACATAGGCACGCATCCTCTGACCGGAGACAGATGTGTTACTATATGTCTGAGTGTGTACATTTGGCAGACCAATAGGTTGATGACCTAACCAAAGTCTATACACCGGCGCACTGGTGTGCATGTAAGGGCATATGAGTAATACGATCTCTCAAAGGGATCATACAGGTTGACTACTGAACCAGAAGACATGAGCTCACTAATGAGATATTGGGAAGAATCAAATTCCGTGCACGATCGTCTCGCTTTGGAAGCTTGACTGAATTTGTAGGTTTGATATATACTTTTGGAAAGTATATGATCAAGACCTAGGTATGATATATGCTTTTGGAAAGTATATGATCGATACCAAATCCCAATGATCAAATGACAAACTTAGTGATCAAACCCTGAAGAAGACAGTGTAAAATTGATCTTGATCTTTGGGTTGACCAGGGGTCTTCCAGTATGCAGGATGTACAGGTATTGGGAATACCTGAGGGTGATGTGATCATAAACGATTGTATATCCATGACGCTTCCATTCCGAGGGAGTGATGAAACAGGTCTGGATTTTAGTGACTCCTTTCAGTAGAGAAGCAATCTGATCTTAGTCCAAGTGTTGGACATTTGTCTGAATGAGATTCAGATGCAATGAGAATATTAGATTTGCGGTCTTGATTTAATCAAGCATCTATAGGAGGTTTGTAAGATCTGGATTTGAGATAAGATCTCAATATCCAAGTCACTATACGTGGAACAATACAATCACCCTGTCCTTATCTCCAAGTATCTGCGGAGAAAGCACATTATTCTTGAAGGGGTTCAAGAATAATTCATTTGATGAACTTCATATCCAAGCAAGAAGAACTTGATGATTAAATGAGATTTAGTTATCAAGCATAATATGAATGTGATTCATATTGTGACAATGATTATCCAAGATAATTAAATGGGATTTAATTATCAAGGATTAGAGAATGTGGATATTATTATCCATAATATTTGTGTATTGTAAATATGATTTATAATATACATATATTCAAGAGAGAGAAATTTAGTAAATAACACTTGTTAATTATTAAATGTGGATTGGATTCACATTTGTTAATTAACTGGAAATGTCATTTACAAATTAGTTTGGAATGTGAATATGATTCACATATTTTCAATGGCATGATTGAAATATTCACAAATTAATTTGGAATTAATTTGTTGAATAATTTTGTGATAATAGTTATCACAAATTATTAAGAGATAATATGATATAATAAAAAGGAGATAATAAGCCACCATTGATGAGGTGGCGTCACCTATGAAATAGTCATGGGTGACGCCCCATTTTAGGAGGCTACATTATCTCCATTTTATTATCTTGATTAATCTCTTAACTAATTTATTTATATTAAATTAAAAATGTGTTGAGAATGTTGCAACATATATTTAATTTAATTATAAATAAATGTTGTTGGTTTTAACCAACAACAATGATAGCCATTGATTTTACATTGACCAAGCCTGGCTGTTGGATCCATGTGTCCCATGGATTGAGATCCATTGGATCCTAAACTAATATAAAAGGAGGGCTAAGGTATCCTTCCAAGGGACATTATTAAGAGTTGTACAAGGTTACAACTCTCTCTTTCTCTCTCATATTCTCGCCCTCTCTCTTTCTCTCCTCCATAAGATGGCCGTCCATCTTGTGTTAAGAAAGGAGAGACTCTCGGCTTCTTCTTCGACGACTCGAAGATCTCCTTCTTCTTTGGAGTTTCTTACTCTAAAGGAAGACGACGGATTTCATTTGACAAAATTAGGGGATCCATTTCTTGGATCTTCATCGAGGATTGCGGGACGGACGCGACTCATCATCGTGCCCGTGAGTGCGTTCTTCGTGGCGGACTTGAGACAGGAGGATCTCTACTTTGGGATTTCACGATCACAACCACGCTCCAAGAGGTATTCCTCATACTTTGTGGTTTGATGAAACGATCCGAGAAATGTTCTCGTAATCATGTGGTTTCATCTTCAGATTTAAAAATTTTAATTTCCGCTGCATCTAGCATCTAGTGCGACTAGTTGCTTCGATTGCATACGATGCGATCAACACGCTTCCGTGATGCGCTTTAAGGATGCTCAATATCCTCCAAGTGGTATCAGAGCCATAGTTTGAATAAGGTTTTGGATATGATCCATAGACCTTAGACGATTTGGTTCTTAAAGGGTTGCGAAATTTTTACTGCATTTCAATTTTCGCACCTCTTTCTAATTGATTTTTTCGGCACTGTTTAAAAAGTATAAACACGAAATTTTCAATTATTTTTTGTTCCCCATTAAACAAGGAAACCATAGGACTTGAGTTTACTAAATTTGGACTTCATTTGCTCAAGATATGGCCTTTTGAATATACATGTATTCACTGTTGCGGGAACTGCGGATTTAAACATGATTAATAAGATAATTACGATTTTAATCCGCCTCGAAATGCGTGAATTATCACTTGAGTTCTTTAATAAATCAAATAGGCAATCTTTGGAAACTGAGTTTGCATTTTTTGGATTTAAATTGATCAAGATAAGTTAATTTTAGTGATTGGGGGGTCACTGCTGGAAATTAACATTTTGTGATCATGAACTTTGTGATACGTCATTCAATCATCATGATGAAAATTAATTGTTAATTTTCTGGAATAATTAGTGATAAATATTTGTGAAATATTTAAAGAGATAATTATTTCATTGAATGACATTTGCCTAAACCACAATGATGAGATAATAGATCTTGATCATTGGTTCATCAACAAACATTGATTTCATGAAAAACCATAGTTTATCCTATAATAGTTGTAGGACAACATTTACATGAAAACCCCTCTTGCTTGAATTGGATTGGAGATTTGTCTAGCAAATCTCCTTATAATATAATAAAAATTGTTTTGATCTATATTATATGGTATAATTTCGGTTGAAAAACCGATGAGCATCTCAAAGTACATGATGATTTATCTGGTATTATCCTTTCTCGAGGCGGATGTGGTGCCTAGTCGGAGAGCATTGGGGTCGCGGGTTGCAACGTATGTGGTCCGTCCCACTCCCGTCGGTACTGGCCATGACAGCGGGTAGGGATTGTATAATGCCGAAGAAAGTCAATGCGTATTTTTCTAATTATTAAAACTCGAATAATAAGTACTTTGAGATAATACCTACTATTCAAGTAAAAGACATGCTTGTTGATTGATGATTGGATTAATGATTAATTTAATATGATTAAATTAATTATATCCAATAAACACTCTATTTTGAATAGATGTGTATTTCCCTTGGAAGAATTAATTATGTAAATGTGATTCACAATAATTAATTATAAAATTTGAATATGAGGTGGAGGATCACATAAGTGACATCCATGGTCTCCCGTCAAGGCGAAGGGTTTCCGTCGCCAGGGATTGTAAGTAGGAGACGTCTGTCCGATGTGACAGCTCATGTATGAAAGCGCATCTGGATCGGGCTCTTTGCTTCTCGAAAGAGTAAGGCCGTATGCGTAGTGACCCCAATATCGAGTCCTCATATTATTAGGGCGATATTGGATTGCGCATAGCGAGTTCTAATCCTGTTGATGGTTGGTTCAATTAACAACGGGTCAACATCATCTTAGGGGTGGTGGGCCCGGGTGTTAAAGACCAAATTGGGAATGCAAGTTGGACTTGCAAGGCGGAATGAGATCCTGCTTATTTTTATCGGAGTCGCAAGTTCTCATATTATTGGGATGTGACAAAGATAGGAAAGGAGATCCCAGATCATGCTAGAGATATAATGGTAAGAATATCTCTAACATTGAAAGTGATTAAGGGAATGAACTTTCAGTGTTGACAAGGCAAGACAACTTTGATATAAAAATTTCTAAATCAAAGTAAAACATGTATATATAATATATATACCCTTATGCAATTTTCTTATTTCAGATAATCCTTCATTAAACCCACTCAATGTTATACTCAATAATAACCAATAAAATATCATGGATTGGACTCATGATCCAGATATTGTACTTGCAATTGGACACATAATGTATATGGTTGCAGTGTGCAAGTTCCTCAACATAGTGAAGAATGACAATTAAATAAGACAATAAGACTTCGCCTTAGGGTTTATATGTCTCTATAGTCTTGATCTTTCATCGAGTGTACTTTGGAAGTGACATGTCGATGGTGATCGTAATTGTCGAATAATCCTTATAAAATAAAAGAAGATATTTTGGCATACATATGTGCTCTAGACATTTAATCATGAATGACATGGTTCTCTGCATTATGCAGAATGGTGGCTCAAAAGAGATGATGTATTCAAAATGTTTGAATACCTACCCGAACCTAAGTCTCCAAGAGTTAAGATGAATGTAGATATGATGAATGTCATCATTATACTATCTATACTCAAGTCATTCATGAAGCTTCATAATAATCATTTTGAATGAATTTAATGAAGCATGTATAAATGTTGAAGTGCTCTTGTATTGAAATCTTTTGAATTCAACATAAGAGATTCTTTATCTTGAACAGTGGTTGTTTATAGATGAAGAGAGCGCAGTGGAAGCATGGGTCGGACCCGAGTAAGAAGGAAAGTCAAAGAGTTGACCTACTTCCGTGACTTCCATATCACATCCAAAGAGTTGGATAAATGCCAATACTGCAATAAGTTGATGTGTTGATAGTATGACTATCAAATCTATTTAAAATCCTTAGTGAAGGACTCAGATAGAGCATCAGAATAATCTACATATAATCATTGACTCTGACTTTCTTATTTCATAAAGTCTGACAATTGTATCCCAATTTTCTAATGACATTTGCGATTGGTTGCATATATATTAGAAGATTAGAAATTTGATCTTAAGGTTTAGTAGTCATCTACATGGATATTGATGTAATTGTTGCAACAATCTCTGTTGGATAGATGGACTTCATATTCTCAGTGGGAGAGCCCTTAGTCTTGGAGAATGTCTCTATGACCTAGATAGTAGAATACGCTCATTGTTTGTTTCTAAATGTTGGAAATAAACATGAATTCTGAGATAGAACTATCATAAAGAGTTATGATGGAAATATTTCAAATAGTAATCTAACATCTAGTGGACTCCACAAAATTAGAAAATTAATGAATGGTTCATTAAGATTTCTAATACTGAAAAACAAACCTTATAAGATTAATAGGAGGATGAAGATCATTTAACAATGATCTGGCATCAAGCCTTGGACATTTGTCTATTGATTTGATCAATAGACTAGTAAGATATGAAATTTTGGAATGTCTAAAATTTCAAATCTTACATGTGAATATTGTATTCAAAGTAAAATGTCCAATACACCCTTCTCTGGGAATGATGTTAGATGTCGATGTATTCAAGATCTCACACATATTGATGTATGTAGATCATCTATATCATAGGAAACATTATGGATATGTGATATCTATTGGTGATTATATATGATATGAGATTTCTTCTCTTCACCTAAGAAACCTTTGAAATGTTCAAAGATTTCATATTTTTGGTTTAGAACCAAAGTTTGAAGAAAGATGGAATGAATTTGATTTATCCTAGGTAGCTTGTACCTGTTAGATAAAATTCAAAGAATACCTTATGGAGATATGAATATCATTTCTATCTCACTCCTCCTGATAAATCTGAACTCAATATAGTTGTAGGGAGATACAATTGGATCATGTATGACATGATTTGATCAATAATGAATTTTAGCATAATTACCTCTTAGTTTCCAGGTATATATAGTAGAGACTACACAATATATCCTTAATAAGATTCCATGCAAGTAAGCTGGAATTAAGCACTAGAGAGTGCTACTTCATTAGGAAAATAAAGGATGGTATTGGATACCTACTTTATAATCCTGAGATACTTAAAAGATCTCATCTCTGAGAATGTGATTCTTAGAGGATGACTCTCTTGAGAATCAAGATGAAAATGAAGTGTAGGAACTCATTTAATCTTTAGATAGTAATGAGGCTCCTGAAATCGGGAACTAAAAGGACAATTAAAGATGAAACACTAATACCCCTTCAAATGAGTTTGAGGATGTATTTCATGTGTCAGTCAAGTCTGACAATGATCGGACTTCATGTGATGAAGCTCTTAAGAATCATTACATGGAATGATGGATATTAGCAATAAAGTCTATAGTAGACTTCATATACAAGTGTTGTATATGAACCCTCGAGGATCCACCTATAAGGGTAAGACCCGTTAAGGTGTAAATGGATCTTCAAGAAAAGAGGGAACCTGATGAGAAGGTAGAGACCTTCAAAGCACGGTTCGTAGCCATTAGCTGCACACCGGAAGAGAAGACATTGCTTGCAATGAGACTTGCTCTTCGGTGACCACGCTTAAAATCATCAGAATTTTGCTAACCTTAGCTACACAACTTGACTATTCCATCTTCAAGATGTAAGTCAAGATTGCATTCCTCTAAGAATGCCTCTCTGAGGATATTCACATGAAGTAGCCCCAGGGCTTCATGGTTGAGGAAAGCAAGGTGTGAAAGCTAAAGAAATCCATCTGTGGACTCAAATAAGCTTCTTATTGTTGGAGCATAAGATTTGATGAAATCATAAATGTTATTATTTCAGATAAAATCTTGATGTACCATGTGAATATTAGTGGGAGTGCCATTGTGTTCATCGTGCTAAATGTAGATATTATCCTAATCATTTGGAATGATATAAGGATGATAATAAGTGTTTTATATTCTGGCTATTCCATACCTTGAGATATGATCTCAAAGATGCCTTTTGGATCTTAGTTCTGAAGGTGTTCAGAAGCAAAGAAAAGAGGGTATTGGGACTGTCACATTTGTAGTATACCTTGGACATATTCCATTCTTGGAAATTCCAAGAAAGGCTTCCTTCCCTTGAGATTTGGTATTGACCTATCTAAAGGGATAACACCTCAAAGAGTTGAAGAAGTGAATGCTAGAACTGCTTGCACTTGTGCATCAGTTACGAGAAGCTAAGTGTATACTAGATGTGTACAAAAGCCTGATATCTGCCATGCAGTGGGAGTAGTAAAGTGTTGCTAATCCTACTATGGAGAGAGAAAACACTTGATTGCAGTAATAACAAAATCTTCATAGATGACAAGATTTTTTGAGATAGTGATCTCAAAGTCATATCTTCAAAAGCTTAAGACTTTATAGATAGAGATCTAAAAAGGGTCTTAACTGTGGATACCTTGAGAGATAGTGATCTCCCGAAATAAGGGTATTCTGGTAAGGATTATGGAAATACTGGTTGTAATAGTTATTGAGCAATAGTGTCAAGGACACTATAACTGCTTTGACTAGTTTGAGTATTGGTTGCATTAGATGCAACATTCGCATTGGATGCGAGCACTGTTACTTAGGGATATGCAAGTGCCGTAAAAGGACTTGGCATAGTCTTTTGGGAACAGAGTGACTGATCAGCTTACCTAGCTATTTCTAAATAGCATGTGATTTTACATGAGTGAGGGTTTAAATGATTAGCCCATTAATGGCTCTTTGGGCTAGTAGGAGATTGTTGGACATGTGAGCCCACGGCGAGCCATTATGCAATAAATGTTATTGCGAATATCATTCCCTGATCTGAAATGAAGAATAAATAATTTGCATAATAGGTCCCTCTGTACAATTAGGGTTATGTACCATGGCCATCTTGATGATCATACAGCTGTAGATTCAATAATAGAATCATAGAGGCTGATGCTTGGATGAATATCTAAAAAGTTAGATTGAGGACTCATCAAGCACCGTCAAATCATTATTAAGAGATGATCTCCAGCCTGAGTAGGAGATGGCAATCTTTTCTCACATAGGCTGATGTCTGACTGACCTCTTGATGCAGGTCCTCTGCATAGGAATAGAGATTCAGAGGTGTCAGATTAGTTAGGTTAAAGAGTTGACTTAACGAGATCGAGATAACCTAAGTCCTATGTTGAATGCTGTCACAACATAGGCACACATCCTCTGACCGGAGACAGATGTGTTACTATATGTCTGAATGTGTACATTTCGCAGACCAATAGGTTGATGACCTAACCACGGTCTATACACCGGCGCGTTGGTGTTCATGTAAGGGCATATGAGTAATACGATATCTCAAAGGGATCATACAGGTTCACTATTGAACCGGAAGACATGAGCTCACTCATGAGATATTGGGAAGAATCAAATTCCGTGTACGATCGTCTCGCATTGGAAGCTTGACTGAATTTGTAGGTTTGATATATACTTTTGGAAAGTATATGATCAAGACCAAGGTATGATATATGCTTTTGGAAAGTATATGATCAATACCAAATCCCAATGATCAAATGAGAAACTTAGTGATCAAACCCTGAAGAAGACAGTGTAAAATTGATCTTGATCTTTGGGTTGACCATGGGTCTTCCAGTATGCATGATGCACAGGTATTGGGAATACCCGAGGGTGATGTGATCATAAACGATTGTATATCCATGACGCTTCCATTCCAAGGGAGTGATGAAACAGGCCTGGATTTTAGTGACTCCTTTCAGTAGAGAAACAATCTGATCTTAGTCCAAGTGTTGCACATTTGTCTGAATGAGATTCAGATGCAATGAGAAGATTAGATTTGCGGTCTTGATTTAATCAAGCATCTATGGGAGGTTTGTAAGATCTGGATTTGAGATAAGATGTCAATATCCAAGTCACTATACGTGGAACAATACAATCGCCCTGTCCTTATCTCCAAGTATCTGCGGAGAAAGCACATTATTCTTGAAGGGGTTCAAGAATAATTCATTTGATGAACTTCATATCCAAGCAAGACGAACTTGATGATTAAACGAGATTTAATTATCAAGCATAATATGAATGTGATTCATATTGTGACAATGATTATCCAAGATAATTAAATGGGATTTAATTATCAAGGATTAGAGAATGTGGATATTATTATCCATAATATTTGTGTATTGTAAATATGACTTATAATATACATATATTTAAGAGATAGAAATTTAGTAAATAACATTTGTTAATTATTAAATGTGGATTGGATTCACATTTATTAATTAACTGGAAATGTCATTTACAAATTAGTTTGGGATGTGAATATGATTCACATATTTTCAATGGCATGATTGAAATATTCATAAATTAATTTGGCATTAATTTGGTGAATAATTTTGTGATAATAGTTATCACATATTATTAAGAGATAATATGATATAATAAAAAGGAGATAATAAGCCACCACCATTGATGAGGTGGCGTCACCCATGAAATAGTCATGGGTGACGCCCCATTTTAGGAGGCTACATTATCTCCAAATTATTATCTTGATTAATCTCTTAACTAATTTATTTATATTAAATTAAAAATGTGTTGATAATGTTGCAACATATATTTAATTTAATTATAACTAAATATTGTTGGTTTTAACCAACAACAATGATAGCCATTGATTTTACATGGACCAAGCCTGGCTGTTGGATCCATGTGTCCCATGGATTGAGATCCATTGGATCCTAAACTAATATAAAAGGAGGGCTAGGGTAGCCTTCCAAGGGACATTATTAAGAGTTGTACAAGGTTACAACTCTCTCTCTCTCTCATATTCTCGCCCTCTCTCTTTCTCTCCTCCATAAGATGGCCGTCCATCTTGTGTTGAGAAAGGAGAGACTCTCGGCTTCTTCTTCGACGACTCGAGGATCTCCTTCTTCTTTGGAGTTTCTTACTCTAAAGGAAGACGACGGATTTCATTTGACGAAATCAGGGGATCCATTTCTTGGATCTTCATTGAGGATTGCGGGACGGACGCGACTCATCATCGTGCCCGCGAGTGCGTTCTTCGTGGATCGGACTTGAGACAGGAGGATCTCTACTTTGGGATCTCGCGATCACAACCACGCTCCAAGAGGTATTCCTCATACTTTGTGGTTTGATGAAACGATCCGAGAAGTGTTCTCGTGATCATGTGGTTTCATCTTCAGATTTAAAAATTTTAACTTCCGCTGCATCTAGCATCTAGTGCGACTAGTTGCTTCGATTGCATACGATGCGATCGACACGCTTCCGTGATGCGCTTTAAGGATTCTCAATATCCTTCAACATATAGATAAAGAGTTTTTCTTATTGAGCCAGTCAAATATCCCTCTTTTGAAGCATTATTACAACCCACAACTCTTATCTTTAGACCTTAGCACCACTAGACCATGTTGAGGCACACATCCCTCCCTAAAGGAAGACGAGAGGTTCCACCTAGAAGTACTACCCTCGCATTCTACCCCAAGCCAAAGGATTTTTCCTCCTCATTACCTCATCCGTGTGGAGCTATGTGTAAGGTGTTGGTCCAAGTAAATCCATTGTCTGTATGCGTCATGCGTATGTTGTTAAGTGTTCTACATAGGCTCATCAAGATGACATGTGAGCATAGCCTAGTGAACTCAAAGAATTAAGTCATTAATGGACCTAAAAAGTCTAAAGCCCAAATCCTGTAAGGTTCCTCTGAAGTTAGGTGGATTAAGGTCTCAACGAAGCTCCATTTTTCAATTTAGTTCCAGACTAATTTTGATGTCAACTGTGATTCGGAGGAATATACAAGCGAATATGAACACAACTCTTTGTGTGCGTGTTTCAAGATATGCCAAAAATTATCAAAAATGTGAATATTTACAAGAAGATTTTTCAAATATTTACAAACATTTACAACTCTTTGTGTAAATATTTACAAACATTTACAAGAAGATTTTGACAAACTTTTATTTTTCAAATATTTTTCAAAAATTTTGTACTATATACATAATTTTGATAGAAAAATATTTACAAGCATTTTACAATCAAAACATTTTTACAAACGTTTGTATAAAAATAGTTTTTACAAAAGGTTTTTACAAACAAGTATGTACGAGAAATAATTTTATATGCACGAAAATTATAATTTTTTTGTGATTTTTATCCATATTATCTATTAACACACTCACACAAAGTACAAGTTATGGCTAAAGTATACATACAATATATATGACATCCCTCTATACTTAGCTCACAAAGAGCGATGGAATGAAGACACAACTTGAAAGAAATGTTATACTACAACTACAAAATAAAAGAAGGTAATGAATAGAGGTCGGTGATCCCCGTATACTTAGGATTAAATGATACTAAGTATAGAAGATTGTATACAAGAAGAAAACCGAGGGATAGGATGTACATGGTTTACCTCCCATATACTTACGGTAAAATATCCATAACTATAGGCAACAAAACAGAGGTAAAAATAATCATATAAATAATCACAAGTCTGACACCTCCCCTATTCTTAGGGTAAAGTACAACATAAGTATATCATAATCATAAGATGAAGATGGGGTGTGAGACCAAAGAATGTGTGATATGAACAACTGGATCTATACAATTGTGGAGGAGATGTAATAATCAGGCATGAGATGCAAATGATGTGATTCACATATCACATCTCATGCAAAATGAATAGGGGCATATCAACAATCAACGGATCATGATCTAGATATGGCTTCAGGCACTGACCATTAACTCGAAAAGTGGATTCTGATGACAAATCAGATATATCAATGCTTCCATTGTCGTGCACCTTTCGGACCACGTATGGTCCCTTCCATTTGCTCTACAACTTCCTTAGAAATAATCTCAACCTGGCATCAAATAGCCATACTCTATGGTACGACTCAAACTGTGTATGGCTGATATGAGAATCAGGCCATATCTTCACTCTTTTCTTGTATTGTAGGCTACTCAAAAAGGTTATGTCCCTTAGCTCCTCTAGGGATGCTAACTCTGCTTTACTCTAATCTCCTACACTATTGGGATCCAATAATAACTTAGTAACTGTCCATAGTGACTTGTGCTTGATCTTCATAGGTAAATGGCATAGATTTCCATATATGAGATGAAAGGAAGATGTGCCCAAAGGTGTTTTGAAGGACGCCCTATAAGACCACAAGACCGAGTCCAAAAGTTGTGACCAATGCTTTCGATCTGGGTGGACAACCTGATTAAATATAGTCTTGATCTCCATGTTCAATACTTCATCAAGACCATTGGTCTGAGGGTGGTATGGAGTGGCAACTCTATGGTCAATGCTGAACTCGTTAGCAAGGGCCCTTACCTTGTCGTTGATAAATGAGTCCCCCATCTCATATCAACACTCTTGGTACCCCGAACCGTAAAATGACTCAATAATATGCAAATAGTCTTAGCATATGCAGTTTAGGCAAGGATGGCCTCAACCTAACGACTCACATAATCCACTACAAGCAAAATGCACTTGAATCCCTGACTCTTAAGGAATGGACCCATGAAGTCAATGCCACATGCATCAAAAACCTCACAAATGTGAATGGGTTGCATCAATGTCATGTCATGCTGTCCACAAGTGCCCATCTTCTGACAGTCAGTACACCTCTTCACATATTCATCAGAATCCTTGAAGAGGTAGGCCACCATAGGCTAGATTGGAGCACTTTGGGCTCCTCCCATAATGATGCCCTCCTACCTCAAGATTGTGACAGTATGTGAGGACTCTGTTGTGCTCCTCCTGAGGAATGCCCCAATGCCAGATGCTATCCCTTCCTTCATGATAAAGGATGGGATTCTCCCAATGGTACGACTTGGCCTTCGCAAGGAAAGTCTCAAGTCATTGTCTGGGCCAACCTTGTGGAACTTTCTTGGCAACGAGATAGTTCGCAATGTCGGCGTACCATGGAAGCGAGGTGATAGCAAGGATCGCCTCATCTAGGAAGGTCTCTGTAATAGGTGCCATCTGCTCTGAGTACTCAAGTTTCTCTAACGGGAGAGGTTAATCTCGCTTTGGCATTCCTGACTCTAGGCTTATCCTTAATGTCAATATCAAATTCTTGGAGTAGATGGATCCATCTGGTTAATCTCGCTTTGGCATTCTACTTTGCCACGAGGTATCCGATGGCGGTGTGATATGTAAATATAATCACTCAAGATCCAAGAATATAAGATCTGAATTTGCCCAAAGCAAAGACTGTTGCTAGCATCTCCTTCTTTGTAACATTATAGTTCTGTTGAGTGGCATCCAAAGTCCAGCTAGCATAGTGAATGGCATAAGGAAATCCATCCCTCCTATGTCCTAGCACAAGCCCTACGACAAAATCAGAAGCATCTGTCATGATCTCGAATAGAAAACCAATCAAGTGGCTGAAGGATAGGAGCCTTACAACTAATCCCTTGAGAGTCTCCAATGACGCTAGACACTTATCATCTATAATGAACTCGGTGTCTTTCGTTAGTAGATCAGCAAGCGGTCGGGTAATACGATCGAAATCTTGAATGAATTATCGGTAGAAATCGACATGCCCCAGAAAAGACCTCAACTATCGCAAATTAGATGGTGGATTGGGTTTCCTGATGATATTCACCTTGGTCGGATCGACCTCTATGCCCATGTTGGAGATGATATGACCAAGCACCATCCCTTGAGTCACCATGAAGTGACTCTTCTCCCAAGATAATACAAGAGGGACCTCAATACAACACTGACGTACACAGTCTATGTAGTCAAGACAAGCATCAAACCCGTCGTCGTAGACCGCGAAATCATCCATGAAGACCTCTAAGAAGTCACCCACCATGTCTGAGAGGATGAACAACATGCACCTTTGGAATGTAGCTAGGGCATTACATAAGCCAAAGGGCATCTGTCTGAAATAATATATCCTAAACATGCAGGTGAATGTCATTTTCTTATGGTCTCAGATGCTATGGCCACCTGGTTATAGCCGGAGTACCCGTCAAGAAAAAATAGTGACTCTTCCCAGCTAGCCTCTTGATAATCTGATAAATAAATGGCATTGGAAATTGATCCTTATTGGTCGCCTGATTTAATCATCTGTAGTCCACACATACCCTCTAAAAAGTGGATATCTGGGTAGCTATATCCTCTCCAGACTCGCTCACAACTGTAGTGATACCCATCTTCTTGGGTACCACATGTAATGGACTAACCCACTCTAAGTTAGAGATGGGGTAGAGCTAAAATCGATGCTCCACTATGTTGACATCTCGTTCATGACCACATCTCGAAGATTCAGGTTCAGTCATTACTGGAACTCACGCGATGGCTTTGCATCCTCTTTGAGATAAATATGGTGGGAGCACATGGCTGAACTTATCCCCTGGAGATCAACTGCACTCCATCCAATCACCTTGCAGTTTCTTTCAAGAACCGTAATCAAACGAGATTCTTGTTCTCCAGTGAAATCCGCTGAGATAATGACTAGATACATCTCTGGGTCACCTGCAATGAATCTGTACTTCATCAACTGCAGCAAGGTCTTCAGCTTTGGGAAACTGGGAGCTGGAAAATTTGGCTTCTGAAATGTCTGAGTGAATGCTACCAGGTCTGCATGAGAGAATTCTCACTCTCCACCATAGATGTTGGCTTTGAGGGAATCAAACAAGGTGTATAATCATCAAAATCATCCCAATCAATGTCTGAATCCGAGGGATCTAAATCTGAAAAACATGAAATATACTCTGCCTCATTGTCCATACCAAGATCATCATCCTCAAATGTGTCCTCTACGAAGAGTGTGCTCTCTAAATCTCGTCTACCAAAATTTGTGAAACTTCAGTGTCTGAAGGTGCAACAAGAGATTGTGATACGAGATCAGACCAAACTGCTTCATCATCGGTAATCACAAAGTCACACTCCTGGTGGACATCTCGCTATGCATCTGTCAACTGCTCTGTGTCGCTCGACTACTTGGAGTAAGCTAAATCTCTCGTTCTGGTCTCCTCGATCGTCTTTATTTGTACACTTTCTCCCTCGATGCAAAATTATACCTTCCTGCTATCATGATTGGACACTGCCTTGGCTGTGGCCAAGAATGGACGTCCTAGTATGATGGGGTATCTGTCACAGACTCAGGGATTTCCATGTCCAATACAACAAAGTCCACGAGTAATTTCAAATCCTTAATTGTGATGACCATGTCCTTCAATAACCCCTTTAGCCTCTTGACAAATCTATAAGCAAACTGAAGGATTGTCCTTCTCTGTCGAAGAGGACAGAACTCGAATGGGTCGAGTAAGGCTGCCAGACGAAGGTAGATGGAAGAACCATTATCTAATACGGTACGGTCGAACCACTTCTCACGGATGTGCATCTGACATAAGAATCTCTTGCATCATGTCTCTTGGCTGGCAATCGGTTCTGGATAGCAAAACACATGGCACGAGTGAGCACATGGATTTCTACATTGTGATTACTCTTCTTCCTATGGATAGTGGTCTTCTATATTAAATTCTTCTGGAAGAGAGGGATGTGCTCTAGTCCCTCCTGTAGAGTCAGCTGAATCTAGAATCTGTCTATCATCTGCTGGTTGAACTCTAGCCGGTGTCTCTTTTTGGAATTTTCTATTTTATTCCCCTTCGTTAAGCGGAGTGCCTGAGGGAAGGGGATGGTTGGACCTTTTCCAAAGAGAGGGTTAGGAATAGGCATCTATGGATGTGAAGGAGTAGAATACATACCAATATCATCATGCAATACATATGGACTCGAAGGAGATACAGAAATCGTTTCTTTATTCATATTTTTGCTCTTTTCCATTTTTCCATTTCTGATTTTTTCTTACACTATCCAGAGATACAAAAGAGGGCAACACAACTGAAGTAGAAATGGTGGCATCAGTACCACCCACAACATCTTTCTTCGCGGCATCAGTACTACGCTCTAGCTCAGCATCTGGCATAATGGTGGCATCAGTACCATGGATTGTGTCTGGAAACATGATGACCTCAGTACCGTCAGTTGGATCAACATCCTTGTTGGCTTCAGCACCACTGTTATCATCATCACAAGCATCATCAACACCGCTATCCTCCTTTTCTAGCGCTACAGAATCTCTAAGTAGTCGTTGCTTAGACGAGGCATCAACGACTGGAATCCTACCATTCCTAAGTGTCACAAAATCACCATCAAACACATATGAAGATATATCACCAAAAGTATCACTAGAATTGGTAGTATTTGTAAACTGTACCTGCTCAGAATTCCTCTTCATATTGTTCGGGTTCAGTTCAATTTGAGCTGGTATGGAGGCTTTGCCCTTGATGATTTGCCCTATCTTTTGTTGCAATTTGTCCATCTCTCGTCGGAAGGATGCCTGTTGGTATGAAAGTAGGTGGGAGAGGTCATGAAGGGATGAGTTTCCATAGGCGGCTTGCATTGCTCGAAATGAGGTTGCGACTACTGATAGTGAGGGGGAGGCTGAGTGAACTGCTGAGGCTATTGTGGATGCCTCTACTGTTACCCTTGATGGTAGGGACGAGGACCCTACTGCTTCTAGTATGCTTTTGAGTGATGGGGCCGTTGTTGTTGATGGCTTTGTTCGCCTTGAGTTGGAGGTTGTTGGTGGGACGAGGTGACTCCGGTAGACCATCTAAATCTGAGATGATCGCGATGGATATTGGGCTACTGCTGGTAGCGATCATACCAAATCCCATTTACTTCCATCAACGGCTCCTGCTCATAGCGTGGATGGGGAAGAACTGCCTAGGGGTGATCCGACTGACACACCACCATCTGGGTGTCCTGGGATGGTAGCGGCTGGGAATAGTGCTGCAACGACTGGACTAGCTCTACCTGAATGTGGTGAACCTGGTGGTAGGTGGTAGAAGGCTAGGAGGAGATGCTACTGTTGGGATCAGCCCATGACCTGAGTTGGGGCTGTGGAGCCGTTTGTGCCTCCTGGAGACACATGATATGAGTCTTCAGGTCACTCAGTGTATGTGCCAACTGATCTATCTAGGTAAGGCCTTGGCACTGCTTCTTCTTGATGATCTCGATGCGGTCAAACTTCTCGCTGATGATCCCCATGTCAGCGACTGAAGACTCTACATGTGTTGTTGTTGTTGACGATGTAGATGGATATGCATCAACCCGTGCTATCCTTTTATAGGACATGGCCTGTGGGAGGGACTTCCCTTGTGTGTAGATCCTAGTCTGGGACATCACCGTGTAATTTTCTTCCATCTCTTTGTAGATGGATGAAACTTGGTCCTCATCCTTAGCAAAATAGGACCCTCCACATGAGGCATTTACTAGCCTCTGCAGCTTCGGTGTCAGCCCACAAAAGAATCTGTGGACTAGGTTGGGCTTGGATATCTCGTGATGTGGACATCGATCAATGAGCTCTCTGAATCAATCCCAAGCCTCGTGAAACTGCTCATTTGGAATCATAGTGAAGTTGTTGATCAAAGATCTTGCTGCATTGGTTCGACAGAGTGGATAGTACTTGTTCAAGTACTCGATCCGAAGCTGCTCCCATGTGGTGACATACTTCCCCAAATGCTTCAGCCAATGGGTTTCTCTATCAACTAAGGAGAAAGGTATGGCCAACATCTTGATTGTTTCCTCATCCATGAATCTGTCCTGGGTCATGCTGCAGATCATCTCAAAGTCCTGGAGATGTAGATGTGACCCCTTAGTGGCTAGCACATGGAACATGGGGTGAAGCTCGAAGTCGCCCAGAATCCAATAGTGAGTGAGGGTTGCACCAGGGTTGGGCAACTGCCTCATTGTATGCGCAAGTCTGGTTGGTTCCTACAGATTCTATGGTTGTCCGTCTACTCCTCCAGCTATTGGTATGTCACCATCGGCTGGTCTCTGTGGCTCTACTCTTTCTACTTGAATTTGTGCCATCTCTTGTCGTACCTCTGCCATAAATTCTCGTTGGTCTCTGATGTGTCGCTGCATGGTCTCCAAGGAGGCTAGGAGTGTGTTGCTGATGGCACCCTAATCAAGTACATAAGTGATGAATCTTTGTTTCATCATATTTATTCTATCATTTTGTCCTTAAAACCCCTAGTAAATAGCGTTAATTTAGGATTTTTATCATCCATGCATCATTGTGTAAATATTGTATAAAATACGATTTTTAAAGCCAAAATTATAAAATAAAGAAAACAAAAGAATAAGAATAAAAATATTGTAAATATTTTATGATGCGAAACCCGAGACCTAGGCATCTCGATGTCTTGTCCAACAAGGAATAAAGTAGTGGGAGATAAGGGCTAAAATACAATAAAGATTCATTTTATTTAATTCATTCTTTATTCATTTTGGGACCTATTTTGTGTTCCACTTTTTATACATCAAATAAAGAAACATTGAACATGAAAGTTGTAGATAATTAAATAAAGAAAAATATAAAATTAATTGCATACAAAAATATACAGATAAAAAGTTATACTCATAATAAGTTTCCAGAATCCCAACTTCCCAGACCTGTATCTCTCAAATAAAAACTCGGAATGTATCAAAATCACCGTTAATTATATATAACTTTTAATAATCTATTTAATGAAGGTGTTTCATATTTTTGGAGTTACGGTTTGAAAGTCGAGTTTTTAGACCCCTATTGTATAGTTATACTGATTAAAATATTCATTTTATTTATTATTAACTATTTTCATAAATTTATATTTTTTATAATTTTCTAAATAATATATATAATGCATATCTACATTAAAACTGGAATAAAAATACAAAGAAAACACAAAAATAAAATACTTGTATACAATACATAGATGAAATACCTATAACTATACATATATAAATAATACATCTATTTATTTAATAATACAAAATACTTCCGAAAAAATAAAATAAAAATATATTTAAGTTCATAAAATTAAGTTATAAATTTATAAAATAATAAACAAAATTAATAAAAGTAAATATGAAAGATAAAAATAAAATATTAAAATATATAAATGAATGTACCTATATATGACCCATAAAAGATAACTTATAATTTTTACCTCAAAACAATAAATAAAAATCACTATAAAATAATTTGGAAAGCAAAAAATATTTTTTATTTAATAACCTAAAATTAATAAAATCGTTTACTATTTTTAATCGAATTAACAAACCTTTTTTCTAAGGAATTTTCTGGTTGGTCCACGTGGACCAACTAGAAGCCTTCGTTGGTTGACTTCA
Organism: Ottelia alismoides; assembly: GCA_037367405.1. Lineage (NCBI taxonomy): Eukaryota > Viridiplantae > Streptophyta > Magnoliopsida > Alismatales > Hydrocharitaceae > Ottelia > Ottelia alismoides. Next base: position 2,409,699 of record JAZKJV010008609.1, on the reverse strand, counting down.
GTTAACTCTTTGATCGAGGTCTCGCACCTGTCAGACTGCGGTTTTTGTTCGATTTTACGAATTTCTCGAGGTCGTGTCTTGCACCATTTGGCCTAGGTCTCTTCTTGACTTTTGCACCCCTATTATCGAGGATACACACCCAATCATTATCTCGATTCTAGGATCACTAACACGCCCCAGATCCATTGTTCTTCGAGCCACTTCGTCATCCCATTCAAAAAAACCACCGACTTTCCTTTGACGATTGATTACTCTTCCACCGCTCAATCTTAGACCTAGGGCTTCGGCGACCCTCCTGGTGACAGCTGGAACTGGTTGCGCCCATTGGGAGGTCGAGGAGGTGTCGAATCGATTTAGATCCAACTCGCCGGAGCTAGTCATCGACGTTTCCCCTCGGTGAGTTTTCTTCTTTATTTATCTTTGTGATCTTTCACACCATTAGCATACCAGTAATCCAATCTCGCTCTTTACCATCAATCTGATCTAAAAGAAACGTAAAGCTCTCTAGATCGTTGCCCGACCATGCGCCGCAATCGTCGGCCGTCGTGAATCACGTCATCTGGTCATTTCCACCTCCCTGTGGGGTCGAGGCAACTTTCCTCGACCCTTTCACCTATTTTGTGTAGGTCCTGGTACCAAGGAATCACCCGGAGCTCATTTTGAGCGTTCGCCGGGGCTCCTGGAGCTCGCTAGCTCCGTCTCCTTTACGCACGCACTCTGGGACACATCGGTGAGTTTTGGTGCTTCCAGTCAACTGAGGACTGCACCTGGACGATTTGCAACTATTTTGGGTCTGCAAAGCTTGTCGGAGAACGGAGCTCGAGGTCTGGGAAGCTCGCCTCAACGACGGTGCTTCCCAGTTCATCCTCCGCCCTCCAGCATTGTCGAATCTGGCCGGATCATACAGGAGTACATGAGCCATTAGATTTTCTAGGACGCACGTCATCCGATCTTCATCTGGTATCTAATCCCAGCCGTCAACAGCGAATCGACATCGGGCCACCGGAGCATGCCACGTGTCAAGTCAATCGTTGTACGCCGTTCAATTTGCAACGTTTGGGTATTTTGCACTCCGACCCTTGTAATTTTTGTATTTAAATATTCAAACTCAAACTTTCCTCTACTGTTCTTTTTATTTTGTAATATTTGCACGTTATCCCTTGAGGTTTTGGTTATTTGCTATTTGATCCCTGTCTACGTCACCTCACGTGCTTGGCCCACGTGAGGCGTGGGAATTTTACGTCGGGACCCTCGCTTCTTTTGTAATTTATAATTAGTCTCGAAACATTTTAATGTAGTGTAATATTTTCGATAATTTTGTAGTTTAGCCCCCAGGTTTTGAAATATTACGAATTAGTCCCTGCCAAGCACATGTGTCAATACACGTGGGCTTGGCATTTTTGCAGAGATACGCCTGGAATTTTGTTGATTTGAGCTTGGTCCAAAAATATTTTCATTGCCTTATATCTTTATGGAAAATTTACAACTTTGTCCGTAGACTTTTGATTATTTATAGAAATGCCCCTGCAAGTAATGTAGTTTCTCTTTGTTGATTGATTTATTTGTTGCATCTATAAAATCCTAAAAAATCCAAGAAAAACAGCATAAGTGCTTGTTGCATTGCTCTATCACGCCATATTTTTATTTTGCATATTTGACTCATTTTAATATTTATAAAATTTTTAAAAAAACGCATTTTCTTCACTGTTTGCATTAGAAAATACATAAAAATCATAAAACGTTTTTGGAAAACTCTAAAATAAATATTTTGTGTGTTTTGCATCTTTTACCTTCAGAGCAAAAACCACTAAAAAATAAAAAAGAAAACTCATAAAAATAGAAAAACTCTTAAAATGTTCATAAAAAATCTAAAAATTGAATTTTTCTCTTCCTAAACTTCCTCTATTGTATTATCTGCAGTTTAAAATTAATTTGGAGAATTTTTGACACTGTTTGATATTTTTCATCTCCATTTTAATTCCGGCTATTTATTCTATTCACTGTTTTGAGTATTATTGACTTTAAAAATACCAAAAAAATATAGCAAAAGTACATAAAAATCACAAAAACACTAGAAAAATATAAAAAGCTCAAAAATATTTTATTTCATATATTTTGGCCATCTTTCCCGATTTATATATCTCTCTTCTCTCTTGTATACATATCTTATATAACTTTATATCTTCTTAAACGAAAAAAAGAAAATATAAAAATATAAAATATAAAAAGAAAATACTAAATTCAAAATTTTAAAATCAAAATATGGAAATATAAAATAAAAAAATAAAATAAAAAACTATAAAATTAAAAACCCACAAAACATTGTCAACTTGGATAAGTATCAGAATGGACATTGGGTGCTTGATTTTCATCTTGCCTGCTTTACACCTTTGCTTCTTGTGTTCGACCCTTTCTTACTTGCCACTATACATTCTTAGTAGGGTATAATAAATTTTAACTCTTGCTCTTAAATGCTTAATTATTTGTGTGGGTTAATTGTTGATCAACGAGAAGGTTAGAGCAGTCGCATCAGCGACGATGAGCCTGAATTGTCTGGCCATTACTTAGCGACCCACATCTTTTCGTTTTGGAAATGGCGTCATTGCTAGGGAGCATCGGCTTGTAGAGTAGACATTTGTCTTTTTACTTGCTTAGCCATTTTTGATTATCTCTTTCTGTTTGATCATTAATTGTGAATTTCCTGACATCTCTTTCTTGTCTTCTTGCAAGGACCACGGACTGAGGAGGATCACCTGGGTGATTCTACGCAGCCTTGGGAAGGGGAGTCGATTATTCTGCCCTACCCGGCAAGAGAGAGTAGGAGACTCTTGAGAGAGAGAGAGGATAGTTAGGTTGATTTTTGGGAGAGACAGAGATTTATTTGTCTATTGATTTGTAATTCACAGGACTTTGGATATTTCGGCCCATTTTCCAAGTGTTTGTTCACTTGGGGGCTCGCCGTGGTTTTATTGGTGTTTCATCACTTTGTTTTATTTTGTTTCCCGATTTTGGTTTTCATTATTTTGTGGAATGAACCCTTAGTCTTTAGGCGTGATTGATCGTGTAATCTAAGGCCAAACATATAATAACCGTTGCATGAACCTATATTCTTCTCATGAACTTAGAATATAACTAATTTCTTGACACTTAATTTGAAACAGTACGTTGCGAGAGCTCTTCATACAAAGCTGGCAGGATCCATTGTGGTGGGCACCGAGGAGGCTCCAAGGTCGGACGTTAGGTTTCACTCTGTGTGTTTGGCATTTGGTTCTTCACGTTAGCAGTTGCCTGCATAGGACGATTTCCGTGTGCATATTGGCATTTAGTATAGGTTTATAAATTATTGTTTTACATCCCATATGGAGAGAGTTGGGAAGCACTGTAAGTCTTCTAACCGAGCATTCATCATTTAGGCACTAAGGTGACATTTCCATCTTAGTGTCGCCTTGCATTGCTTTGCTGACCTTCCCCCTCTGTTTTTGGATAAATTAGGAATCAACGAAAAGACAAAATCATTAGGCGCTTGTATTGAATCTACTCAAAATAAGTGATAACACAAAAAAATAAAAAAAAAAGGACTGCTAGAAATACTTGACCTAAATAAAATTGGTTAATTAGACTCATTGCCTTGTGGTGAGCAAAGCCCTCATTTGTTTTCAGGTTGCATTGGAAGGTTTCCTTCCCTGTGAGGTGAGCGACGTCGTAAGGATTAGAGCGCAAAACCCAATCTGTGGCTGCCTTGTATATCACCCGGATTTCTGAAGTATTGGTTCTTCTATCGTACGTAGACGAGTAGGGCTTGGTCGGCAATGATGACACTCTATTATGTAGAGCATTGACCTTGTCCGAAGTATCGAGCATAGGCCACATCTTCACGGGGGTGTCTGTCTCGTCATCTTGCATCCGAGTAGGTTCTTGTACGCTCACAGGTGATTCCGTTGCGAGCAAGTTACGAAATATTGGTTTCACCTATCGGCTTCCTCCCTCTATTTCTTTGGCTAGGTAGGGATCCAGGAAGGGTTACAAGGACCTCAAAAAGTGCAGACTACAGGTTACAAAGGAGGAGGACAAGTATGGGATACTTTTCTAGAAGTACTCTCTCTCCTATAGGTGTAGAGCTCGAAGGACACGTTACAAGATAAATTGCCTGAATTCAAATCTAAAAATCACAAAGATAATTACCGAACCTTCACAGCTTCACGGATCGAGTTGGTGAATCCATTGCTTTGAGTTTTGGTTAATTAGTCTTATTGAGGTCAAGATCAAAAACATCGCGCCTTCGTGCCATTTTACTCTCCTTTCATTTGACCCTTGCTTGCAAGCCTTCTACTATTTTACGCTCCCTTTATTTCTTTTTGACCTCAGTATCTTTCATCCACATCAATCTTCCGCTTGACCATAGAGATGGCGACGAATGGATCTTTTAGTCGAGACTCTGTCGACACCCACATCAGTTCAATACGCTCGCCTTCTTCAATAATTCGGGGATTCTCAAGAACCCGGTTCGAACTCCGTGAACTGGTCTCCAGACTCCCTGCCTTCTTCAATAAATTGGGATCACTCTTGTCCCGAACTCTGTCTGTTTTGGATGGACATTGATTTCACTCCTTATACATCGCCATCCTTAACAAAGTTCTGTGTTGATCTTAACACAGAATATTTTTCTCCATCTGGTGCTGCATTTCAGACTGATTGCGATATTCTTCCATTTGCATACCTAGAACCTGATTTCGAGCCAGCAAGTCAAGCAGAATCTGAGATGGCCGGTGGATGGGGAAAGGGACCGCAGCCCCAACTTGAAGCTGAAGTCAATCCTGGGGAAGGGTAGTATACCACTCAGAATGATGTTAATAGTCAGTTGTTGGCAACCATCCAAGCAATTCAACAGCAGTTGACCAACCAAGCCCTGGCCCAGATTGTCTTCCAAGATATATTGAATGATCTGAGGAGGAAGGCCGACGTAAGAGATGGTCGAAGAGCGGATGAGCCAAATCTGGACCAAGAGTTCAATTTTGGAGGAGCTGGAGATGAACTTTTAGTGGGAAGACCCGAAATTGATAGAATAGACATAGACCCCCAGCAGCCAAAGCTGACGTTGAAGGAGACATACAATCCTGGAGCAGGCCACATCAGTGAGTGGATCCAAATTCCACAACTCCACGCCCACTTCGAGCTGAAGCCATAATTTATGTCTCTGCTTCCCACATTCTATGGGAACACCACTGAGGAACCATATATCCATCTCAAGAAGTTCGGCCACATCTGTGCTACTACTCACTACCCTGGAATTCCATTAGAGGTAGTCAAGATGGCCGCCTTTCCCTCAGCCTCCAAGACAAAGACTTATATTGGATAGACCACTTGGGGAAGGTAGTCACAACCTGGGAGGAGCTGAAGCCTGCATTTCTCCCCAAATTCTACCCTCTCGGTCATTTAAAGCAGATGCGTGCCCATATCTCCAGTTTCTGTCAGCAACCCCACGAAACTATCCATGAAGCGTGGGAAAGATTCAAAGATCTTCAGGAGACGTGTCCCCACCATGAGATCCCAAAGACCAGTCTTGTACAACACTTCTTTGGTGGGCTCACACTGGAGAGCCAAAAGCTCGTTGATGTCACTTGCGACGGCTCCCACTTTAACAAGGATGAGGATGTGGTGTGGAACATCTTTGAGGAAATGGCTAAAGGAGATGCGGTTCAATCCTCGTCATGCGTGTACCGAAGACAGATATAAGATCACCAACCTAAGCATCATCGGGAGCCACCTGTCCAAGGTAGGCATCATCGAGAAGAGGTCGTAGGACCTTGAAAAATTATCGGTGATTGAGAAAAGGACAGGGGCTTGGAAAAGCTCGACCTGATTTCCCAGCAGCTGGAGCAGCTCGTTCAAACCCTAAACGCCAACATGTGCAACTCTGTGTCTGCCACTACCGATCCGTCTGCTGAGAAGAAGGAGCCTTCACTACAACAAACACCCCAGCCGACTCCACCGCAACCCCAACCTATTCAGCATGTGTATTGCGTGCAGGTTTCGGAGCAGCCCCCACAGCCTCAAATACAAATGATTGTATGTCAGCCAGAGTCCCAGGCAGCTTACTCTGAGCAGTTCTCTCCACCCCCACCACTGATCCAGGAAATCAATGGTGTATGGAATAATGAAGCGCATCTGACCCGTCCTCAGGGACATTCTCTGGGTCAGAACATGGGAAACATGCCCTATCACCATCAACAATAGGGTGGGAGACTCTTCCAGCCCTCGTATCAGAATCAATCTTCGTCTCAGGGTAACACCTGGAGGCAGAATTATCAGAATGGTCCTCAGTAGTCCGGATATCATGGTAAGGATATCATTAGCAACCGACTGCCCAGTTTCATCAGCAGAACTCTCAGTATTCCTCCAATCCTCCTCCTCACTAGTTCTCACAGGGATACCAGTCACAGACTCACCTTTCATATCCGCACCCTAGGCCCCATCAGGGGGATTCTTATGAGATTGTGCCGATTAACTGGGCCCTTGCCCGCCTCGAACAATTGATGAAGAACATGGCTAAGATGAACTAAAAGATCAACAACTTGACGGCTGCGAAAACAACCATCCCTGCTCATGTGGAAGCCAATCCGAGCAATTTTTGATGCAAGGAGCAGGTAGTCGGTGGTGTCCAACCCGATTCAGGTGAATTCAATTGTTTTTTTATCTAATCCAGTTACACTCAGGAGCGGTAGGACACTCTCACCATCGGTGACGGCAAAAGGAAAGCATCATGCATCTGATGGGGAATCGTCGGTTCAACCAACGCAAGGGCCAAGAAGTATTTTTGGAGCAGCATCACCAACCAGAAAATCACAAAAAAATGAAGAAAATAACAAAACACAAAAAGATAGCAACAACTTCGGCGGAGATAGGCCAACATTGGAGACGTCTGCTCCTGCCCGAGAACTTGCTCCTGACATGAGGAATCCTACACCTGCAGCGAGTCCAACGCCAGCACCAGAAGCCGAGCCGGCAGTTTTTGGTCCATACATTGTAGATGATTCCATTCCCTTTTCCCATCTGCCTGTAGAAAACAATATGGACAATATTTTGAATGACATTGTTGGAGATTCTGTAAATATTCCTTTCCCAGAAGCAATGAAAAAACACAAAAATTGAAAAATCTGAAAAATACTTTGTCTGATCCTGCCATCATTAAGATTATTCAAAATCTAGTATTGAACATGCCATTGATGAAAGCTCTTGAGTACATGCCCGTCATGAAGAAAGGATTGAAAGATGTATGCACAACTAGGCATAGGCCTCACCCTCATAACTCCAGAAATAAGGGTGGCAAGTCCGAAAAGCACATCCTCACAATGTCCACATTTAATTCCATCAGCAACCTCCCGGATAAGAAGCCTGATATGGGAGAACCTCTTGTTCGTTGCCAGATGTTCAATCAGGAGTTTGAACACACATTGCTCAACAGCGGGTCTTCTATCAACCTGATGCCAGCCTCACTGCTTATAGAATTCAGGCTAGGACCGTTCAAACCTACAAAGATGATTCTACAGTTCGCAGACAAATCAGTTAAGAGGTCTAGGGGCCTGTTGGAGGATGTAATAGTTATGGTTCAGGGGGAAGCAGTTTCCGACCGATTTTGTTGTACTAGATATGGAAATCCCTGCTCCATTGCTCCTGACCCCAGTAATACTTGGACGACCATTCCTGCGAACGTCGAACACAGTGGTGAATTATGGGACTGGAGAAATTACTTTTGGCACTGGCAATGAAACAATCAAAGTAGAGACACTGTCCGACGCAGCACCACCAGAAAGAACATCTGCATCAAGCGCAAGGGTAATTGAGTATTTTGATCACTGTGACTTTCTGGAAGAAATTCGAGACACCAACTTATTCTTGGATGACAATGAGATCCATGAACTCCTCTACCCCGAGGGGGGATTGGCGACCGCAGTCGAATTTCCCCTTATCGATTAGGATGATGTACTTGCTGACACGCTGAATGAGACTTCCGTGGGGGTGATGTGTCTTCAAGACCAAGATCAAATTATTGAAGAATCTTATGATGAAGAGGAAGTTATTGAAACATTCTGCAAAGACTTGAATGAGGAGGTAGAACAGAGCATGGTGGACACCAAACAGATGAAAGAATCACCACCAGAATTAATAGTTGAAATCACTTTTATAGCAGCTCCGATTCTGCCAGAGTTGAAACCCCTGCCCTCCAATATGAAATATGCCTTTCTTGCAGGAGAACCTAACAAGTACCCAGTCATTATCAATGTGCATCTGACCACAGACTAAGAATCTCGTCTAATGGAGGTTCTTGAACGCTACCGCAGGGCAATAGGATGGAGAACTTCATATCTCCATGGATCAATCCATCTTTGTGCTCGCATCGCATTTTTCTGAAAGAAGATTGCAAACCCTCTCAAGAACTTCAGATAAGACTCAATCCTAATCCGTGGGAGGTTGTTACGAAAGAAATCCAGAAATGGTGTGATGCGGGATTCATTTATCCCATCTCCGTCAGCAAATGGGTGAGCCCTCTACATGTAGTGCCGAAGAAATCAGGGATCACCATCATAAAGAATGACAAAGGAGAGGAGATCGCACCAGAGTACCCACTTCTTGGTGAGTGTGCGTGGATTACAGAAGACTTGATCTCGCCACCAAGAAGGACTACTTTCCTTTACCCTTCATGACTGATCTTGGAAAGATTAGCCGCGAAGGAATACTTTTGCTTCTTGGATGGATACTCTAGATATAATCAAGTTGCTTTTGCTCCTGAAGACCAAGAGAAGACCACGTTCACCTGTCCTTATGGTACGTACGCCTTCAGACGGATGCCGTTTGGGTTTTGCAACGCCCCAGCCACATTTCAAAGGTATATGCTAGCAGTTTTTCCAACTTGGTTGGCAACTTCCTTGAGGTCTTTATGGATGATTTTTCAGTCTACGAGGACTTATTCGATCAATGTCTGGATTATTTAGACCGAGTCTTATGGAGGTGCTGCGAAGTAAATCTGGTTCTCTCGTGGGAAAAGAGCAACTTCATGGTGACCGAAGGAATTGTGCTGGGTCACGTTGTTTCTAAACGTGGCATGGAGGTTGGCTCAGCCAAGGTGGAGGTGATTTGTAAATTTGAACCACCTACAACAATCAAGCAAGTCAGGTTGTTCTTGGTCCATGTCTATTTTTAGCGACAATTCATCAAAGATTTCAGTAAATTGGCCAGACCTTTGACTGAGTTGCTCGACAAGGAAAATGAATTCATTGTGGATGATCGTGTGCTCCTTGCCTTCAATCAGCTGAAAGAACACATCACTTAGGCCCCTGTCCTATAGCCACCAATCTGGACTCAACCTTTTGAGATAATGACCGATGCGTCAGACTATGCCGTTGGTGTTGTGCTTGGACAAAGGAAAGATAACGTACCATTTGCAATTCACTACGCTGGTCGAATGCTCGATGAAGCCCAGCAAAACTACACAGTCACTGTAAAGGAGCTGCTAGCGGTAGTCTTTGCCTTAGAAAAGTTCAGATCCTATCTTCTCAGATCCAAAGTTATCATCTACACTGACCATTCTGCCATCCGGTATCTACAACAAAAGAAGGACTCCAAACAACCTCTTATTCAGTGGATCCTTCTCCTCCAGGAATTTAACCTTGAAATAAGAGATAAATCTGGGGTAAAGAATGTGGTGGCCGATCATTTATCGAGGCTTCCTGAACCAGAATCTCCTGAGCTAAGCCTGCAACCAATCACAGAGACCTTTCCAGACGAGGCAATTTTTTTAGTCACCTCGCTTCCATGGTATGCAGACATTGTGAATTATGTCGTGACCAAGAGAATATGACAGGATTGGCCGAAGTTGAAAATAGACAAATTCTTGTCTAAAATACATTTCTACAAGTGTGAGGATCCATACCTATTTCGAGAGGGGGCAGACTATATCTGGAGGAGGTGCATTCCTCAAGAGGAAGTTCCAAGTGTTCTCGCCTTGTATACAGATCAAGATTCTGGAGGATATCATGTAGGCAGATGCACGACAACAAAAGTGAAGGATGTGGAATTATCCTCAAGCGCATCACGGAAGCGTAATCGTCGTATCGGATACAACGAAGAACGACTAGTCGTACTAGTAGTTCTGTGTAGCGGAATTTAAAATTTTTTCATGGGATGAAACCACATGATTCAAGAACGATTCTCGGATCGTTTCATCTATAACCACTACAAGTATAAAAGAATACCTCTTGAAGCGTGGTTGATCGAGTCTCTAAAGAAAGAGACCTCGTGTCTCAAGTCCAATCGTCGGTGAGACCGCTTGCGAGCGCGGGGATGAACCAAATAGTCCTCGCAATCCAAGAAGATGATCCAAGCACGGTTGCTCCTCATCTCATCGTATGAGATCAAACGTCTCCTTCGCGAGCGTAGCACTCCAAGAAGACGAAGAATCGAAGAACGTCGAAGCAGCGGCGTGGTGGAGAAAGCGTCGACGAGAACCTCTCCTCTAGGGTTTGATGGTCGGCCACCAAATAGAGGGAGAGAGGGCTGTCGTGTATAAAGAAAGAGAAAGAGAGAGAGCTTCAATATATTGCATATACTTAGATAGCATGGTATGCCTCTCTATTTATAGGGGTTTTGAGATCCATGGATCTCAATCCATGGGACAAATAAAATCAATGGATGAAATTGATTTATGTATAATCCAATGGTCAAGATTGTTGTTGGTAAAACCAACAAATTTAGATTAAAATATATTTGACAAAATCAAATATAAATCAATCCTAAATTACACCAATAAATAAGGAGAGAAGATTACAAAGAAGATCATGCCACCCCATGAAATAGGGTGGACGGCCACCCATTCCATATAGGAATTGGGTGCCGCCCATCCCTTTCCTAAATGGGGCAATCTTATGGATTTCCATGAGATTGCGTATCTCCTTGAATTTCTCTATTCTTTATTTCCAACAAATTTTGTAGGGATTTATTCACCAAAATAATTCACAATTAATGTTGGGAATACTGCAATCTTGACATTGGAAAATTGTGAATCATATTCACAACCCAAAACAACATATAATTTACATTGTCAATTAATTACACAATGTGTATCCAATACACATAATAATCAATCAACAAATATAAATTATAATTAGCTCTCTTTAATACATTATAAATCATATTAATAATATATTATGAATAACTGGATATTTCTATCCACATTATTCTTATCCATAATAATTAAATCACATTTAATTATATTGGATAATTTCTTCACACATCAAGATGATTAAATCACATTTAATCATTATTTCTTCATTGCTTAGATCTTATGGAATTATTCTCGAACCCTTCAACAATAATGAGATCTCTCCGCAGATACTTGAAGATAACGACAGGGCGATTGTATTGTTCCACGTTTAGTGACTTGGATGTTGAGATCATATCTCAAATCCAGATCCCGTGGACCTCCCACTGATGCTTGATCAAATCAAGACTGTAGACCTAATCTTCTCCTTGCATCTGAATCTCATTCAGATCAATGTCCAGCTCATGGACTAAGATTAGGTCACTTCTCTAATGAGAGGAGTCACTAAAATCCAAACCTGTTTCATCACTCCCTCGGAATGGAAGCGTCATGGTTATACAATCGTTTATGATCACATCACCCTCAGGTATTCCCAATACCTGTACATCCTGCATAATGGAAGACCTATGATCATTTTGAAGATAAAGATCACTTTTATACGGTCATCTTCAGGGTTTGATCATTAAGTTTCTCAATCTTGGTCACTGGGAATTGGTATAGATCATATGCTTTCCCAAAGCATATATCTTACCTTTCAAATTCATGTCATGCTTCCAAAGCATGACGACCATGCATGGTATTTGATCAGTCCCAGTACCTCATGGGTGAGCTCATGTCTCCCGGTTCACAAGTGAACCTGTATGATCCCTTTGAGAGATCGTATTACTCATATGTCCTTACATGCACACCATCTCGCCGGTGTATAGACCTTGATTAGGTCATCAACCTATTGGTCTGCCAAATGTACACACTCAGACATATAGCAACACATCTGTCTCCGGTCAGAGGATGCATGCCTATGCTATGACAATATTCAACATAGGTCTTTGGTTATCTCGATCTCGTTAAGTCAACCCACTGACTCAACTAACCTAACACCTCCGAATCACTATTCTCATGCAGAGGACCTGCATCAAGAGGTCAGCCAGATATCTGCCATCTGAGAGAGGATTGCCATCTCTACTCAGGCTGGAGATCATCACTTAACAATCATTTGACGATGCTTGATGAGTCCTCTATCTAACTACTTAAATATTCATCCAAGCGTCAGCCTCTATGATTCATTCGATGAATCAACAGATGTATGATCATCAAGTTGGCCATGGTACATAACCCTTATTGTACAGAGGGACCCTATAGTGCATTCATTCATTTAATCTAAGAAAGGGAGTGAAAAATAATCAATAACTTTCATTGATAATTCATTCATTACGATAACATTTATTGTAGAAATGGTTCGCCCGGGGCTTACATTGCTAACAATCTCCCACTAGCCCTTAGAACCATTCAGAAACAATACTTAAACCCATACTCATTACATGTTGGTCAAAAACCTTTTATGTCAGAGGTTTGGTAAGAGGATCAGCAACGTTGTCGGCAGAGGCCACCTTGGTGATGATGGTGTCACCACGCTTTTGTATCTCCCGAATGATGTGGTATTTCCTTTCCACGTGCTTGCTCTTCTGATACCATATGGGTTCCTTTGCCTGGGCAATGGCTCCCGTGTTATCGCAGAATGACGGGATGGGAGTATCAGAGGAAACTACGCCAAGCTCCAGGACGAACTTGCGCAACCACACTGCCTCCTTTGCAGCATCCGATGCGACAACATATTCGGCTTCTGTTGTTGAATCTGCAGTAGTGTCCTGCTTCTTGCTTCTCCAGCTCACAGCACCACCATTCAATAAGAACACAAAACCTGATGTCGACTTTCGATCATCTACATCCGATTGGAAGTCAGAATCTGTATATCCCAAGACTTGGAGATCACCATCTCCATAGACCAAGATGTAATCTTGCGTCCATCTTATATATTTGAATATGTTCTTTACTGCATTCCAGTGTTGCTCTCCATAGCAGGATTGGTAACGACTTACCACTCCCATTGCATGGCAGATATCTGGCCTAGTGCACATCATGGCATACATTAAGCTTCCTACAGCTGATGCATAAGGACATCCAGCCATGGCCTTCTTTTCGTCAACAGTTTGAGGAGCCATTCCTTTAGACAGGTGGATACCATGTCTTAAGGGTAGGAATCCTTTCTTAGAACTATCCATACGGAATTGTTCAAGAATCTTCTTAATGTATCCATGTTGTGACAATCCCAAAATCCTCTTTTCTCAGTTTCTGAACAACTTCAGGCCTAAGATGTAAGAGGCTTCTCCAAGATCTTTCATCTCAAAGGTATGGGATAGCCAAATCTTTACACTGGTCATCATCCCTGTATCATTCCCAATGATAAGGATGTCATCTACGTAAAGCACGATGAATACAATGGCGCTCCCACTAAGCTTCTTGTATACACAAGGTTCATCAAGATTTTGCACAAAAGCATAACTCTTTATGGTTTCGTCAAATCTGATGTTCCAGCTATGAGAAGCTTGCTTGAGCCCATAGATGGATTTCTTCAGCTTGCATACTTTGCCATCCTCAGTTATAAAAGCCCTGGGGCTGCTCCATGTAGATATCCTCCTCGAGGTATCCATTGAGGAAAGTTGTCTTGACGTCCATCTGCCAGATGTCGTAGTCAAGATATGCAGCTATAGATAGCAGTGTCCTTATGGATTTAAGCATAGCCACATGAGAGAATGTCTCATCGTAATCGATGCCTTCCCTCTGTGTGTAGCCCTTGGCTACGAGCTGTGCCTTGAAAGTCTCTACTTTCCCATCAGGTCCCCTCTTTCTCTTGAAGATCCATTTACACCCAATGGGTTTTACCCCTTTAGGTGGATCCTCTAGGGTCCATACACCATTCTTATGCATGGAGTCAATCTCAGACTTCATTGCCAGCATCCATCTATCCATGTCTTGATCCGCGAGTGCTTCATCAAATGAAGTAGGATCAATGTCAGTCTCACTTGACACATGGAATCCATACCTTTCAGGTGATGCAACCACCCTCAAACTCCTTCGAAGAGGTATGGGTGTTTCATTTTTATTTATCTCTTCAGTTTCTGGTCTTGGAGGCTCAGAATCCTCAAGGGATTCAATGAGTTCCTCTACTTCATTTTTGTCTTGACCTTTAAGGAAATCATCCTCCAGAAACTTCACATCTCTAGAGATAAAAACCTTTTTGGTCTCAGGGTCATAGAGCTGGTATCCAATACCATCTTTAACATACCCAATGAAGTAACATTCACGAGTGCGAGATTCTAGCTTACTTGCGTCCACGTTCTTCGCATGGACCAAGCAACCCCAAACCCTCAAGTGATTAACACTAGGTTTGGTTCCATAAGAGAGCTCATGAGGAGTCTTAGGCACAGATTTGCTAAGAATCTTATTCAGGATATATATTGCAGTCTCTACTGCATATCCCCAGAAACTAAGAGGTAAATGTGCTTTACTCATCATTGAACGGACCATGTCTATGATGGTCCTGTTGCGTCTTTCAGCAACACCATTAAGTTGGCGAGTTCCAGGAGGAGTGAGATTGGAAACAATTCCATTCTCCTTAAGGTATTCTTTGAATTCATCTGAGAGGTACTCGCCACCTCGATCAGATCAAATCCGCTTAATCTTCCTATCGGTTTGGTTCTCTACCAAAGCCTTGAACTCTTTGAACTTTTCAAAGGTTTCGGATTTATGACGTAATAGGAAGATAAACCCGTACCGCAAATGGTCGTCAATAAACGTCAAATAATATCGATGTCCATTTCGAGTCATGGTACTGTAGGGACCACATACATCGATATGTATTAGGTCAATAATACCTTCGCATCTTGTAACCTTGTTACAGAAAGGCATCCTAGTCATTTTACCTCGATTACAATGTTCACAAGTAGGCAAAGACTGAACCTGTAGAAAACCTAAAGGTCCATCCTTTATCAATCTGTTGATCCTATCAACAGACAAATGACCAAGCCTTTGATGCCAAATCATATTCGAATGATTTTTATTTTCCCTGGATCTCTTTGGGTTTTTACTAGTGGTTGTAACATTCATGACATTCTCATTAATGCATAATTCATAGAGTCCTCCAGAAGTTAAAATACCCTCTGCAATATATTTATCATAATGATTTATGACTAATTTATTACAGAACATGAATGAATATCCACTTCTAACTAGCTTAGATACAAATAACAAATTCCTTCTAACTTCAGGTACATAAAGACACTCTTTAAGTACTAGGACTCTACCACTAGATAATGATAGTCGACGTGTCCCGACGGCGACTGCTGTAACACTTGCATCAGATCCCATCTAGATGACTATCTCCCCTTCTTTATGACTTTTAGTTTCCTGAAACAAATGCAACAAATTGCATACATGAACAGAAGCACCAGAGTCTACAACCCAACTTCCTTCTCATCCAACGAGAAAGCTAGTTTCAATGATGAAAGTAGATTTCATACCTGTTGGGGCTTTACCTTTGTCTGACGACTTCAGGTATTCCGGGCAGTTACGCCTCCAGTGCCCCGGCTTTTTGCAGTGGTGACAGATGTTGGTTTTCTTCGAGGCCATTAGAGTGGATGCATTGGAAGAAGATCCAATACCTTGTCCCTTCTTCTTTCTCTTCTAGGCCGGGCCCTTCCGAGAACTTTGCTTCCGACCGTGTTTCCCTCTGACCTGTGCAACCATTGCACTGCCAGCGGGATCATCCTTCTTCATTACGTCTTCTGCAGACTTTAATGCACCAAGAAGACCAGCGCTTGTCAATTCCAGCTTGTTCATGTGGAATGACACTACAAAGTTATTGAAAGACTTGGGCAACGACAACAGAATGAAGTCAGCTTGCATGTCTGCATCCATGGTTGCCCCAAGAGTCTCCAGCTCCGACAAATACCCAAACATTTTGAGTACATGTTCACGGACCGAAGTACCTTCCTACATCTTGCAGCTAATGAGATCTTTCATAACATTGTACCACTGGGTGCGGTTAATGTCACCAAACATATTTTTCAGATTCTGCATTATCTCCTGATAAGTGCTCATCTCCACATGTTGCTTCTGCAGAATATTGGAGAGAGAACCCAGGATATAGCATCTAAACAAGACATGATTTTCATCATACTTGTCATTATATGCTTTTTCTTCCTTGGATTTAGGGTTCCCGTGCTTGTCCTCGAAGAGCACATAACTTATGCGCTCTGCAGAGAACAAGCTCCAAATTACGGATCCAATCCGAGTAATTTGGGCCGGTCAATTGGTTGACCGCAAGAAGCCTGCTAAGTGGGTTCAAGGACTTCATTTTCTGAAATTAAGAATGCACTATATTAGAACATATTAAACATATATTCATATTTATGATATTTGATTAAGGCATTTTAAATCAAATTGTTCTTATTCGGTCAACCTTGAAAGTTTATTCCCTTAATCACTTTCAAAGTAAGAGATATACTTACCATTATATCTCAAGCAAGAACTGGGATCTCCTCCTTATCTTTGTCATATCCCAATAATATGAGAACCTATGACTCCAATAAAGAGAAGCAGGAACACATTCTGTCTTGCAAGTCCAACTTAAATCTCCCAATTTGATCTTTAATACCCGGGCCCACCACCCCTAAGGTGTTGTTGACCCGTCTTTAATTGAACCAACCGTCAACAGGAATACAACTCACTATGCGCAATCAAATATCGCCCCAATAATATGAGGACCCGATATTGGGGTCACTACGAATACGTCCTTACTCTTTCGAGAAGCGACGAGCCCGATCCTGATGCGCTTGCATACAGGAGCTGTCACTTCAGACAGGCGTCTCCCACATGCAATCCCTGACGACGGAACCCTTCGCCTTGACGGGAGACCATGGATGTCACTTATGTGATCCTCCACCTCATATTCAATTTTTAATTAATTAGCATGAATCACATTCACATACTTAATTCTTCCAAGGGAAATGATAACTCTATTCATAATAGTATCTCAATTGGAGATAATCAATTTAATCATATTAAACTAATTATCAATCCAATTCAATCAACAAACTTGATTATTTTACTTGAATATTTATATATGGTAATATCTCAAAGTACGTTTTAATTCGAATTTTAATAATTAGAAAATACACCTTGATTTTCTCCGGCATTATACAGTCCCTACCCGCTGTCATGGCCAGTACCGACGAGACTGGGATGGACCACATACGTTGCAACCCGCAACCCCAATGCTCTTCGACTAGTCACCATATCCACCTCGGGAAAGCATAATGCCAGATATATCAATTTGTACTTGAGATGATCATCGGTTTTTCAACCGAAATTATACCATATAGTAATAATCAAAACAATTTTTATTATAAGGAAATTTGCTACACAAATTCCCAATCCTTTTCAAGCATCAAGTTTGATGATTGTGTTTCCAATTAAGATTTAGATTAAATCTAATCAATTAATTGGTTGAGGCCAAGTCAATTAAGTAAATAATAATCTTCCAATATTTCACAAATATTTTTCATGATTATTTCATGAAATTAACAATTAATTTCACTAATTGACAATCACTTGGTTCTAGATTAGGACTGCAATTTTAGTAGTGACACCTACTCACTAAAATTAACATATCTCAATCAATTTAAATCCAAATTAGACAAACTCAATTTTCACAGATTGATAACTTGATTTAGGACAGAAACCAAATGATGTTTCACGCATTTAGAGGAGGATCTGAACAGTAATTAACTCTTTAATCATGTTGAGATCTACAGTTCCCGCAACAGTGCATACATGTCCATTAAAACAACCATATCTCGAGCATACAAAATCCGATTTACACAAACTCAGATCCTATGCTTTCCTTATTTAAATAGGAACAAAATACAAGTAAATTAGTCTGCTTAAATATTTTAAACATGGCCGAAATTATTTACTAAACAGATTTGCGAAATCAAATGCGACAAAACATTCGCAACCTTAACGAAACCAAGTCGTCCTCAGTTTGTGAATCATATTCGAAACCGTCGACCTAAGGCTCTGATACCACTTGAAGGATATGGAATTATCCTCAAGATCATCACGAAAGCGTGATCTTCGTATCAGATACGACGAAGAACGACTAGTTGTACTAGTCGTTCTGTGTAGCGGAATTTAAAATTTTTCATGCGATGAAACCACATGATCCAAGAACGATTCTCAGATCGTTTCATCTATAACCAAAACAAGTATAAAAGAATACCTCTTGAGTAGTAGTTGATCGAGTCTCTAAAGAAAGAGACCTCCTGTCTCAAGTTCGATCATCGGTGAGACCGCTTGCGAGCGCGGGGATGAACCGCGTAGTCCTCGCAATCGAAGAAGATGATCCAAGCATGGTTGCTCCTGATCTCGTCGTACGAGATCGAACTTCTCCTTCGCGAGCGTAGCACTCCAAGAAGATGAATAATCGAAGAACGTCGAAGCAGCGGTGCGGTGGCGAAAGCGTCGACGAGAACCTCTCCTCTAGGGTTTGATGGTCGGCCACCAAATAGAGGGAGAGAGGGTTGTCGCGTATGAAGAGAGAGAGAGAGAGCTTCAATATATTGCATATCCTTAGAGAGCATGGTATGCCTCTCTATCTATAGGGTTTGTGGGATCCATGAATCTCAATCCATGGGACATATAAAATCAATGGATGAGATTGATTTATGTCTAATCCAATGATCAAGATTGTTGTTGGTAAAACCAACAAATTTAGGTTAAAATATATTTGACAAAATCAAATATAAATCAATCCTAAATTACACCAATAAATAAGGAGAGAAGATTACAAAGGAGATCATGCCTCCCCAAGAAATAGGGTGGACAACCACCCATTCCATATAGGAATTGGGTGTCGCCCATCCCTTTCCTAAATGGGGCAATCTTATGGATTTCCATGAGATTGCATATCTCCTTGAATTTCTCTATTATTTATTTCCAACAAATTTTGTTGGAATTTATTCACCAAAATAATTCACAATTAATTTTGGGAATATTGCAATCTTGACATTGGAAAATTGTGAATCATATTCACAACCCAAAACAACATATAATTTACATTGTTAATTAATTACACAATGTGTATGCAATACACATAATAATTAATCAACAAATATAAATTTTAATTATCTCTCTTTAATACATTATAAATCATATTTATAATATATTATGAATAATTGGATATTTCTATCCACATTATTCTTATCCATAATAATTAAATCACATTTAATTATATTGGATAATTTCTTCACACATCAAGATGATTAAATCACATTTAATCATTATTTCTTCATTGCTTAGATCTTATGGAATTATTCTCGAACCCTTCAAGAATAATGTGATCTCTGCGCAGATACTTGGAGATAAGGATAGTGCAATTGTATTGTTCCACGTATAGTGACTTAGATGTTGAGATCATATCTCAAATCCAGATATCATGGACCTCCCACTGATGCTTGATCAAATCAAGACTGTATACCTAATCTTCTCATTGCATCTGAATCTCATTCAGATCAATGTCCAGTTCATGGACTAAGATTAGGTCACTTCTCTAATGAGAGGAGTCACTAAAATCCAAATCTGTTTCGTCACTCCCTCGGAATGGAAGCGTCATGGTTATACAATCGTTTATGATCACATCACCCTCAGGTATTCCCAATACCTGTACATCCTGCATACTGGAAGACCTATGATCATTCTAAATATAAAGATCACTTTTATATTGTCATCTTCAGGGTTTGATCATTAAATTTCTCAATCTTGGTCACTGGGAATTGGTATAGATCATATGCTTTCCCAAAGCATATATCTTACCTTTCAAATTCATGTCATGCTTCCAAAGCATGACGACCATGCATGGAATTTGATCAGTCCCAATACCTCATGAGTGAGCTCATGTCTCCCGGTTCACAAGTGAACTTGTATGATCCCTTTGAGAGATCGTATTACTCATATGTCCTTACATGCACCCCAGCTCGCCGGTGTATAGACCTTGGTTAGATCATCAACATATTGGTTTGCCAAATATACACACTCAGACATATAGCAACACATCTGTCTCCGGTCAGAGGATGCATGCCTATGCTATGACAGTATTCAACATAGGTCTTTGGTTATCTCGATCTCGTTAAGTCAACCCATTGACTCAACTAACCTAACACCTCCGAATCACTATTCCCATGTAGAGGACCTGCATTAAGAGCTCAGTCAGATATCATCCATCTGAGAGAGGATTGCCATCTCCTGCTCAGGCTGGAGATCATCACTTAACAATCATTTGACGATGCTTGGTGAGTCCTCTATCTAACTCCTTAGATATTCATCCAAGCATCAACCTCTATGATTCATTCTATGAATCAACAGCTGTATGATCATCAAGTTGGCCATGGTACATAACCCTTATTGTACAGAGGGAACCTATAGTGCATTCATTCATTTAATCTCAGAAAGAGAGTGAAAAATAATCAATAACTTTCATTGATAATTCATTCATTACAATAACATGTATTGTAGAAATGGTTCCCTCGGGGCTCACATTGCTAACAAAAACTTCTTCAGAGTGGACTCTGGTGGCCTACACTATTCAAAGATGCAGAAGATTATCTCAAATACTGCACTGACTGTCAGAAGATGGGAGTAACCATAGGAATGAGAGACACGATGCCTCTGAAATTCATTCAGATATCAGACGTCTTCGACACCTGGGGCATCGACTTTGTGGGCCCATTTCCCAATAGCCAGGGTTATGAATATGTTATGCTTGCTATCGACTATGTAAGTTGCTGGGTGGAGGATATCCTCACCTGAACCGTTGATAGTTGATTGTCTGTTGATTTTTAAGAGATCACATCATAGCACGATTCGGGATCCCCAAGATTCTACTATTTGACGGGGGTAGTCATTCATAAACAGAGAGGTGAAGAAGCTAACTCAAGAATTCTACATTGAACATCGTGTTGCTTCACCTTACTACCCGCAGTCTAATGGCTTAGCTGAATGTTCAAACAAGGAGATCAAGACAATTCTACAGAAGCTTGTGCGTCCAGATCGCAAGAACTGGTCTCAGCTGCTTGATTCAATTCTTTGGGCTTACAGAACCACGTATAAGTCACCCTGGGGAATGTCTCCCTACCTCCTGGTGTATGGCAAGCCATGTCATCTGCCCATTGAATTGATTCATAAATCTTTATGGGCCATCAACATCTGTAATTTGGATTCTGAGAAAGCCGAGAAGAATCAAAAATTGGATATGAACAGATTATTGGAATTCAAAGACTATGCATATGACAACAACCTAATGTACAAGGAGAAGGTCAAAATAGGGCATGACAAGCATATTTGCCGTAAGTCCTTCGAGCTAGGTTAGAAGATGTGGTTGTTTGATGCAAAATTAAAGATCTTTCTAGGTAAATTAAAGAGAAAGTGGATTGATATCTAGTTTGTCAACTGACGCACAACCATTTGTATTAAATTGACAGCTTCTGAAGCCTTACCTTGAACATGATACATTCATGTCTGTCGTTGACTCTATTCAAGTAATCTATAAGGATGAACTTGATAGTTTCGAAGCGGCAGTAGAAGACAAAGTAGAACAAAACATTTTTGAATGATGTTTCTTTTTCCTTTCTTCTTTTCCTTCATTTCTCCCCCATTCTACCGATAAGATGTCATCCCCGTCATCATTGCTACACTTAGGATGTACTTTATCCTAAGTGTAGGGGGGATGTACATACCAAGCTGTTCATATTCCGTCTTCTGATCTCTTTTCTTCTTTTATTCTTTTATTCTTTTCTTCTTTTCCTTTTCTATATTCTTTCTCTACCAAAAAAGGTGTCGCCCTTTTTGTCAGGCTTCTATACTGAGGACGTACTTTGTCCTAAGTATAGGGGGGTGTGCTCCCTGATTTCTTCTATTCTTTGATCCTCTCCATTGTCTCCTCTTCTTGTCTATACTTAGGGATATCTTACCCTAAGTATAGGGGGAGACAATATGAATACGATATATTCATTCCCACCCTTGACCCTCCCTGCTTTGTGTACAGTCTGCTATACTTAAGATTATTTGATCCTAAGTATAGAGGGGACGATCAACTTCTCATTCGTTCATCCATTTATTCATTCATTCGTTTCTTCTTTAGATTTTCCTATACTCAGTACGAGTTATGTCTTCTCTTTTTCTCTCTGATCTATGAGGACATAGCTCAAGCTAAGTATAGGGGGGTCACATATACTTCGTATATACTTTAGATATAACTCGTACTTTCGTATTTTTATTAATAATTATGACTAATTACACTTATAAATATCATTAAAAATCTTAATAAAAAGATGTGATTATTCCTCGAATTATTTTTATACTTACTGATTAATAAATCATGTGAAAATATTTTTTGTAAAATGTTTGAAAAATAGTTTGAAAAATCTTTTGAAAACTATTTGGAAAATGTTTTGTTACATGTTTTCAACCTTTGTAAAATATTTTATTTTGTAAAATTTATTTTCTTTGTGTGAAATAAAAATGTTTGAAAAACTATTTGCAAATGTTTGGAAAATGGTTGCAAGATATTTGAAAAATCAATATATACTGTTTGAAAAACCTTTGCAAAATGATTTTCAAATTTGTGTACATGTTTGGAAAAATTATTTGTAAAAAATTATTTTGGACTATATTTTTCAAAATTTTTTTGAAAAACCTTTTCAAATAAGTTTGAGGAATATATACCTCTCACCTAAAATTCTTTATGTATATATATATATATAAAACTGACCACTTACCCTTTGAAAAATTCTTAATTCTTGTAAATATGAGAGACATCCTTGTGTAAATATTTGTACCTAGTTTTTGGACAAAACATTTTGTTTTCAAAAATCCCAAAAAAATTTTCAAAATTAAAATACCAAAAACATTTGAAAAACCTTTTGAAAATACAAAATATGCATATGCATCGTCTTTTCAAAAAAATCCATAAAAAGTTCTAAATATATTGAAAGTGGCATCACAAAAATATTTTCTGCATTCTGCATAGCATTTGCATAGCACGGGCATTTTTTCGGATTGATTTTGATAGTTGAAAGATCTAAGTAAAATCCAAAGATGGGAGCTTTGTTGGACCTTCAAATCTACCTAATTAACAAGAACCTTATAGGAGATGGAATTGAGGTACTTCAGGTCTATTAACTTAATTCTTTGAGGATCATGAGACTTGGTTCAATGGATTCTTGACTGCCAAAGTAGAGTATTTCAGAGCACATGCATGACTCTTGTCGATAATGACCTAACTTGGACACCTGCACCTTTCACTTGGCTCAACTCAGTTTGAGTTGTGAGGGGCTTTGATTTGCCGATATGAGACGCACACAAGTGGGAAACATTTGTCCTCCTCTAGGGAGGGAAGTGCACCCCAACCTGTCTGGTGATGATGAGTTTTGAAGAAAGGAGAGTGTGGGTTGAAATAAATCTTCAAAGGAGGGATAGTCTACTAGCTCAAGAGGAAAAACTCCTTATGTAAATGCTGCGGTGAATAGTATTTCGAAAGAAAAAAAGCAAAAAGAAAAAAACTCCAAAATAGTGGACAGGCCTTTACAAAAATAAAAAATGCCTGCCGGAGTGTATATATTTGTATAGTCAATAAGCAAGCTTGATCTTCAAAGTCAAATCACGTGAGTCTGCAGCAGGATGACTTGACTACACTAGTCTTACATCCCAGGATAGGTAGCTACACTGGCTACCATCATTCTTCTCTTCACCCCTCCTCTTGAGCTGGTTGTCACTTGAACTTAGAAGGGAATACCCTGCTCCTCGAGGAATGAGTTATTGAATTGGGGAATCAGTGGGTTGTCTTATTGGAGAATTCAGTCTCTTTATCATTTCAGATGTGGAGAGTGATGACCCGAAAAATCCAACGAGCGACTAAGGGAGATAAATAACTCAGGTTGTTGTGACCTTAATCACTCGCAAATCCGTCAATCAAGAAAAAGATAGGGAACCACCAAACAGGGGATAAAACAATCAAAATCAGATAGCGATCCTCGCTATTTTTATTAACCTGGTATAGCGACCAGGGTTGAACTTAAGGAGCACGGGGTGGCCGAGACAACCTACGAAGTAGTCAAAGTCGAAAAATAAAGAAGAAAATGTTTTTGGTAGATTTTTATGATTTTTAAATGTTTTTGTGTTTTTGATTATATAAGAAAAAGGGGAAATAAGAAAATACAACAATTTATTAAAGCACTCAAAAATACCTAGAAAATTCAAACAAATTTTTTTTTATGTTTTTAATATTTTGAAGTGTTTTTTGTGAATTTGTCAAAAATTTTCAATTTTTATTTGATTTTATAAAATTCAAGAAAGATGAAAAATATGGGCTACTATGCATCCAGACTTGAAAGATCAATTAAAAATGTTTAATTGATCTATAAAAGTCTGGAGGCAATTTTTATGAAAAATATATGTAAAAACTAAACTATTGAAAAAGAGTTTGCATTTTTCTGAATTTTATAGAATTTTTAATAAATTTTATATGCTTTTTAGGGTTTTTCAATTTTTAGGGTTTTATAAATCCAAATAGCACAAAAATTTGACAGAAGCTAAAATACACTAAGACTAACTATCCCTAATTTTTTAGAATTTTAGACAAATTTTTATATTTGTCTTTGATTTTCTTTTTCAAACAGAAACAAAAATGCGTATTTTTTTAAATAACAAATACCTCGAAAATGTCCCAAAAATTTAGGGAAATTTTTAAACAGTGGCAGGAGACACGTATCCAAATTTCACCTAATTTGGATTTAATTTGATATTTTATTCAATAAAAACAAGGCACACAACAAGCAGGAACCTAAATGCAAAGAAATATATTTCCAAGGGCCAAACAATAACACGTGAAAAGCTCATGGGCCTAACTTGAAAAAAGCCCAAAACAACACGTGCATCTCAGGTGATTCAGACACAGAGGGGTATAAATGCAATTCCTATTTAAAAAGATTCGATCAATAACACACAAGAACCACAAGACTAAATGTGCAAAAAACCCAAATCCTCACGTGTCGACGCACGTGGCTCACATAAACAAGGACTAAATTGCAAATACTAAAAAGTCTAAGGTCCTAACTGCAATTGTTCCAAAATAAAAACAACGTACCAAACTAATTACAGGAATAACTAGCAATATTAAACGATAGGGGCCTAAGGGAAATTACCCCCTTATTATGATCTGATGGATAAGGAAGCGCCACGTGGAAATCGAATGGCTATGAACAGGAGACGCCGCTTCGTCGATGATCGGTCCGGATCAAAACCCTGATGGATCTGACAGTGTAGATCTCGCGTGAACGGACGGTCTGGATCAGAACTGGAGCGGAGGGGATGATCGGATGATAGCTGGAGGTCCTGGAAGAACTCGACTCTGGCGAACTTTGCCGGCTCGCTCCGTGTGCACGGGACCTCCTCCTGGGCTGCTGAGCAGCGGAGAAGGACGCTCAGACTCTTCCGCAGCTGGTGGGCACCTCCGATGAGGTCGAGAAGCCCCGGGGAGCTCCGGCGACAGCGGAGGAGCCAAGCTCTTATGCTTGAACGTGCATACTCTCATATGTGTCTCGTTGACCTGCAAAATGGCACAGGACGAACGCTGGGTCGAGGGCAAAGTGCATCGATCTGTCAGGGGGTGAAATGGATGATCAGAAGGGGGCGGAGCGGTGTCTTCCGTGAAGCAGCGGCGTAGGAGACTCGATTCTTGGTTCCGGGGCGAACCAAGGTAAACGGAGGGGCATAGAACGTGGGTAGGAGTCTCGTGAAGATGAATCAGGGGTCTGATGATCGAATGGGTGACTGAGATGGTGTGAATTGGCCAGCGACTGCCGGCAGCGCAAATTGGGCGTAACTGGAAATTAGGCTAATCTAGAAGGTGTCGAAGCTACTTGATAGCTGAAGTCGACTGTGGATGAGCTGGCGGAGCTCTGGGGGTCTTTGCCTCAAGGATTCGTCGGGGTTCGAGGCTCGGCACACTTCGCTGCGGCGCATGGTGAAAGAGCTCGCCGGATTAGTGGCTGGGGACACCTCCTCCTCACTACGACACCGCCCTCGGATAGCTGTCACTCTACGGAGGGTGACAGAGGTCATGGGATGGAAGGGTGGAGCCAAAGATGGCGTGGAATGTGCGGCGGAGGAAATCCTTTATAGTGCTAGGGGTCCGTCAAAATGGAGATCGGGCGAGATGATCGGAGCTCGGATCCCTAAAGGGATGATCGGGCGAGGATTAGGGATGATTCAAGAATAATCGGGGCCTGGGGTTTCGGTTGATGGTGATCGGATCAATGCGTGAAAAATAGGAGAAATCGGGTCGGGGTGCAAGATCCGTCCTGGGTGGTCCTGGGGGGAGATTTGACCGGGGGTCAACAATCCCCCGTCGACCAATGAAATAATTCCATTTATTAATTATTTAGAAATTTAATTAAAAATAGTAGATGATTTTATTTTAAAAACTTTTAAACATGAAAAATGTTTATTTATTTTCAAAGTATTTTTTGGTGATTTAGTTATTTTTTTGAAAAATAAATAACGTATTTACATTATATTATTATTATATATAGGTATATATACATATGTATTTTTTATTTTTATTTTTAATTGTTTATTTTTATACAATTATTTCAAATTTATATTTTATTTATATACAACATAAAATTTGGAATAATAGGGTATTTTTATTTTATTTTTATGAGTTATTTACATGGGTTAAATAATTAGGTTTATATACATATGTCATGGTATATATACAAGGGGGAAAGAGATTTTTATTTTCTTTTTATTTTTCTGATTTTTATTTTAGTTTTATTTTTACAAATATATACAAAATATGAGAAACACTTTTTAATTTTTATTTTGAGGAAAATAAATTTATTTATATACATGGGGTTATGTACACACATAATTGACCTTATCTCTCTCTACTTGGGTTCTTTTGCGGTCAGACCCATGCTGAGCCCTCCCTTGGGATTAGTCACTCAATATTTATTCTAAATATTTCCCTCTTTTTTGTGTTTCTTTATTCCTTTATTTTTCATCCAAAAACATGATAATTATGCATATTTACATGATGCATGTGTGTTGGCAACTTATGATATTTACACACATTTACCTGATATTTGGCTAAGGTTTCTAGATAAATTAAAGGAATAAAGAGTAATGAATTGGGATTCATCAGAGAGCCACCGACACTTATATTGTACAAGTCAGATTCATAGTCATAAGGGTTCGTGTATGAGTTGAAGTATTATGACCCTGCTATTGAGGAGACTTGAGCAGAGTTTATGGATTCTCGATTGCTGTTGGATTTCAAATCTGGTTCTCATTAAGGTTCTGCCCACACTAAAATTCCAAAGGTCCGATTAAGCTCCAAACTTTGATTTTGTGAAGCCAAGTTCGATAATTAAACTAAATCCAATTTTCTTCTTTTTTTTCTTTGCTTTCCTTTTCTGCACTTATTGCACAAAGTGTTTGCTAGGGACTAGCAAAGGCAAGTACATGGTGATGATGAATCTTTGTTTCATCATCTTTATTCTACCATTTTGGCCTTAAAAACCCTAGTAAATGCGTGTAAATAGCGTTAATTTAGGCTTTTTATCATCCACGCATCATTGTATAAATATTATATAAAATACGTATTTTAAAGCCAAAATTATAGAATAAAGAAAAGAAAAGAAAAAGAATAAAATATTACAAATATTTTATGATCCGAAACCCCGAGATCTAGGCATCTTTATGTCTAGATTGACAAGGAATAAAGTAGGGGGAGATAAGGGCCAAAATACAATAAAGATTTCTTTTATTTAATTCATTCTTTATTCATTTTCGGACCTATTTTTTTTCACTTTTTATAATTCAAATAAAGAAACTTTGAACATGAAAGTTGTAGATAATTAAATAAAGAAAAATATAAAATTGATTTCATACAAAAATAATATAATATACAGATAAAAAGTTATACTCAGAATAAGTTTTTAGAAACCCAACTTCCTAGACCTATATCTATCAAATAAAAAGTCGAAATGTATCTACCAAAATCACCTTTAATTGTATATAACTTTTAATAATCTATTTAATGAAGGTGATTTCATATTTTTCAGAGTTACTGTTTGAAAGTTGAGTTTTGGACCCCTATTGTATAGCTATACTGATTAAAATATTGATTTTATTTATTATACATTATTTTCATAAATTTATATTTTTATAATTTTGTAAATAATATTTATAATACATATATAAATTAAAACTGGAATAAAAATACAAAGAAAACACAAACATAAAATACTTGTATATAATACATAGATGAAATACCTATAACTATACATATATAAATAATACATCTTTTTATTTAATTGTACAAAATACTTCCAAAAAATAAAATAAAAATATATTTAAGTTTACAAAATAAAGTTATAAATTATAAAATCATAAACAAATTAATCAAAGTAAATCTACAAGATAAAAATAAAATATTAAAATATATAGATGAATATACCTGTATATGACCCATAAAAGATAACTAGTAATTCTATACCTCAAAAAAATAAATAAAAATCACAATAAAATACTTTAGAAAATAACAAATATTTTTCATTTCATAACCTAAAATTAATAAAATCGTTACTATTTTTAATCAAATTAACAAACATTTTTTCCAAGGAATTTTCTGGTTGGTCCACGTGGACCAACCAGAAGCCTCCGTTGGTTGACCTCAGTCAACTCTCTGACCGAGGTCTGGCACCTGTCAGACTGTGGTTTTTGACCTGTTTCGCGAATTTCTCGAGGTCGCGTCTTGCACCATTTCACCTAGGTCTCTTCTTGACTTTTGCTCCCCTATTTATTGAGGATACACGGCCAAGCGTTATCTCGATTCTAGGATCACTGACGTGCCCCAGATCCATTGTTCTTCGAGCCGCTACGCCAACTCATTCAAAAAGACCCCCGACTTTCCTTTGTCGATTGATCACACTTCCACCTCTCAATCTCATACATAGGTCTTCAGCGACCCTCCTGGGGACAGCAGGAACTGGTTGCGCCCATTGGGAGGTCAAGGAGGTGTCAAATCGAGTTAGATCTAATCACCAGTGCTAGTCATCGAAGTTTCCCCTCAGTGAGTTTTCTTCTTTGTTTTTCTTCATGCTCTTTCACATCGTTAGGATATCAGTAATCCAATCTCAATTTTTACCATTGATCTGATCTAAAAGAAACGCAAAACGCTCTAGATCGTTTCCCAGTCGTGCACCGCAATCGCCGACCATCATGAATCACGTCATCTGTTCATTTCCACCTCCCTGTGAGGCCGAGGCAACTTGCCCTAGACCCTTTCACCTATTTTGTGCAAGTCCTGGTACCAAGGAATCACTTGGTGCTCATTTTGAGCGCTTACCGGGGCTCCTGGAGCTCGCTAGCTCTGTCGCCTTCACAAGCGCACTCCGGGACACGCCGGTGACTTTTGGAGCTTCTAGTCAGCTGAGGACCGCACCTAGATAATTCACGGATATTTTGGGACTTCAAAGCTCACCGGAGAATGGAGATCGAGGTCTGGGAAGCTCGCCCCGCCGGTGCTGCTTCCCAATTCATCCTCCGCCCTCCAGCACCGTCGGATCTGGCTGGATCATCCAGGAGTACAGGAGCTGTTGGATTTGCTACGATGCACGTCGTCTGATCTTTATCAAGGATCTAATCCTAATCGTCTTCAGCAAATCGACATCGAGCCACCGAAGCGTGCTGTGTTAAGTCAATCCCTGCACGTCGTTCGATCCACAACGTTTGGGAATTTTGCACTCTGACCCTCGTAATTTTTGTATTAAAATATTCAAACTCAAACTTTCCTCTGCTGTTCTTTTTATTTTGTAATATTTTCACGTTAGCCCCTGAGGTTTTGGTTAATTGATATTTAATCCCTGTCCACGTCACCACACCTGCTTGGCGCACGCGAGCGTGGGAATTTTACATCAAGACCCTCGTTTCTTTTGTAATTTATAATTATTCTCAAAACATTTTAATGTAGTGTAATATTTTCGGTAATTTTCTAGTTTAGCCCCCATATTCTAAATATTATGATTTTATCTCTACCAGGCACACGTGTCAATGCACGTGGGCTTGGAATTTTTGCAGAGATACGCCTGGAATTTTGTTGATTTCTGCTTGGTCCAGAAATATTTTCATTGACTTATATCTTTCTGGAAAATTTACAACTCGGTCACTGGACTTTTGCTTATTTATAGAAATGCCCCTGCTAGTAGTGTAGTTTCTCTTTGTTGATTGTATTTATTTCATGCATCTATAAAATCCTAAACAATCCCAGAAAAACAGCATAAGTGCCTGCTGCATTGCTCTATCACGCCATATTTTTATTTTGCATATTTGACTCAATTTAATATTTATCAAAATTCAAAACACACATTTTCTTCACTGTTTGCATTAAAAAATACATAAAAATTATAAAATGTTTTTGAAAAAATCTAAAAAATTTGTATTGTGTGTGTTTTTGCATCTTTTACCTTCAGACCAAAAATCACTAAAAATATAAAAGAAAACTCATAAAAATAGAAAAACTCTTAAAACCTTCATAAAAATTTATAAAATTTATAAAAAAATCTAAAAAAATTGTATTTTTTGTTCCTAAGCTTTCTCTATTGCATTATCTGTAGTTTTAAATTAATTTGGAGAATTTTTGACCATGTTTGATATTTTTCATCTCCATTTTAATTTCGTCTATTAATTCTATTCATTGTATTGAGTATTATTGACTTTAAAAATACCCAAAAATAAAAAAATATAGAAAAATTACAAAAATACTAGAAAAATGTAAAAAGCACAAAAACATTTTATTTCCTGTATTTTGGCCATTTTCCCTATTTATATATCTATCTCTTCTCTCTTCTATATATATCTTATATAATTTTATATCCTTCTTAAAAGAAAAATATAAAATATAAAAAAGAAAATACAAAAATAGAAAATTAAAACTCAAAATAAAAAATATAAAATAAAAAAATAAAATAAAAAAACTATAAAATTTAAAACCCACAAAAAAGTGTCAACTTGGATAAGTATCAGAAAGGACATTGGGTGCTTGATTTTCGTCTTGCCTGCTTTACACCTTTACTTCCTGTATTCTACCCCTACTTGCTTGCCACTATACATTCTTAGTAGGGTATAATAAATTTTAACTCTTGCTCTTAACTGCTTAATTATTTATGCGGGTTAATTGTAGATCAACGAAAAGGTTATCGTAGTTGCATCAGCGACAATGAACCTGAATTGTCATGCCATTACTTAGCGACCCCCATCTTTTCGTTTTTCAATATATCGAACCCTGGGATTGATCATTGGTGCATCCCATACTGTTGGTCATCTCTCATATCTCTACAAAGGCAAAAGACCCCAACTCATGTGTCGTCAAATGAATATAAATCTGTGATGGCCTCTACTCTGCAACTCAGGACTGGAAGAAGGGTGGTCTTGGGGGAATAGGGTGGTAGCGAACTCGGGTTCGGAGAGCGGGTCTGGCTCTCCGAGGTGCCCTAGATGAATGAGGAGGAGTGTTCGAAAGCGGTGCTACCAAAGGCAGCCTAAGGGACCTCCTTCCCATCATCGTGATGTAGGGATTTATGAAGACGAGATCTGGAATGCAAACAAGATCAGAAATCAAACCCCAATTCACCTACTCAACAAGAGAGCTCATGACCGTGAAAGATTGATCGTTAATCTTGTCAATTTTTTTAGGTTATGAATCAATCTATCAGAGAGATTAAGCGAGCTGTTGGGAACCTGATGCTCCCAGGAGATTGGCCCAATCCCACAATTAGTTTTTCCCATCCAATATGGATTGTGGATCGTTTGCTGGCCCACTCTACTAAGGAAGTCCCGGACCGATTACCAGCTACCCGATGAAGTCTTCACTGGAGAACAACCAACCACAAGACCAATAGTCTGAAAGGAGTTTAGGTAGATCTCTAAGCTAGTGGGTGGGTCACTCTCTCGCTACAGATAAATCAACCAACGAGGGGGTGACTCTCCCCAAAATAAAGATTTTTTGATGAAGTGATTTTAGGGTCAAGTTTGCATTGGTAGTCCTAATTTTATTTTTTTTCTGTTTTTAGGCATTTTGAAGAAAAAACAACACCTAACAAATTTTTCGATTTCCTATGTTATTTTGAGTCCAATAAAACAGGGAGAGGAATTCAAAAAATCCGATGCACGATAAACCACAATGATGCATGTAGAGATAGAAATACATACCTGACTTTATCACTCTACATGCAGGGTGATCCGTGCATAAATTAAAGATAGAAAGTAAACTAACTATACGATGTATGAGGAAATCGGCCTTAGACGAGCAATTTCTATTAATCGTGAATAACAATAGCTAGCCAATCAAATAGAGTTCGGAGTCCGATCTTGGGAGTCACTCAATGCCCATCACAATGGGTCCTGCTAGCACTGTATCTGACTCTTCACGATTCATGGTCTCGTATCCAATTAAACTAACTTTTTGAATTTAGTTTTAGCTAGGTCCAATTACAATCTATAGGAATAGATAAGCAATTTGGTGTTGGATCTTCGCTAATTATGTCACAATCAACAAAAAATCCGAAGTCTATGGGCTAAATCCTCAAGAATCAAATAGAAAGAAAAGGTGATAAAATCAAAACGTGAAAAAACCACGGTGAGGTACCTCAATTGCATCGGTACTCAGTGAAATAGACCTCGAAATGTCTAAGTGTCCAACAAGAGTATCCAAGTCCAAATATTACAATAATAAGAGTTCTATAGAAATAAATTACTCTATCAAGTATAACTATTTTTTCATGCTCTCCTGCTCCTTCTCAGGTGCAGGTACTTCAACAGAAAGCTAAAGCGTCCTCGGGTGGTTCCTCGCACAAAAAGCAAAATAGAAATGCGTTAAAAAACATTTATATCAAATAGAGATAAAAATGACTACTAAGTGAAAATGACTACTAAGTCGTGCTCCCTGACAACGTCATTCTGATGACATGAAATCCGAGATTGACTAAGGTGGAACATAAGAAATGGCATTGTCCCAAATCAATCGAATTGGTCAATAAGAAAAATAAACCACTAAAGATAAGATAAAAACTAATCGCATTAATGTAAGCGATTCGCTATTTATTTTACGTAGTATAGCATCCAGGGTCGAACACAAGGAGCACGAAAAATCTACGAAGTAGTCAAATCTCAAAAATAAAATAAAACATTTTTTAGTGATTTTTAATTTTGTAAAATTTTAATTTTTTTATAAGGAAACAAAATCAACAAATATAAAGCAGGTCAACACAATAAATCTTTTTGTAATTTTATTTAATGCTAAAAATGCTCAGAAAATTACAATAAAAATATTTTTGGGTTTTTAAGGTTTTGAAATATTTTTGGTAATTTTATGGGTTTAGAAAATGTTTTTATAATTTTATTAAAATAAAATAATGATAAAAAAGAGAAATAGTGCACTACCAGGACTAAATTGCAAGTTAAAAATACTTAAAATGCTGAATGGGCTTGAAAAGGCACTATTGGACGGGGGATAACCTTTCTAACTTTAAAGTCCTGGATAGCAATTTTATGATAAAATACAAATAAAAACCAACAAACATGAACTAAAAATGGGATTTGTGGAATTTTCTATGATTTTATATAATTTTTATATTATTTTATGTGTTTTGTAATTTTTAGGGTTATTAGAAAGATTTTCGAGCAAAATTAATACTGTAGATAAAACACACAAAACGACAATAACACGATTTTTTGGACTTTTTAAAGCATTTTTCGAATTTTTATAATTTTTGTATTTTTGACTGGAAAATTTTTATAGGTTTTTTAAATTTTTAAAAATATAAAATGCAAAGTAATTAATCCAACAAAAGCATAATAAGTATTGCACACTAACGTGAGCCAATAGTAATTTTTAGATGATTTTTCGAATGAATTTGTTGTTTATTAAGTCCAAAATTCAAAGTGTAATTGGGTATAGTTCACTAGGGACCAATTTGCAAATAAAATAAGTTCTTGGGACAAACAATAACATAGTTGAAAATTCTAGGACCGGGTTTGCAAAAAGCCCAATCAATCACACGCGACACATGTGATTCAAACTCATAGGGGTATTGTTGCAAACACTAAAAACCTTTCATTCCTTCCATAACATCGCAAAAGTTCAGGTAATAATATGCAAATAACCTAGAAAACATGTCATCACGCATGTGACATCAACTCAACAAGACTAAAATGCAAATAGTATAAAGCTAAAGGTCTAGACTGTAAAAGTTCATAACTACAACTTAATTTTAAAGGACTAAATAGGCAAGCATAAAAGTGCGAGGGCAAAAGCAAAATATACCCTTATGAAGACATGTGGAGCGTGTGGAAGAAGGTGCTGGCATATGGCTCTGATCACCCGGCTGTTGCAGATCTGATAGTTAGAGAATGTCGGTGACGTGCGGTCGGATGCGTTAGGGGGCATCAGATCTAACGGCCCAAAGGCTGTTGCAGTCGATGGCTCAGATGCGATCTGGCAGAAGAGGGAGCATCCGACGGTTGGGAGGGGGTCTGTAAGAACTCCTCCTGGGTAAATTTCGATCTTGTTGGGGAGACGATCCACTAACCTGATGGAAGATCTGAAGGCTTTGACAGCTTCGTGGAGGCACTACGCATCGGACTAAGAGTTCCGATGAAGGTGGTAACGACAAGATGAGAGTGGGGGTGACTGACCACCTAGAGTTGTTTCGCTTGAGCATTCGGTGGACCAAATAGGGTCTCCTGCATGAACCAACAACTGCAATGCTACTCGGAAGTGAAACTCCAGCGATGTTTATTGAGCGTAAAACAAGGGAAGAGAGGGTGAACGAAACATTGGGATTTCGGTGAAAATGGAAGAAGGAAATCCGAGCCTAATCTCAACCAGATGGTGGATCATTAAGATGATCAAACTGCACGAGAAGGTGCAAGGTGAACTAGAGCATCGATCGGAATGGATGGGGGTGCGTAATAAGGCTCCAACAAGATGGTCGGAGCAGAGGTGGCTACGACGGTGATGAAAGGGTGGATCGAATCGAAATGGATAATATAGGTGGGAAGGATGATACCAAAAGCTACTGATGGATGCACGAACTCCAAGCGAAGGGGGTGGATGGGTCTTGGCCTTGATCTGCTGTGACGGGAAAGAGAGGCTGCATGCGGTAGAGGTCTCCGGCCACGTTGATGAACTGTGGCCTTTAAGCCACCAACTTTCACTCCCAAGGCTCCTCCAAGTTGATGTCACTTGGCTAGAGGTGTCTAGGGGTGAAGGAAGAGGCGAGGCACAAGCTATCAGGCACGGGAGGCTGGAGAAGATGTTCAATAGGAGAGCCAAGGGTCTAGAAGGATCGACTATTCTCGTAAAACCCTAGGCAGATCTGGCTACGCCTAGGGATCTGTGAGGATATTGGATGTTAGTGTTTCAATTGGGTGCAAGGACTAGGTCAAAGGTGGTCGGGTTCGGGCGTAGGAGAACAAGCTCCGACGAGAAGGCAGGGGACTCGACCCGACCTAGAAGGGGATGTTGACTGGAGTCAACAAAACCATTGGACCAATCAGAATCAAGGATTATAGAATAATACACAGAAATAATAAATGATGTTAAAATAAAAAATGAATAAAATGAAAGTAGTTTATTATTTGTCAAGTAATTTTTCTATAATTTTTAATTATTTTTATGAATTAATATGTTATATTGTATACATTATTATACATTATATACATGTATAATATACCTATATATATGACAAGTATTTTTATTTTATTATTTTCACATAAATACCATTATTTTATATTTTATTTATTTACAACATAATTTTAGGAGTATAAAACAATCTTTATTTTATTTTTATAATTCGATTAAAGGTATATAATAGATAGTGGAGGTGATATATACAAATGTATTTTGTACAATTAATTGAGAATTTTATTTTTATTTTTATTTTATTTCTCTGATTTTTATTTCATTTCTATATGATTTCTAGGTTTTTATTTTGTCAAAAAATAAGTATATAGATAATATGTACAATTATAGATAATATGTACAACACATAGTGAACACTATCTCTCTCCACTAATTTTATTTTACGATCATGTCAAGACTTGACCTTCTCTTGGGGTTTGGGTCACTCTGTATTTATTCTAAATACATTATTCCTTTTTCTTTTCCTTTATTCTTTTATTTAGCTAAAAAGATGCTAATTATGCAATATTAACACAGACAAGCAGATTGCTAAGTTATTATATTTACAGGTATTCACATGATGTTTTGCCAAGAAAAAGAGCTAAAATAAAAGAATAAAAAGTGAGAATCATGGATTAATCAAGGGTCAAGTCAAGAAATGTGAGAAAAAGGTGCAAATGTATAGAGAGATCGAGTATGCACACAAACAATCACAAACAACTATACACAAAAACAAACCCCTCAATTCACATACTCAACACTCTGAGGATTGTAAAAGTTTGGTCTTTTTATCTTGTCGATTTTGGAGTTAGGTTAGAATACAAAATCACAAAAGTACTTAGGAGACCTAGGATTGGGGCACTAACCTTAGTGTGTACGTGAGCAAATAAAAACGAATACAATGAGGGGGTTACTCTCCCCAAGACCAAAATTTTTCTTTTGATTTATTTTAAGCTCGAGTAAGTTTAGCAGTGCCAATTTTATTGATTATCACTTTTTTAGGGATCAATTCCTTTAGCAACCTAAGTGACAAAATCAGAGGGAGAGAGATGGAAAAGCAATGCAAGGAGAAATCAATGATGCATGCTAAGTAGAAATGCTCACCTTGCCTCCAACTCTCTTTATGCAAGAATGGTAGACAAAATTGAAACCTATCTACATGCAAATTCAAAGCCAATGAAATCGCCCTAAATAAGAATATACTATTAACATGAAGAACAATATGCTAATCACCTACAGAGGAACTGAAGGATCCGGTCTTAGAGCCTCCTCAGTGCCCACCATAGTGGGTTCTTCAAGCATTGTATGGAGGTCTTGGAGCCTCCTAGGTGCCCACTATAGGTACATGCAATGGTGATTAGGTGTTTGGCCTTAATCTATTATCAATCAATCCTAATGCTAGAGCTCAATCACACAAAACAAAGGAAAATAAAAGTGAAAACAAAGAAAAAAAATGCGATGAAAAACATGAAAAACACAACGAGGCCCCCAAGGAAACAACCCCTCGGTCAGTGAACCTCGTGAAGTAGGTTAGAATCTTGAATTATACAATAACAGTATCTCTCTCACTTAAATTACAAAATAAATAAACATAATAAATGTCAAAGATGCGAATGTCTTCAAAAGTCCTCCAAGCTTCATTTGCTACTTCCTATTGGCATCTAAGTCAGAAAAGGTGGCTCCACTTCACCTGGGTGCACATGCGCTCCCAAGAGAGCTCCTCCCTTGATTTGCAGTACCTCACAACAAATTCAAAGAAGAGGTGATTAGACAATTCAACAGTATAATATAAAAAAGATAAATAAATGAAAGAAATATAGAGAAAAGAAGCAGACATGGGTAAAAAGCCAATATACGTGATGTTGCTTCCAGGAATGGCACCATTTGATAACCAAGATTTTTCGAGGGTCAAAATATGTCCTCACAAGGCAAACACAAAGTCATTGTGGCATCTGCTCAAGAAACCCTGATAAATCAACAATTAACCCACAATTAAGAATCAAGCAATGAAAAGCAATATATGTAGAGTTAAAATTTATTATAACTCTACAATGTATGTGTAGAGGTGTCAGTACTATAGAGATCGAACACATGGAGCAAACAGGAGAATAGTGCAAATAAATGCAAAAATGTGTGCTTTCTATTGTCTATGTGTTGGGTGGGTGTTTTATTTTTTTATTTTTTAATTTTATATTTTTTTTAATTTTATATTTTTTGTTTTAATTCATTACCTTTTTTATAAAAGATATTTATATAATATAAGAATATATATATATACAATATGGACTAACAAAAATATAAATACTAATAAAAATAAACAAAATACATAAAATAAAGTATTTTGGGCTTTTATAAATTTTCTATTATTTTTTGTGATTTTTCAAGGATTTTTACTAATTTTTATGTATTTTTAAAGTAAATAATATCCCAAATCAATGATTATTTAAATTGTCCAAATTAAAATGGAAATTAAAAATCGCAAATAATATCCAAAAATTTTCAAATCAACTTTAATAGATATATAATATTATAAAGAAAATTATAAAATAGAAAATGATATCTTTGGAATTTTTAAGAATTATTTAGCTTTTTATAAAGTTTTTTGGGCCTTTTTAATTTTTATGCATTTTCTTTTTCTCTTTTTAATGAGTTTTTATATGAAGGCTCAAAATACTTATATAAATAAAATATATTTTTCTGAATTTTTCAAAATATTTTTATATTTTTTGTGATATTTTATACTACAAACAAGAAATATTTATGCTCTTTCTGATTTTTATAAAATAATTAAAGTATTAAATATGAAATCCAAAATTATAGCATGGAAGTACTTTTTCAACATGCTCCTCATCCTATTTTTTTTGGGTTTTTTTGGAGTATAGATGATATATTTAATAAATTAAAAATGCATAAAAATCGGTGATTAGTAGGGGCATATATGTAATTAATATTAAATTTGAGGTGCTTCATGCAAATAATCAAAATATTATAATTAGAATAACAATTTCTTAGGTCAAAATAAAATAAAAATACACATAGGGGCGTAGGTGATAAAACACAACCTCACGTGGGACGGCGCGTGAGGTAACGTGGAGTGGACTCGATTGCAAATATAAAAAGTGTGAGGATTTTTATGAAAATATTACAAAAAGATAACAAATGCAAATGAAAGTTTATATGTTAAATAATAAAGTACAAAAACTAGGGATTAATTAGTGCAAAATACCCCAAAGAGGTGCTAGTGGATGGCTCTAATTCTATCATTTATACATGTGCCTGCCTCAGGTGTGGCGATGACGATTCGCGAGGGATGGCTGGGATTAAATCTCCCAAGGTGACCTGACGATTATGGCTCTACCTGATCCAACACTAGTCGTTGCGTTGGAAGAACAAGGCCCAATCAGACAGCTTAGGATATGTCTAGATGAATACACGAAGAACTCGGCCTTGATCTTGCTCGATCAGCTCTATCTCGATGCTCTTGCACTCCCTGAAAGTACCTAGATGGGGAAAGGGATGACGGGCTCAATTTGCACTTCGGAGAGGTCTCAAAAAGATCTGAGGTCCATCGATGGGACCATTGATGCCTTCAACGCGTAGAGCTTGTTCTTCGGTTCTAGATGGGTCTTAAAATCTCCCTTCAGGTCCAGCAAAAATAGTGGAAATCACATCAGAAAAAAGAGGCATAGACATGACAATTATTAGCGAGTGGTCATCGTGTCATGGGTGGTTTGGCGAAACGAAAGGCAGCCCGAGCTCAAGAGCTCTAGCGACAGATAAAAGCAACAATCTTGTTGAAATAGAGGATCTAAGTGTGAAATAAAAGCATTAAACAAAAGCTATGACTAAGGCTAGCAAGGAAAATGATGAAAATGAACCTCAAGTGTCTAGGAACCGCGAGATGATACCTCGACGGTTAGGTCTGACCGAAGATGGTGGGAACCCCCTATACGCCCACCTCAATGCTGCTAGGACACTAAGACGAGATTGTTGTCACCAAACTTAAAGCTCAAGGCAAGATTTGAGGCAAAGACAAGAAACTAAGGGGAACCGAGGTGCAAAAATGACAGAAGGGGATCTTATGTACACGTTGTGATGGGGTGATGCTCGAGGAGGAATCATGGGTGAATCAAAGTGATTCAACCCTAAGAAAGGAGTCAACAAGGATCATGGATGTACACGGAGAAAATTCTATGAAGAAACCGAACCTCTTCTAGCGATGTATCAAGGGATAGGAATTCAAGAAGGAAGGCATGTACTCTATTCTGACAGGGTTAGGGGGTGAGTTAGAAGTTGACTTATGTCAACACTCTAAGCCATCTGGCTCGTCCACGTGGACCAACTAGGAAAAACATGGCTGAAAATGATTATAAAATAAATAATAAATATTAAATGAATTTATTAATTTTAAGTTATAAATAAAAATTATTTATTATTATTTGCAGTATTTTAATATTATTTTTATTTATATTTAATGTTATTATTATAAGTTACCTTTTGAGTGTATATTTATAGGTATATTTATATATGCTTTGTATCTTCTATTTTTATTTTATACTTCGATTTTATTTCTTTATTTACTTTTTTTATATATTTATAATTTATTTTTATATACGCACATATATTTTTATTATATTTTTGTGATATAATATTTGCACTTAATTAGATATGGGTATTGCATATATAGGTATAAGTATAAGTAATTCATCTATGTTTTTAGTATATTATTTTATTTTAGTGTTTCATTTATGGTTTTATTGTGTTTTAAATATGTAAAATTGTTATAAATAATTTTACAAAATTATAAAAATATAAATTCAAAAAATAATAGAGAATTAATAAAATGAGTATTTTATATAGGTAAACTATATAATAGGGGTCCAAAACCTAACTTTCATATCTTAACTCCAAAAAATATGAAACAACCTTCATTAAATAGCTTATAAAAGTAATATACAATTAAGGTGATTTTGATATATTTTGAGTTTTTATTTAAGATATATGGTCCCGGGAAGTTGGGATTTTGGCCTTCTATTTTGACTATAAAATGAAGACTGTATATTATTTTGGTATCAACTCAATTTTATATTTTGTATATATTATTATCTACAAAGTTTCTTTATTTGAGATATAAATAATAAAGAATAAAATAGATGCCAAAAATGAATTATTGATGAATTAAATAATGAGATTTTTATTCTATTTTGACCCTTATCTCCCCCTACTTTATTCCTTGTCCACTGAATCAATTCTTGACTTGGTCTCGAGGTTTAGGATCATAAAATACCTTTGGTTATTTATTTTTTTCTTTTCTTTATTATATAATTTTGATATTAAAAACCATATTTTATTCCCAATAAATAGAACAAATAATGAATGTTAATTTGTACAAAATAATGGCATCAAAATCAAAATATGAAGCCAGAAATTTTCTCTTGGGGGGCCAAAGTTATTTAGACATTATTTATCTAATTTATCTTGTCATATTACTTATTAATATATAGGGATAGATCCTCTGTTGTAACACGAGTTCTGACAGAGGTGTTGTAATTTACTTATTGATTGTGAATTTGTTTCCAAAATTCAAAATTATAGATTGAATCACCTATTACTGTTACATGTGCATATATATACTCTAAATTTTGTTCAAATATGAGGTTATTTGCTATTTAATATTAATAAAATATAGTTCTTTTTTACTAGGGTTAAAGTTGCTTAAATGTTGATTCGGCATAAGACCACTAAGATAAAATTGTAAATAACATCATATTTGTGAGAAATTTATAGGATAGATAGAATGTTAATCGAAAATTCAATTTATAAGGTTGGACGTTTGGAAGCGAATACAATCTATAAAGAAATATTTTAATAATTCTGTAATTAATAGGCACTGATATTTAATATAATTTCTTTTAGCATTGTAATTGAATGTGATTCTGAATAGCAACACATCACATGTAATAGTGTGCCATATTTTGATACAAGTCTATGTAAATTTATATGTGTGGGTGGGGGGGTTGGAGTGGGAAAGGAGCCTACCTCGATGGGTGCAGGTAACTCCCTACACCCGTCCTAATTTTTCAATATTTTTATTTTTTTTTGAAATGAACCCTTAGGGGATTTAGATTACCATGTATCACCATGTCGTCATTCCAAATTTACCTTAATTTGAGACTCGTATCATCTCCACCAAAACTATACATTTAAACGGTTTCAGAATTGCTGAAATCGACCATGTCTAGATGAACGTGTTAGGAATATTTGTTTTGCATGGAACTTGAAACACATATTCTCCTTAACATATTAAGTAAATCCCCCCAACTTTTAATTCAAAAAATAAAAAATAATCGAAAAATGGGGTGGGTACAGGGAGTTTCCTACACCCCCAGGGTGCAGGCTCCCTGCCCCCTATATATATTAATAAGATATGCACATATAGATTCGATAGTATAAGTAATTGTATCTGTGTATACCAGAAAGATATGAAACCATATTTTTTTCAGATAAAAAATGAAAGAAATATCCTCATTCATATATGTACCTGCAAATGAAATAAAAATAAACATCCTTATTTATACCTATATACTAAACTAAAATTACATATCGTGTGACTGCTTAAAGTAGATACAGTGATGGATATATATTGATATACCACTATCTAATTATGTACAACATGTAAATAATTTTAATCATTAGTTGTCGTATTTTGGTTATATATTGATTTTTTGGTTTAGATATGGGTGGGGGCAAGGATGGAACGGATACGGATATATCCAAATATCTGTTTACTGTATTCGAAAAATTATCAAATACGGATACTCGCATCAGAATATTAATCGAATACATATTGAATAGGGATATGGATTGTAAAAACATTCCAGATACGGATATGGTAATGACTTAAATATCTAAATCTGGATCCGGATATTCGAATACAACATTTAATATTATTTATATATTAGTTAATTTAATATAAGCCACAACCCTGTG
Source organism: Ottelia alismoides (assembly GCA_037367405.1). Lineage (NCBI taxonomy): Eukaryota > Viridiplantae > Streptophyta > Magnoliopsida > Alismatales > Hydrocharitaceae > Ottelia > Ottelia alismoides. Next base: position 2,366,755 of record JAZKJV010008609.1, on the reverse strand, counting down.
TTATTATATCAGTATATGTTTCTCACTTCTAATTTATTTTCCTACTTTATTATTTATTAAAAATATAAAAAAGTTAGGTTACTATGTTAATAAGTTTCTTGTATTTTATTGTAATTTTTTTAGAATTTTTTCCTCTCTAAAACCACCCAAAAAATTACAAAACCCCAAAAAAGGCGGGTTTTTATACACACGGAGAACCACCAAAAATACCACTTCGCACAGGTGACCTCTTTTGCTTCTGGGTACTTCATAAAAGTTGTAGATCTCATTGAGATGAACAGCTTTTGTGAAGGAAATTTTTTGATCCGAGGTCTCTTTCTATTTCCTTTATATTTTTCTTTACCTTTAAATTAAGATTTTTTTGGGTGCCATGTGGCACCCCACGTTCTGTCTCCAACACCCCCCCGGGTCATGTGCCCCATACGTGACCACGCTCATCTTCCCAAACGGAACCAACCCTCCGCCTCCTCCGTGCTTAACGCCCCATGAGACCATCAAAGCCACAATGCGCAACCGTTACACAACCCGGACCCATCCACTCACCAGCAGCCGGTAACGGCCACTCCCCCGCGCCTATAAAGCAGGCCCCCTCACCCCGCAGTAGCGGCATCCGCCATTAGGACAGCTCCGACTACCAAGCTTCGATCCCCTGCCGGTGAAAGCAGCATAGGCGTGCCTTGAGGCAACGGCCGCTAACGTCTTCAGCGAGATCTAAAGCTCTTCGAGCTTTGCTGCAGACACCCTATGCCTCTGCACAGCTTCACGGAGGATCGCCGCTCCGTTTGAGGCATTAATCGACCAAGGAGCCCCGCAGCTTCAGGCCAAACCCCAAGCGAACTCCTCTCTCCTTCGCTTCATCCCCGCTCCGCCATATCGACAGCTCCACCTACAAGTCTGCGCCTCCACCCCACACCACCAACCAACTCCTCGCCCTCCACTGTCCACCATCGGCCTTGCATAGACTGGAACCTCTCCCATCTCCGATCACCTCCAAACTTCGTCGCACCCCCTCTTTTTTGTGCAAATCTGTTTGCAGGAACAACGCCATCGCCTTTGACCGTCACAACGCCATCTCCACCCACACCCTTGAGCCCCTCCGGTCGTGTGTCGACCGGCTGAGGGTGCCTCGCCGTGCGGTAAATTCCTCTGCCCCGCTCGCCCCTGCGCCTTGGCTGCGCCGTCCCCGATTGAGCTACGCACCAACATACAGGTGTCGTTGGATCAGGAGCAGCCCTTGATCCAATGGCCATTGTGCTGCCACGTGGCGCGCCCCCGAGTTACCTCCACCCCTCGAGACTCGAGACATCCGAGCCTGAGCCCAGCCTCCCCAAGCCTCTGCTTTTTTCATCGAGCCTCCGCCTCGTCGTCGAGCCTGAGGTCAGGCGTACGTGCCTCAGGTCCACCTCTAAGCCTCCTGAGGCACGTGCTTTGGGGGCAAATTACAATGAAGCCCCTACAGTTTCCTGAAATTATGAATGCACCCTCGCCTCGGGTAAACTGCAGAAGACCCCCCCTCCCGACTTTTTGAAATTACAGAGAAGCCATGCCAAGGACCTGTTTGAAAGAAAAACTTTATTTTAATTATATTTTAGTCCCTGAAATTTCATTTCATCATATCTTTTCCATACGACCTTCGTTTTTAGCATACAATATGTCACTTTGAAGCTCTTTTCATGCTCTATCACTTGGCATAGCTTGAGGACAGATCTGAGGTTGTTATTGATGATTAATTATTGGAGGATCTATATTGAAAAATGCAGGTTGAGAAATAATAGATGAATATAAATATTCATTGCTCTATCATTTTCGATTATTTTTCAAAATTTAACTAAACATCGTTGGATCTTGAATTAAAAAATTAGCGATATTTAAGTAAAAATTTTAAAAATTGGCAACGAATGCGCGTTGCTATATGCACCATCCTTAATAATATAACAACGGTTGTAGCATTCATCGCTAATTTTCAAGTATAAAAAAGAACCTTGCAATGAATAATATCATTATTATATATAGCAACAGATGATATAGTAACCGTTCTTACAAAAAGCGCCACTATAGACCCATTTTGTTGAAGTAAATGAATAGTATAACTATAAAAGAATATAATATTTTACACATGTAATGTTTTTCTTCGTTATAAAATACCGAAGAGGAAAAAAAGTTCAAGGTAAAACAGAATTGAATCAAGAAAATCAGAATAGAAAAAAAGAAAATAATAATATTTAAAAATATTATATTAATAGATAAAACAAATTCAGTAAACAAATTTTTTTCTCAAATTCGAAATTTGCGGCCTACGTTACATTTTGAAAACTGACAATGATTATGCAACAAATAAATAAAGAGATCATTTTGATTGTGTGATCTCGATAAAATGAAATGTATATGGATGGTCGTTAAAAAGCTGATGAATCGTCTGCTCTTCGAAAAGTCTCTCTCTATATATTGTAATATAATCAATGAGAATCACATTAGAACTTTTGGAGCAGGAATTCGGATGATGATTTTAATCTGATTAAACCCTTGTAATCATTGTTGATTTTTCTCAATAGTTTAGTTTTTACAAGGGATTAATTTAGATCATTTCCTCTAAGATTATTGTCAACTATTCGAGGAACTGAATCAAAGACATTTGGAGGCCGTATATATTGCTTCAAATTATTTTGGGCATTAGTTAATTAACCTAAAGCATTGAATCAGTCTTGATTTCGATCCACTTTGATTTATGATTAATCTTGTGAACTTATAGATCATTTGGGGATTTAATACGTTTAAAAATCGCAGATCCTGGGCATAATCATCTCTATTTATTTTCTTTGCATAACATCTTCATCATTGCCTTGTATATTTTCTCAACACAGAAAATAATCAAGCATTAATTAATTACTTAATTTGATTTAAGACCTCGCAACTAAGAATCAGTGTTCCCTGTATTCGACCTTGGTAGACTTGCCAAGTAAAAATATTCCACAACATTCAAAGATTGTGGTATTTTGATCGATCGATTTTCACCTCATATACTACAACTCATCGTTATTATAGAGGCTGATTTCACGTTCATCAGAAGCCTCGAAGCCATTACCTAAATTTTTCGGACCTCATAACTCGGTCGTATGAACTCTGAATTGGGAAAACTCAATTTTATAATTCGTACTATTTAATTGTCTATAAAATGACACTGATTTCGTTAAAACCAGAGTTATACGAAGAAATACGGGTTTCAGGTCGTATTGGTAGATTGTACAACATACCGTAACTTTTATTACTATTTAATATGTTAATACTCTATTCTTAAATTATACTAAATAAAAATTTATTTATTTATTTAATATGAACCTTGATGATGACCCATCTAGAACCGCTTCCCATTCTTTCTCAAATACCTTCCCTATGATGAGATTTTACCCAATCCACCCTTGTACGTGAAAGCTCCGAGGCTCTATCCTTCTCTTTGTGAAAGAAAGAGTGAGAGAGAATGCGACGATTGAGCCAATTATCAGTGTGATCTAGGTGAGCTTTGCCTTGCTGCAACACTTATAGTAGCTCGTGCTTCCAAACCCAGCCAGTTTGGTCAAGCGATGACCTGGAGTTTACTTATAAAATTTAGCATGAACCTTTATATCTATTTCATAGATGACATTTTTAAATATGTAGAAATATTAGAAAATCTACATTTTTAATAGCAAGTTCTACTTCTCATTCAATATTTCATTATTTTAGTTATACATGTTATAGCTATAATGTTGATTCAAAGTAGATTTTACATGTATAACAAGAGGTGTGACAAATGGCATATTACAAGTATGAATTTCAACTCTAATAAACACATGGAGTAGTTCTGAAGCAGGTTTTACATGTTCGACGGGGCGTTAAAATCTTGTCGGACATGCATAATTTTTTATTGATAGATAGCTTGGACGAGCATATGTGCTCGACTAGTGCACTACAAGTGTTATCCCCATGTGCATGGATGAGGTCATAGAGAGACCACAATGTGTATGCATACAACATAGGAAAACACTTGGAGATCACATGTGCTTACCTGTCTGATCTTACGTCTAGGTGATTTGCTAACACAACCTAGGAGAGCACATGTGCACACCAATCTTTCCTTTTCTTGTAGTGAATATCAATGGAGTGAGCTCTGTCTCCTGGTTCATATGAACTTGTATGATTCCTTCAAGAGATCATACATCTCAAATTTCCTCATATGCACACCAATGTGTAGTGCATAGATTTTGTATAGGTTATCAACCTTGATCCTCCAATTATTCATACTCGGATAGATAGTTGTATATTTATCTCTGGTCAAAGGATGTGTACATATTCGTGACAATATATAATTGAGATCTTTAGTATCTCAATCTAATCAAGTCAAAACTTCTTCTTAAAGTGAACATTTTGGCTTTTGATCAACATTTGTGCTTTTTCATTACCATTTGACTTTTGACCAACATATTGACTTTAACAAATAGTTTGACTTGATTAATTAGATACCTCTGCGTCTCTACTCCTATGAAGAGGATTTGCATCATGAGGTAAGTCAGAAATCGATCTTTAGAGAAAGATTGTCATTTTTCTAGACGGGAGATCATTGTCGAATATCATTTGATAATGTCAATTATGTCCTCGATCTAACTTTTTAGATCTACAATTATGCATCCGTCTCTATGATCTAACTCTTTAAGTAGTGTATGATATCAAGATGGTCATGGTACATAACCCTAGTTCTAATAAGGAACTTTTTACTAAGTGCAAACACAATCTTTTTAATTAAAGTAATGAAACAAAACACAATTAACTTTATTGCGTTAATGGCTAGCCAAGGGTCAAGTCCTACAATGAAACCTTAATCAAATTTATCTTCTAACCAAGAAGAAAAGATATTCACACAGAGTGCTTGAATGACCTCGATAGGGGTTTATCTTTTTTCTTAGGAGGAAAGGACTTTATATTGAACTTCTCTTAACCAAGAATAGAATAAAATACAACTATTCTCATATAACCTTTGTAATATGCAAACTGAGATTGATAACAAAATAGACAACTTTAGAGAAAATCTAATGGTCACAAAAAATAGAGATCACTTTGCAAGATTATGTCTTTTATTAGTACACAAGAATATCTCACAAGTGTAGCAAGAGTTGTAAGGAGTGAGTAAAGTTTGGGCTCTTAGTTTCTGTTGAAAAGGATTAATAGAAGGTTCCTTTATAGGCATAGAAATGGTGCAACAATAGGAAAAAGTAATTGGACTTAAATAAAAAATAGCTAATTAACCAACTCAGCTCACTGGTGCACTTGTATAAAAGGGCATGAACCTGTGTATTAGGGAAAAAACACACCATAAGAATTTTTCAATAGCTAGTATGTATAAATGTACAAAAAAGTTTATTACAAAGAGAGGAACATTGAAACAACTAAGTTGAAATGGTCAACATCAAATATGTTGGTGTACATAGGTATGTAGTAGTACAACCGATTCACACAAATGTACTTGTATCGGTTCATGAGGTCTTGTATTTGTGTAAAAATACTTAGAATATGTGACACTTGTGTACAGTTATAGTATACCGATACATGAGAACCCTTCGAATTAGTACGTATACATGAGAACCACCACAAGTATAAAGGTTTTTTTTATAAAAAGGTTTTTTTATAAAAATACTTAGAATATGCGACACTTGTGTACAGTTATAGATACCGATACATGAGAACCCTTGTGTACAATTAATACTGATACATGAGAACCCCCACAAGTATAACAATACATAAAATTGTGGGAGTTTCTTTTTGCTTTAAAGGTTTTTTTATAAATACTACTATATTTTATGTTATTGCAAACTGACTTGAAGTAAAAAGTACCTTCTTGATGACGAGATCCAGCTTGCCGCAGATTAGCCTTGTGATTGACACGAACACTGATAGCTTGTGCACATTGGCAGCTTTAATTTTGATCCTTACACAACAATCTTTTTTTTCATGTAAATGATGTGCTTTATCTGCATCGCAATGTTACATAAAATATCTATGTTGAATAATCTTTTGTAAAGAAATCAATTATTACTTTTGTTCATTAGTCAAAATAGCTGACAGATGTTTCAACAAACTGTCCCTTTTGTGTGCCACATGTGTGTTGGTTTGGGTGCAGAGGTGATGCATGTTAGAGGGGATTACTGGGTGGAAGAGCCGAGGAGGAGCGATGGAGGTATGTAGGAAGAAGAAAACGAGGGAGGATAAAGAGATAGTTACGCTTATACTCTTCTCTATTTTTTTTTTCAATTACACTAGTATCCATAAGTTAATGTCTGTTATGGAGCGACTTGATGATAACTAGGGGTATAACATTTTCATTTTGACTCCGTATATAAATCGAATAATGGATGCAAAGGAGAAAAAAATACAAATATACCCATGCGTAATTATGTATTGCACTTTAAGCATTATACATTTCATAATTAATACATCATCGCCTTTTTATTAAACTGATAAGTAGATATTCCGTTTGGAACACAATTATAAGAGAATTCTACTAGTGTTCAGTTTAATTTGTTTGACATGAACGTCTTGTTTTTATTGATATATCGGGAGTTACTCCACGTATTTTTTGAAATAAAACAGATAATGGATTTGTTTCTGTTTTTTTAAGTCTTTTTTAATGTTCGACTGATAATTTGATAAGCCAATAATTTTTCATACTTAAGAGTATGGTTAACCAACATGTCAACAAATCGATTACGATAAATTGGAACGGTTCGCAATTTCTTCTTCTATAGTACCTTGACATGAAATAGTGTGAAAGATGTTCAAGAATCAATTTCTTTTTATAATGGCTAAAAGCGAATTACTTATTGTGGATTTTTCACCCAATATTGTAGAATGGATCCTGAACAATATGAAAGATCTCCCTCCGAACCATACATTGGATAATTTTGATTGTATATAGCAATTAAAACTGAATAAGCTAATACCGAGTACTATATTAAGCAATGTATACGATACAAAGTTACAAACTACCACTTGCATTGATTTGATTTTATATAAAAAACAACTGTAATATGTCATGCTTAAGTTTGTCAGTTGAAGCTTACCGACAATAACAGACTGGTATGTGCTCCAACCATCGTTGTTGCTATGGCTTCCAACCATAACTGATCTGCCCTTACCATCCCCAATTAGCATGACATTCTTTTGCTTGGTTGGAACTCGAAAGTACTGATATGTTGCTGCCGTGATGTGTATCATTGTTCTACCACCGCTGCCACCACCACCACCACCATTGCCATCGTTTGCTTGTGAAGTGAAAGTGCAACAAGGATCGTTTGCTATGGTTTTGTATCTACAGTAATCGCTTGATCCGCTCGATCTTGATCGAACGGTTCACATGATTTTGCATGGTACATGCCCACAAAAAGTGTAAAATCGTATGAACCCACGGTTAATTACTGCAGGCTCTGCTGCAATTCCCGCTAAAGCAAATGCTCCAAGCATGTGGCTTTGTTGGTCATGGTGGTGCTGAGCCACGTTTGGAAGTCATCATCACTGGCACTCGGGTGGAGGAACTTTGCGAGATGCTCCAACGTGTCGTGTAGGAGCTCAACGTAATCATTGGCTAGGTCGAGCTGGGAGAAGGAGATATTGTAGGTGGACTTAAGGATATAATGAGCATGACTCATACCAAACCTGATGGAGACATCGGACAGCTTCCTAGGAGTCTTCTTTGAGCCAAAGGTGACAGAAGCAGAGTGCCGACATGCATGCATCTGCATATAAGGTGTTATGCTGCCGAATCAATCCTAGTCAAATCGTTCGTCCTGAAGACAACCACAAACAAAAGAAGCAGTGAGTTCGATGCTAGTTTCATTACTAGTTACACAGAGGGATAGAGATGGGTTGAGTTTGTGACTTTGTGATTTAGAGGTGTTTATAGTGATAATCACTTGATGTTAGGTAGTGAGACGTTCACATCATCGCAGTGTCCTCTTTGTAACTTTAAGCTGGAAGTTGGTGAAAGTAGGGGGGCATGTGTATTTATCATTGTGATAGTCTAATTGGCAATAAAACTTAAAAGCATCATGTTCGAAGTCTTTGCATCTTATAGATCATCCAATGGATCACGTGCTCATTAGAGATGAGATGAGTTCCTATTCTCACAGCAGCTTAAGTAACTTTCCTATTTCCATCAGTAATTGAACACATCAATAGCTTTCGCATTACCATCAGTAACACTTTATATCAGTAATACTAAACATATCAGTAATTTTCGTATCACCATCAGTATCACTTTATATCAATAATACTAAACACATCAATAACTTTTGTATTGTCATCAATAAATTTGAATCAATTGTAAGTAAAGGAAGTAATTTAATCAGTAACTTTGGCTCGCACTTAGTTGTAACTTTATATAAGTTACAAGAGCTATGATATTACATATTGAAGCTTCGATAAATATTACTGAAGCTTGGATATATATTACTTACTGAAGCTTGTATTTTTATTACTGAAGCTGTTGTATATGAAGCAAGGTCATTTCTTCTCTAATGGGTACGGGATCCATTGAATAAAATCATATATATATATATACATATATGTATATGAGAAAATTCCAATAAGATGGACCTTTCTTAGATGCATGGAAAGACACAAAAGTTTAAGTATTTTTCCTACTAATTTTACAATTTCTTACTCCGTAAATTCAATAATATATATATTCATATAATATGTATATCAATATATATATATACATATATGAAAATATTATTATATTGGACAAAAATGTTACTTACAATATATATGCTATATTTTACATAACAGTGTCATCATCCTAATTTTACAATATGCGGTTTATATTTTACATGATTGTTACACAATTTACAAATTTGGTAGTGGTTTTTTAAATCTCAGGAAAGGCCTGCCTCACTGGAAAAGCCTCATGTGTGTGTGTGTGTGCATGTGTGTGTATGTGTGTGTGTGGTAAAATGGGGTTGCTCCTTTGGAGGAGCTAACTTGACTCCCCCACCTCATTTTCCTAATTTTATTTTTATTTTTTTTGAAAAATACTTATGTAGATTTTCATCACTATATCCCTACAATGTCACGTAATGTGCGAAACAAAGATTCATAAGACCTCATTTCATACGAAACAGATTTTCAACAATTATGCGATCGTTAATAAATAATTGTCTAAGTGGAGACAACATGAGTCTCTGTTTTTTTTTAAACTTGACTGACATAATATAGAGGTAAAGAGATCAAATTTCATGGATTCATTTCTCAAAAAAATATAAAAATAAGAAAAATGGCACTGAGAGCTAAGTTATCTCCCCCGATGAAACAATCCCATTTTCCCCACGTATATACACACGTCTACTTGAAGGTAATGCATGACTTTAGGTGAAAGGGTTAAGTAAAATTACAAAAATAGTACAAGGTTATGTGATGGAAATGTTGGACATGTGAGCCCATGGCGAGCCATTATGCAATAAATGCTATTGCAAATATCATTCCCTGATCGGAAATGAAGAATATCTAATTCGCATAATAGGTCCCTTAGTACAATTAGGGTTATGTACCATGGCCATCTTAATGATCATATATCTATTGATTCAATTATTGAATCATAGAGGCTGGTGCTTGGATGAATATCTAATAAGTTAGATTGAGAACTCATCAAGCACCGTCAAATGATTGTTAAGAGATGATCTCCAGCCTGAGTAGGAGATGGCAATCATTTCTCAGTTAGGCTGATATCTGACTGACCTCTTGATGTAGGTTCTCTACATAGGAATATAAATTCGGAGGTGTCAGATTAGTTAGGTCAAAGAGTTGACTTAACAAGATCGAGATAACCAAAATCCTTTATCGTATGCTGTCATGATATAAGCACGCATCCTCTGACCGGAGATAGATGTGTTATTATATGTCTGAGTATGTACATTTGGCATACCAATAGGTTGATGACCTAATCAAGGTCTATACACCGGCGCGCTAGTGTGCACATAAGGGTACATGAGTAATACGATCTCTTAAAGGGATCATACAGGTTCATTTACTGAACCGGAGGACATGAGCTCACTCATGAGATATTGGGAAGAATCAAATTCTGTGCACGGTCGTCTCTCTTTGGAAGCTTGACTGAATTTGTAGGTTTGTTATATACTTTTGGAAAGTATATATCAAGACCTGGGTATGATATATGCTTTTGGAAAGTATATGATCAATACCAACTCTCAATGATCGAATGAGAAACTTACTGATAAAAATCCTAAAGTAGACGGTGTAAAGTTGATTTAATACTTCGGTTTTATTCTGAATCTTTCAGTATGCAGGATGTATAGGTATTGGCAATACCTGAGGGTGATGTGATCATAAATGATTATATAACCATGATGCTTCCATTCCTAGGGAGTGATGAAACAGGTCTGGATTTTAGTGACTCCTCTCAGTAGAGAAGTAATCTGATCTTGGTCCAAATATTGGACATTGATCTGAATGTGATTCAGATGCAATGAGAAGATTAGATTTGTGGTCTTGATTTAATCAAGCATCTATGGGAGGCCCGCGATCTGGATTTGAGATATGATCTCAATATCCAAGTCACTATACGTGGAACAATACAATCGCCTTGTCCTTATCTCCAAGTATCCGTCGAGAAAGCACATTATCCTTGAAAGAGTTCAGGATAATTTCATTGTTGATATGTGTATCCGAGCATTGAGAAATATGATAATTAAATATGATTTAATTATCATGAATAATATGAATTTGATTCATATTATAAGGAGAGGTATCTAACATAATTAAATGTGATTTAATTATCAAAGATGTGAATAATGTGAATGCGATTCATATTATTTGGGCACACGAGAATAGAGATCCAAGATGATTAAATGTGATTTAATTATCACGGATATCAATAATGTGGATAACAATATCCATATTAGTCATATGTATTATAAATGTGATTTATAATATATAAGAGAGAGCTATTTGCAATTTATATTTGTTAATTAAATATTGATGTGAATTGGATTCACATTGGACAATTAATTGAAAATGTAATTCACATTTTATTTTGGGTTGTGAACGTGATTCACAATTTTCCAATGGTAAGATTACAATATTCACAAAATAATTATGAATTATTTTTGTAGAATAATTTACAACAAGTGTTGTTGTAAATCTTGGAGATTTCCATGAAATAATGTAATCTCATGAGATTGCATGAGATTGCCACCAAATCCAATATTATGAAAGGAGGCAATCCTCATTCCATAATCTCCATGCTTGATTGATTTAATTTGGGATTAAATCATATTTATTTATCAATATATCTTTAATCTAAATTAAATTAATTGTTGTTGGTTTTTACCAACAAAAATCTTAGCCATTAAAAGAAACACAATCAATGAGAACCATTGGATTTGTGTTGTCCATGGATTGAGATCCATGGATCCTAAAATATTATAAAAGGAGAGGCACCCCTTTGCTCTTCTTTACATACAATGAGAACATAAGTCTCTCTCTCTTTCTCTCTCTACACGTCTATTCCCCCTCTCATGTTGTCGTCTAGTATGGATGTCCTAGAGAGGTTCTTCATCGCCGCAGCGTCGTCGTCATGATGCTCGATCGTTTGCTCGTGGATCTCTGTCTCCTTCGGTATGCCTCGCTCGTAAGGAATATGTCGGATCTCGTGTGTCGAGATCAGGAGATCCTCCGCTTGGAACATCAACATGGATTGCAAGAAGCACGTGTTTCATCAACACGATCGCAAGCGTCTCCTCCGTCGGATCGGACTTGAGATAAGAGATCTCTTTGTTCAGAGACTCGATCGCAACCACGCTTCAAGAGGTAATACTATTACTTGTTTGTGGTTTAGATGAAATAATCCGAGAAGTGTTCTTGGATCATGTGGTTTCGTCGCATGAAAAAATTTTAATTTCCGTTGCATCGAGCAACTAGTACGACTAGTCGGTCCCGATCGCATACAATGCGATCCTCACGCTTCCGTGATGCGCTTAAGGATCTACTCATAACCTTAAAGTGTTATCGGAGCCTTAGGTCGAAGGTTTTAGATGCGATCCATGAACCGAGGAGGACTTGGGTTCATTAGGGTTTGCGAAAGTTTTCTTGCATTTCATTTTCGCATCTCTGTTTTGAGATTATTTTCGGCACTATTTAAATTATTTAAACACAAAAATAATAATTGTATTTTATTATCCATTAAATAAGAAAATCCTAGGATCTGAGTTTACGTAATTTGGATTCCGTATGCTCAAGTTATGATCATTTTAGTGAACATGTATCCACAGTTTTGGGGACTGCGATCTTAACCTAATTAAATAGTTAATTTCGGATTTAAGACATCTTAAAATGCGTGAAAATCACTTATATCCTGTTTTAAATCAAATTAGCAAACTTTAGGAACTTATTTTGCTTAATTTCGATTTAAATTGATTGAGATACGGTATTTTTCGTAAGTGAGGGCCACTGCTGAAATTACTTTCCTAATCAAGAACCTAGTGATTCTCATTTAATCAATTAGTGAAATTAAGTTGTTTAATTTCCTGGAATAATTGTGAATAACTATTTGTGAAATATTTTATTATAATTATTTCTTTAAATGACATTGCCTTAACCAATATTTGATTAAATGTGATCTAGATCACTAATTGGTTACATGATCTACATTCCAACATTCATGTTGCTTGAATAGGATTTTGGATTTGTTTAGCAAATCTCATTATAATGTTAATCAAAATTTTTTTGATTATTATTATATGGTATAATTTCGGTTGAAGAACCGATGATCATCTCAAGTACAAAATGATCTATTTTGCATTATCCTTTCCCGAGGCGGATATGGTGTCTACTCGGGGAGCGTTGGGGTAGCAGGTTGCACCGTATGCGGTATGTCCCACTCCCGTCAGTACTGGCCATGACAGCGGGTAGGGTTGGTATAATGCTTAAGAAATCATGATGTATTTCTAATTATTAAATTCGAAATAATACGTATTTGAGTTAATACTATAATTCAAGTAACAAGTAAGAATGTTTATTGGATATTAATTGGATAATTAATTTAATATGATTAGATTAATTGGAATCCAATTAAAATTAAAACACTCTATTATGAACAGAGATGTTATTTCCCATGGAAGAATTAATCATAATGAATATGATTCATAATGATTAATTAGAATTTGAATATGATATGGAGTATCACATAAGTGGCATCCATGGTCTCCCGTCAAGGCGGAGGGTTCCGTCGCCAGGGATTGTATGTAGGAGGCTCATGTTCAAAGTGACAGCTCATGTATGCAAGCGCATCTGGATCAGGCTCTTTGCTTCTCGAAAGAGTAAGGTTGTATACGTAGTGACCCCAATATCGGATCCTCATATTATTGGGGCGATATTGGATCGTGTATAGCGAGTTCTATTCCTGTTGACGGTTGGTTCAATTAATGACGGGTCAACATCACCTTAGGGGTGGTGGGCCCGGGTGTTAAAAACTGAATTGGAAAATGCAAGTTGAACTTGTAAGGCAGAATGTGTTCCCGCTTCTTTTTATCGGAGTTACATATTCTCATATTATTGGGATGTGACGAAGATAAGGAAGGAGATCCCAGATCTTGCTGAGATATAATGGTAGGTATATCTCTTACATTGAAAGTGATTAGGGGAATGAACTTTTAGTGTTAACAAGGCAAGACAACTTTGATATAAAAATTCCTAAATCAAAGTAAAATATGTATATATAAATATATACATTTATGTAAATTTCTTATTTCAGATAATCCTTCATTAAATCCATTCAATACTATACTCAATAATAACCAGTATGATATCATGGATTGGACCCATGATCCAGATATTGTACTTGCAGTTGGACACATAATGTATGTGGTTGCAATATGCAAGTTTCCTCATAATAATAAGGAATGACAATTAAATCGACAATAGATCTACAACCCTAGGGTTTGTATGTCTCTATAGTCTTGATATCATCAAATGTTACTTTGGAAGTGACATGTCGATGATGATTATAATTGTCATATAATCCTTATAAAAATCTAAGAAGATATTCTGGCATACATATGTGCTCTTGACATTTATCATGAATGACATGGTTCACTGCAACATGCAGAATGGTAGCTCTATAAGAGATGATGTATTCAAAATATTTGAATACCTACCTGAACCAATGTTTTAAGAGTCTAGATGGATGTAGACATGATGAAAGTCATTATTCTATTGTCTATACTCTAGTCATTCATGAAGCTTCATAATATTCATATTGTATGAATTTAATGAAGCATGTATAAATGTTGAAATGCTCTTACATTGAATTCTTTTGAATTTAACATAAGAGATCCTTGATCTTAAGCAAATGTTGTTTATAGATATAGGGAGTGCAGTGGAAGCATGGGTCAGACCCAAGATGAGAAGGATAGTCAAAGAATTGAACGTACTTCTATGTTTTCCATATGACATCCAAATAGTTGGATAAATGTCAATACTGTAATAAGTTGATGTGTTGATAGTATGACTATCAGATCTTTCTAGAATTCTTAGAGAAGGACTCGGATAGAGCATCAAAATAATCTACATAAATCATTGAAATTGACTTTCTTATTTGATAAAGATAAAGTCCAATAATTGTATCTCAATCTTCTAATGACACTTACAATTGGTTGCATATATATATTAGAAGATTAGAAATTTGATCTTAAGGTTTAATGGTCATCCATGTTGGAATTGATGCAATTGTTGCAACAATTTCCATTAGATCAGTAGACTTCATAATTTCAGTGGGAGAGCCCTTGGCCTTAGAGAATATCTCTATGACCTAGACATTAGAATATACTCATTGTTTGTTTCTAAATGTTGGAAATAAACATGAATTCTGGAATGGACCTATCATAAAGAGTTGTGATAGATATATTTCAGAAAGTAATCTAACATCCAAAGGACTCTACTCAATTAGAAAATTAATGAATGGTTCATTAACATTTCTAATAATGAAATTAAACCTTTAAAGATCAATAAAAGGATACAGATCATTAGACAATGATCTGGCATCAAGCTTTGGACGTTTGCTTGTTGATTTGATCAAAGACAAGTAAGAATGAAATTTTGAATGTCTAAAATTTCAAAACTTACATATTTATGAATATTGTATTCAAAAGTAAAATATGTCCAATACACCCTTCCTTTGGAAAGGTGTAAGATGTCAAGGTATTCAGGATCTCATATATATATTGTTGTATGCGGATCATCTATATCATAGTAAACATTATGGATATGTGATATCTATTGATGACTACGTATGATATCAGATTTCTTCTCTTCACCTAAGAAACCTTTGAAATGATCAAATATTTCATTATTTTGGTTTAGAATCAAAGTTTGAAGGAAGATAAAATGAATTTGATCTAATCTAGGTAGCGTGTACATGTTAAATAAATTCAAAGAATACTTTATGGAGATATGAATATCATTTCTATCTCAATCCTCCTAACACACCTTAACTCTATAGAGTTATAGGGAGATACGATTGCATCATGTGTGACATGATCTTATCAACGATGAATTTTAGCATAGTTGCCTCTTAGTTTCCAGGTATATATGTAGTAGAGACTACAATATATCTCCTTAATATGGTTCCATGCATGCAAGCTGGAATCTAGCACTAGAGAGTGCTACTTCATTAGGAAAATAAAGGACGGTATTGGATACCTACTTTATGACCTTGAGATTCTTAAAAGATCTCATCTCTAAGAATATGATTCTTAAAGGATGACACTCTTGAGAATCAAGATGAAAATGAAGTGTAGGAACTCATTTAATCTTGAGAAGATAATGAGGCTTCTGAATTAGGAACTAAAAGGACAATTAAAGATGAAACACTAATACTTCTTCAAATGGGTTTGATGATATATTTCATGTGTCGATTAAGTCTGACAATGATCGGACTTCATGTGATGAAGCTCTTGAGGATCATGACATGGAAAGATGATGTTAGCAATAAAGTCTAAAGTAGACTTCATATACAAGTGTTGTATATGGACCCTCGAGAATCCACCTATATGGGTTAGACCTGTAAAGGTGTAAATGGATCTTCAAGAGAAAGGGAACCTGATGATAAGGTAGAGACCTTCAAAGCACGGTTCGGAGCCATGAGCTACACATGAAGAAAGAAGACATCACTTGCGATGAGACTTGTTTTCCAGTAACCATGCTTAAAGTCATCAGAATATTGCTAACCTAAGCTACACAACTTGACTATTGCATCTTCAAGATGTAAGTCAAGATTGCATTCCTCTATGAATACCTCTCTGAGGATATTCACATGAAGTAGCCCCAGGGCTTCAGGTTGAGGAAAGCAAGGTGTGCAAGCTAAGGAATCCATCTATGGACTCAAATAAGCTTCTTGAAGTTGGACCATAAGATTTGATGAAATTATAAATGTTATGATTTCAGATAGAATATTGATGAGCCATGGGAAGCTTAGTGGGAGTGCCTTAGTGGGAGTGCCTTTCAGATGATATCCTAATCATTTAAAATGATATAAAGATAATAATAAGTATTTTATAATCTGGTTGTTCCATAACTTGAGATATGATCTCAAGGATACCTCTTAGATCTTAGTTCTGAAGGTGTTCAGAAGCAAAGAGAAGAGGGTATTGGGACTGTCACAATAGTAGTACACCTTGAACGTATTCCATTTTTTAGAAAATTCCAAGAAAGTCTTCCATCTCTTAAGATATGGTACTGACCTATCTAAAGGGATAGCACCTCAAAGAGTTAAGGAAGTGAATGCTAGAACTGCTTGCACGTGTGCATAAGTTACGAGAAGCTGAGTGTATGCTAGATGTGTACAAAAGCCAGATATCTGCCATGCAGTGGGAGTAGTAAAGAGTTGCTAATCCTACTATGGAAAGAAAACACTTGATTGCAGTAATAACAAAATCTTCATAGATGACAAGATATTTTGAGATAGTGATCTCAAAGTCTTATCTTCAAAAAATTTAAGACTTTATAGATAGAGATCTAAAAGGTCTTAACTGTGGATACCTTAAGAGACAGTGATCTCTAGGAATAAGGGTATTCTGATAATGATTATGGAAATACTGATTATGATAATTATTAAGCTGTAGTGTCAAGGACACTGTAACTAACAAGATTGAGTATTGGTTGCATAAGATGCAACATTCGCATTAGATGCGAGCACTGTTACTGGGGATATGTAAGTGTCGTAAAAGGACTTGGCGTAGTCTCACGGGAACAGAGTGACTGATCAACTTACCTAACTATTTTCTAAATAGCCTATGATTGTCACACGAGTGTGGGTTTAAATGGATAGCCCATTAATGGTTCTTTGGGCTAGTGGGAGATTGCTGGACATGCGAGCCCACGGCGAGCTATTATGTAATAAATGTTATTACAAATATCATTCCCTGATATGAAATGAAGAATATCTAATTTGCATAATAGGTCCCTTAGTACAATTAGGGTTATGTACCATGGCCATCTTAATGATCATATAGTTGTTGATTCAATTATTTAATCATAGAGACTGGTGCTTGGATGAATATCTAATGAGTTAGATTGAGGACTCATCAAGCACCGTCAAATGATTGTTAAGAGATGATCTCCAGCCTGAGTAGGAGATGGCAATCTTTTCTCAGTTAGACTGGTATCTGATCGACCTCTTGATGTAAGTCCTATGCATAGGAATAGAGATTCGGAGGTGTCAGATTAGTTAGGTCAAAGGGTTGACTTAACGAGATCGAGATAACCAAAGTCCTATATCATATGCTGTCATGATATAGGCATGTATCCTCTGACCGGAGACAGATGTCTTACTATTGTCTGAGTATGTACATTTGGTAGACCAATAGGTTGATGACCTAATAAAGGTCTATACACCGGCGTGCTGGTGTGCATATAAGGGCATATGAGTAATACGATCTCTCAAAGAAATCATACAAGTTCATTTACTGAACCGGAAGACATGAGATCACTCATGAGATATTGGGAAGAATCAAATTCCGTACATGGTGGTGTCGCTTTGGAAGCTTGACTGAATTTGTAGGTTTGATATATACTTTTGGAAAGTATATGATCAAGACCTAGGTATGATATATGATTTTGGAAAGCATATGATAAATACTAACTCCCAATGATTAAATGAGAAATTTCTGAATAAAAACCCTGAAGTAGATAGTGTAAAGTTGATCTAATACTTCGGTTTTATTCTGAATCTTCCAGTATGTAGGATGTACATGTATCGTGCATACCTGAGGGTGATGTAATCATAAACAATTGTATAACCATGACGCTTCCATTCCTAGGGAGTGATGAAATAGGTCTGGATTTTAGTGACTCCTCTCAGTAGAGAAGTAATCTGATCTTGGTTGGACATTGATCTGAATGTGATTCAGATGCAATGAGAAGACTAGATTTGTGATCTTGATTTAATCAAGCATCTATGGGAGGCCCGCTATCTGGATTTGAGATATGATCTCAATATCCAAGTCACTATACGTGGAACAATACAATCGCCTTGTCCTTATCTCCTAGTATCCGCGGAGAAAGCGCATTATCCTAAAAAGAGTTCAGGATAATTTCATTGTTGATATGTATATCCGATCATTGAGAAAATTGATAATTAAATGTGATTTAATTATCATGGATAATATGAATTTGATTCATATTATAAGGAGAGTTATCTAATATAATTAAATGTAATTTAATTGTCAAAGATGTGAATAATGTGAATGCGATTCATATTATTTGAGCACACGAGAATACAAATCCAAGATGATTAAATGTGATTTAATTATCATGGGTATCAATAACGTGGATATCAATATCAATATTAGTCATATATATTATAAATGTGATTTATAATATATAAGAGAGAGTTATTTGTAATTTATATTTGTTAATTAAATGTTGATGTGAGTTGGATTAACATTGGACAATTAGTTGAAAATGCAATTCACATTTTATTTTTTGTTGTGAATGTGATTCACAATTTTCCAATGGCAAGATTGCAATATTCACAAAATAATTATGAATTATTTTTGTAAAATAATTTACAACAAGTGTTGTTGTAAATCTTGGAGATTTCCATGGAATAATATAATCTCATGAGATCTCATGAGATTGCATGAGATTGCCACCAAATCAAATATTATGGAAGGAGGCAATCTTCATTCCATAATCTCCATGCTTGATTGATTTAATTTGGGATTAAATCATATTGATTTATCAATATATATATATATATAATCTAAATTAAATTAATTATTGTTTATTTCTTCCAACAAGAATCTTATCCATTAAAAGAAACACAATCAATGAGAGACATTAGATTTGTATTGTCCATAGATTGACATCCACGGATCCCAAAATATTATAAAAGGAGAGGCGCCCCTTTGCTCTTCTTTACACACAATGAGAACATAAGTCTCTCTCTCTTTCTCTCTCTACACGTCTACTCTCTGACGAATCCGAAAATGCCGGTTTTAAGAAGTTGTTTTTATCGTGTCGTGTGTTATAGGCGGCAATCGGAAACGGCCAAGAAAATACCACAAATAAGTTATTCAATTTTTAATATCGTGGTGTTATGTTTATTTTACTTGGGCAAGTCCCAAGGTCGATCACAAGGAGGCAAAGGAACAACCTAGAAAGATGTCTATCAAAGTTTATGTTCGGTTTTCGAAGCTGTTTTTTTTAATGTTTCAATGCAATAAGGGATGCAAAGTGCAAATGCGGCCTATTTTAGGACTAAAATGTCAAATACGTTCAAACGATGTCCGAAAAAATACGAAACTTGGCCACAATGTAAATGACGATGAAATGTATGCACTGTAATTTTTTTGGAATTTTTGGATGCAATATGAATTTTTTATGGATTTTTAAATGCTAACAGAATGATTTTTAATATTTAATTATAATAAATATTAAACCTACTTATTTTCAAGAAATAAAATTATCTAAGATCTATCACTACGTGATGAATCTCAGAAAAATCCTAAACCTCAAAAATGTAGGGTTTAATACCTATTAAAAATTAAATACCAAAAAATGCAAGATGATTTTTATAGAGCAAACTATGCATGAAAATTCAATTCTTTTTGGGCACAATGTTAAGAACAATTAACTCTACAATATGTGATTTTTCGAGGATTTTTAGAGCAATGATTAATTAGCTGTGAATTTCCAAGCAAGAAATGGACAAAATATGTAAATTTCCACACAATAATTATTTATTAATTAACCATCAATCAGAAAAATACCCACAACATGTCAAAGTGTAGAGAATCAATTAATAAACATCATGCTATTTTTCGATTAATAAAATAATGTAAAGAGAAGGTCCAAAATCATAGGGGAACACAGGGGTATAAATGCAATAACTATAAATAAAAAGGCAGATGGGAACCTTAATGCAATTACCAGTACTCAGAGAGGTGATGTTGGAAAATTTCCAAGGGAGCACAGCACGTGCCACGCACGTGCCCCTTGGAAGGCTGGACGCGCGCGCAATTAGAAGAAGGGTCGGGGGGCTGTCCACAAATGACCCAGCGGGTCACGTGCTCAGCATGTGACCCCCGGGCTGTTTTGGCTGCTGAAGAAGTCCCCCCGCGCACGCGCAACGCACGTGCGGGGGTCTCGGGGCTCGTGCCCGGTCCTGGCGGTGTTGGCGGCGAAGGATGGCTGCCCGGAGACGATAGTGGCGGAGTGCCGGCGAAGATGCGGCTTGTCAAGGCGAAGGCGTGGCTGTGGTCGACACACGGCCGAGGAGGACGGCGACAGTGACTCGGCCTGGTGGAGTTGCTCGAAAGTTGAAGACGGCGAGGCGTGGCTGATGGAGCGTTGGAGAACTGGCGGAGTCGCGGCGTTGATGAAGTCGTGGCTGAAAACGGTGATGAACGAAGGTGGTTGTCGTAGACGGTGACGGTGGCGATGGCAGAGTCGATCGAGAGAGAAGAAGAGATGTAGAGAGAGAGAGATAGAGGGAGAGAGAAAGGGAGAGAAGGAGAGATCACCTGGGGAGGTAGGGCTCGACGGCGTTGAGCGGCCGGAGCGAGGCAGCGACGCGAAGGGCTGTGACGAGGCTGAGGATACCTCGGATCGCGCCGACGAGATGAACTTCTACGGTTGTCACGCCCGAAGAGGGAGACTCGGTTGGTAAACGGCAGATGAGGAGGAGCGCCGGTGACACAAGATTTATAGGGATGGGGTTTGGGTCGGAGATGGAAGGGGAATCGCGGGGATTCGATCATGATTTGGGGGAACGAAGATGTGCGATTGGGAGGTGATTGTCGGAGCTGGAGGGGACGAGATAGCGCGAGATCGGAGATGGAGAGATTCGCGGCGGCAAGCCGCGAAATCGAGGACGGCAGCGACGAGATTCGCGGGGGTGGCGCAGCTCCAGATTGGGAAAGGGAGCGGGAGGTGGACGAAACACAGGTGTCGTCCGATCGGCCGAGATCGGACGGCCCCTGATGAGACACGTGGCGGAGCGATAAGGGGGTGGGGCGAGCGCACGTGCAGTGCGGATGCCGCACGTGCGCTGCACGTGAGCTGTTTTATTTTTTTATTTATTTTTTTATTTTTTATTTTTAAATTTTTTTTATTAAAAATGATTATTAAAAAGGCGGAAAAAGGCCGGCACGTGGTGGCACCAGGTGCTGCCACGTGTCAGCACCAGAAAATTCCAAAGATAAATATTTTAAAAAATCGAGAAAAAATAGTAAACAACCTCGGATCGAAAAAGTTTCTTCACGAAAGTTGCTCGTCTCGATGAGATCTACAACTTTCATTAAGACATCAAAATCAAAATCGATCATTTGCACAAAGTGAATTTTTGGGGTATCCTATGTACATAGAATACCTTAATTTTGGGGTTTTGTAATTTTTATGTCATTTTTTTATCAGATAAAAATTCAGAAAAATTATGGCAAAATCCAAGATAAATAAAGACACCTTAATCTAATTTTTTTGGATTTTTTTATTAATCAACAAAATATGTACATAAAATATTAGGTCAAAAACAGCTAAAATATACAATGTACAAAAGAGGCCCAAAACCCAACTTTCACATATGAGCTCAGATTCACTTGATCTTGGTCTTGTTTTGAAGGTAACTGAATGCACATTAGTTCAAAAGTGAGTAGGATTAAATCGGACACTGGATGGGGAAGATATGGGGCTTTTAGTCCGAAAATCCTGAAATTAGGGTTCGGGTTTTTGGTCCACTTATTTGGGTTAGTTATTTTTTGTATTTTCCCTTTATTCTTGTTAGTGATATGTACACAGTGGAAGTGCTTTTGAGTTATTCGGAGTTAGCATGAATGAGTTAAAAATCCGGGAAGTTAGGCTATTTACAGATCATTTTGGCTTGGATTTTTGGCTTCTTATTTTATGCAGATTTTTGTGCTAAAATGTCATTCTTATGGAAACATGCATGAATGCTAATTATGCAAAATAAATGCAAGAATGCTGTTGATTTTTAGGGATTTGAGCTTAATAAATGAGATTTAGAGTGATGAATACGAGATTCATCATCCCCCTATACTTAAACCATGCTCGTCCCTGAGCATCAAAAAGAAATGCCATGAGGTGAAATGAGATTGGGTTCCATACCAAGACCATGAGCTGAAGGTGAAAGTGAACCTAAACTCAACCTTTGGATTATTTGTGTGTCAGAACTTCTGTGAGACTTAGAATTTTAAAATCAACAGCCCTCAAGTTCTACACATCATTGCTACAGTTTCGGCTCAAAAGTCATCTTAGATCAATCTTCTTCCCAAAGTATACCCTATGAACATTGAATAACTGACTCTTGTGTGTGAAAGGTTTTAGATCTTCCCACTCAGAATGTCGGACTACCGCGCAAACCTCCTCTCCAATAACTCGTCCTCGGGGAGTCAGGTATTCCCTTCTAAGGTCTGTCGCGCTGTGTTCACAATCGAATTGGGGGGAGAAGTTAGAAGAATGAGAAAAGAACTGGAGGGTGATTAGTGTAGTTCACCTCTCCTTGTGAAGTTGGCCAGTGTAGCCGAGTCTCCACCAAGATCTGCAGGTTTCTGGAAGCTTGGACCTTTTTGGTCAGATTTTATTTGGTAGTTGCTTCTTTGTATTTGGAATTTTTGGTGGTTCTGCTTGGATCTTGTTTCGCCCCTACGGATATAGCATCTTTTGTTTCCGTACATTTTTGGGGTCTTAGAAAAAATTGTGCCCAGCCGTCCATCCCTTTTCCGAAGCTTTATTTCAACCCGTACTCCGGTCTTTAGATTTCCACGCTACCAGAAAAGAAGCTCACACAGTCTTCCAACATATGTTTGAGTTGAGCTAAGTGCATAGTGCGAGAGTACAAATTAATTCCTTATTCCATAGTTGTACCCAGAATAAAGAGACCAGGTTAGACACTAAGAGTCAAACTCTGTGCATTGTTATGTGGAACTCAAGGAATTAAGTCACAGACCTGAAGACTCTAAAATCCTATTTCTCGGTGAAGTTCCTCTGAAAATTAGGTTGATTAAGGTTAAGTCTAGATCACTCTCGGTTTCGACTCATAACTCGGTTCAGAACCCAATGACTTTTCACATATGCAAATGAATGTAATGCTGGATGAAGTGCAGGTGTGTGGAATGCAAACACACAACAATTTTGTTTTATGATGATTTTTTTTATGTAAAAATGAATAAGAAGCCATTTTTTTTCAAAAATTTTGGGCAAAGTCAGTGTTAGTAGCAAAACTTTTTTTTTAATTTATACCCATCCCGTAAATACATATAGACTTATGCGCAAGTACGAGGTATGGCTAAAATATATACATAGTATATATACAGACCCCCCTATACTTAGCGAGTGCTGTGTCCTCAAAGCACAAGAAGCGTAATGAAGACATAGCTCGGGCTAAGCGTAAGAGAGAAAAATTATTCAATGGTTCGCCCCCTTATACTTAGACTGTGAATAGTCTAAGTATAGAAGAAGAGCGTAAAAAGAGGCGGACGGGATATGTAAATGAGGAGAGTATAAACAGATGGGTGGTGGTTCCCCCTATACTTAGGCTTTGGTCAGCCTAAGTATAGAAGAAGGATGGATATGGAGTGAGCGAGAGATCGGAATGTGATTGAGGGAAATGGTATATACAGATGGCATCGGTCCCCCCCTATACTTAGGCCTTGGCCTAAGTAGAGGAAGAAGTTGTACAAGGGGATCGATGTGGTCGGGAGGGAGGGTGGGTCTGATCTGATATATCGTCAATGTCCTTGCTTTGTGTGAAATAGATGACCTCAACTTGCACTGTATGTTCTTTGGATGATTCTATATATGGCTTCAGTAATTATCCATTCACTGAGAAAGGTTGTGCATCATCTTTGAGTTCTGCAATGTCCACACTTCCATTGGTATGCACATCGATGACAACATAGGGACCCGTCCATTTCGATTTCAGTTTCCCATGAAAAATCTTTAATCGAGCATTAAACAACCATACTTTCTGCCCAGAACAAAGGTTTTATCTCGAATGTGTCTATCATGCCATTTCTTGACCTTGTCCTTATAAATCATACTGTTGTCATATGCTCGGTTTCGGATTTCAATTAGCTCATTCAGATTTAGGTCTCGACATAATTTCCCAAGGTGACAACTCCAGTTCAACTTTTTGATTGCCCATTCAGATTTGTGAATCAGTTCTGCAGGAAGATGGCATGGTTTGCCATAGATCATCCTAAAAGGTGAAGTGCTGAGTGGTGTTTTATAAGCTGTCCTATAGGCCCAAAGAACTTGATCCAACAGTTTTGACCAATCCTTCCTATCTGGACGAACCAACTTTTGAAGTATACTCTTCACTTCTCTATTAGAAACTTCTGCCATGCCATTAGATTGTGGATGATAAGGGTTGGCTATTCTATGTTCAAATTTGTACTCCTTAGCCAAAGATCTCATTTCCCTATTCAAAAAGTGGCTACCTCCATCAGAAATCAAAACTTTTGGTATCCTGAACCTTGCAATGATATTATCCTTGATAAATTTACAGACGGTTTTGCTGTCTGCGGTTCGGGTTGGAATAGCCTCTACCCATCTAGACAAATAATCGACCGCTAACAAGATGTACTCAAATCCATTGCTATTGGGAAAGGGACCCATAAAATCAATCCCCCATGCATCAAAAACATCACAAAAGATCATTGGTTGCATGGGCATTTCGTCTCTATAACCAACGGTCCCTCCCATTCTTTGACAAATCGGGCAAGACCGTACAAAATCATTAGCATCATGAAATAAGGTCTGCCAGTAAAATCCACATTGGAGTACCTTGTGTGCGGTTCTCTTTCCCGAATGGTGTCCTCCTGCTTCGAGAGTGTGACAATGTGTGAGGACACTCTGATATTCTTCCTGAGGAATACATCTTCTCCAGACACAATCCGCTCCTTCATAGAAAAGGAAAGGATCGTCCCAATGGTATTTTCTTGAATCCGACTTTAGTTTATCAATCATTTTCTTGGTCCAACCAGAGGGAACCTTCTTGGAGACAAGATAGTTCACGATGTTGGAATACCATGGGGTTGAATCAGTAGTGCAAACAGATTCGTCAGGAAAAGTCTCCTTAATAGGTCCAGTATCAGGATAATCATTTTTCTCAATTCGGGAAAGGTGATCAGCAACAACATTCTTTATTCCAGGTTTATCTTTGATCTCCAAATTAAATTCCTGGATTAACAAGATCCACCTCAAAAGTCATACCTTAGCATCTTTCTTATCCATGAGGTATCTAATTGCCGTGTGATCCGTGAAAATTGTCACCTTGGAGACCAATATATATGATCTGAATTTTTCAAGGGCCCAAACAACCGCAAGCATTTCCTTTTCAGTCACTGTATAATTTTTCTGTGCAGGATCCAATACTTTGCTCGCGTAGTGAATCGCATAAGGGATTCCATCCCGTCTTTGTCCAAACACAGCTCCTACAGCAAAATCCGATGCATCAGTCATGATCTCAAAGGGAAGAGACCAGTCAGGAGCTTGTAATATCGATGATTCACATATTTTCTTTTTCAGGAGCTCAAAGGCCTCAAGACACTTGTGATTTACATTAAACTCGGTGTCTTTTCCTAAGAGCTCAGTCAGTGGGCGGGCGATCTTTGAAAAATCAGGGATAAACCTTCGATAAAATCCAACATGCCCTAGAAAAGACCGCACTGACTTGACGTTGGTTGGTGTCTCAAGTTTCTTGATCACATCCACCTTGGCAGGGTCGACCTCCATACCCTTTTTGGAGATGACATGCCCCAACACGATACCCTCAGTCACCATAAAGTGACTCTTCTCCCAGGAGAGTACCAAATTAACTTCTCTGCATCTCTTGAGAACTCGGTCCAAGTGCACTAAACATGTATCAAATGAATCACCATGGACCGAGAAGTCATCCATGAACACTTCCAGGAAATCACCCACCATTTCAGCAAATACGGCAATCATGCCGCTGAAATGTGCCTGGGGCATTACAAAGCCCAAATGGCATGCGCTTGAAAGCGTAGGTACCGAAGGGACATGTAAATGTGGTTTTTTCCTGATCCTCGGGAGCAATAGCTATCTGATTGTAGCCAGAGTACCCATCAAGAAAACAGAAGAATGCTTTCCCTGCAAGCCTCTCCAAGATTTGATCAATCAATGGCAGTGGAAAGTAATCTTTCTTGGTCGCAGCATTCAGGCGCCTGTAATCGACACAGACACGCCACGACGTGGGTACTCGGGTCGCGATCTCAACCCCCTCCTCGTTGGTGACCATCTGGATTCCCGACTTCTTCGGGACGACATGAAGGGGGGCCACCCACTTGGAGTCAGAAATGGGGTATATGAAACCTGCTTTGCACCATTTCTCTATCTCTTTCTTAACCACTTCCCGAAGATTGGGGTTTAATCTTCTCTGAAATTCACGGGAGGGCCTTGTATTATTCTCAACATAAATTTGGTGCGAGCAGAGAGTAGGGTTGATTCCGACGAGATCCGACACAGTCCAACCGATGGCTTTTCGATTTCTCTCAAGGACTTCTAGTAGCCTGGATTCTTGGTCTAAGGTTAATGATGAGCTAATGATCACAGGGAATTTATCTTTGGGTCCATTGAGAAATGCATACTTCATGGTAGGAGGGAGGGATTTCAGCTCTGGCAAATCTGAATCATCAATCAAATCTGGCTGAAGTTCTTTTAAGTCTGGCTTAGTGATTGTTGGTGGGTGATCATTCTGTGATATGCTAGCCATCGATCTTGAAAGAAAGTGAGTCGGATCGCAAAAGTAGTGTGGTAATTCAGCCAAAGCCGCGTCCGACTCGTCATTGATTTTTTTCGAAGAGGATGAGATGGACCAATCCGAAAGGGGTTTTGTGTCATCATACAGGTGTTCAGATAGATTACACACTGTATGGCGCATTGTTTCTTCTTCTGATGAGATGGTATCCATGTGAAGATCTGGCAGTTGGTCCCAAGGTCCGGTAGTGCTGATTATATTATACTCAGAGGTTTCGGCATCCTCAGTGGTGGATTCAGAATCGGGTCTTTGCCATTTTGTTTGTCTCATTTCCAGATCCACTTCTCCGTCTAGGGAGCGGAATTTCATCATTCCAGTGCTGTAATCGAATACAGCCTTGGCGGTTCTTAAGAATGGTCTTCCCAAAATGATTTGCGACTCTTTCCAATGGTTCGGGATCTCCATGTCAAGGATAGCGAAGTCCACTTTGTATTTCGTACCCTCAACCATAATGATAACATTTTTTACTTCTCCCTTAGGTCTTTTAGTAGATTTGTCCGCGAATTGGAGTAAAGATAATGATTTCTGAAGAGGCCCTAACTCCAATCGGTAATATAAGGCTAAGGGAAGAAGATTGATGGAAGAACCATTGTCGAGAAGTGTGCGTGCGAATGCGATACCGCCAATGCGGCTTTCCACATAATGAGCACCCGGATCTCTTTTCTTCCTTGGTAAATGCTGGTTTCTCACGCATTTGGTAGTGGCCACTGTCAGAACATGAGTCTCCACAAATTGGTTTGTTTTCTTTGTGCGGGTCCGGGTAGGAGTACATTTCATTTTCAAATATTTCTGAAATCCAGTGTTACTGGCCACGTTTAGATCAAAGGGCACCTTTTCTGTGATGTTTTGTTGACAAAACTTTTCCATCACTGGGTCACTTTGGATAGATTTCTTTTGTCTTCCTTTCTTAAGAGCATGGGGAAAAGGAATGGAAGCATTTGAGACAGGAGAAAGAGATCCAGAATCATAAATAAGAGCATCTTTATTGAATTTGGAGTTCTTATTACAATCATAATGTTCTGGATTATCATCATGTTGCTGAAATAGTGACAAAGGTATTTTCGCAGCAACTAGAGGTTCAAGGTCCTCTGTAGTCTCCATAGATGCTTTTCCCTTCCTTTGGACAGAAATCCTCGGGCGTCCTTCGTCTTCATCCTCAGAAGCATCCTCCGGTTGATCTTCCGAGTCGTGATGGTCAACTTCCCTTGCTCGGTCAGGTACGACCACGGTCCTTCCGCTTCTGAGGGACATGGCATTGATTTTGTTAAACGAAAGGGTCTCGTGTTCAGATGTGGAAAAGTCTGAGTAATATACCTGATTGTTGTGTTGAGATGATTGAGATTTGTTCACGCTATTGGGGTTAGCTTGAACTTGGGCGGGAATGGCTGTGACTGGGGCAGTCTGTTCTTCCTTCCAACAGGATAGACGATTAACATCTACCCGTAGGTCGTACAGTTCATTCCGGAAGCTGCGAATTTCCTCCAGCATTTGTCTTTGGATATCAATCGGGTCTTCTGGAGGTTTGGATGATCGATATGCTTGATTTGGAGCTTGATATTGTTGACGATGTTGTTGAGGTTGGTTCTGACGGTCGTGTGGCTGCTGCTGCCTTGAGGACTGATTGTGTTGTGGAGCGGCATTGTAGGAGTTGGGTGGACGCTGATATTGCTGATGGTCCCCCAGATTACCCTGTCGGGTATTATCCTATGTGTACCAGATGCCATTTATCTCGAAAGTCAGAGGCGGGGCTTCTATGACTGTCTCAGCTGGAGGAGGGGACTGCTGGGAAGGTTGGACGTAGGATTGGTCCTGAGTCCATGGTTGCGGTTGTCCAGAGCCTAGCTGCTCTTGGACATGATGCACATGGTAAATTGGGACCGTAGGAGCAATAGGCATCCTGATCTTGGACACCTTCTCAGTGAGTTCCTCCATTTGTTTTGGAAATTGAGAGAGTCGGTTGTCGATGTCGTTCACCCTTTCATTAATGTGATCTACGACTGTTAATTTGTCTGTGATGATGTTCATGTTGGGCAGCAAGTCCTCGGCTATTTCTGCGACGGTTTGTTTCCCACCTTTGGCTTGATAGTTGTTCAGTGAATCAGTGTAAGATCTACTAGTAATTTGTGAACGGCTAGTCTCCGCCATTTGCTCCAGTATTTTCCAGACGGTTTCAGCTCCTCGGGATGTATAGTTTCCTCCACAAGCAGCGCTGACTAGACCCTGAGTCCCGTGGTTAAGGCCAGAATAGAGGGATTGGACCAGGATGTTATTATCTAGGTCATGGCAGGGACATTTCTGCAGCAGATCTTTGAATCTATCCCATGCATCACAAAGTGGTTCATTTGGCATCTGAGAGAAGCTAGTGATGCGAGTCCTCATTTGATTGGTTCGACTCAAGGGATAAAATTTTTTCAAGAATAGATTCTTGAACCTATCATAAGTGGTCACCATCACTCCCAAATTTTTCACCCAGTAATCTGCCTTACCCTTCAAGGCGAAAGGTAATGCAGTGAGACGGATATAGTCTTGGCTGACTTGTGGGTGCCTCTGATTAGAACATACTAGCTCCAAATCACGAAGGAATTCATAGGGTTCTTCATTCGAATTACCATGAAATTGTGGTAATTGATTTATGAAGTGTGGCTTCAGTTCATGGTGAACCTCAGGTTGAGGTGGCTGCAAGTAATTTATGACCCTATATTGCCCGGGATTATATGCAGCCTCCATTGGTGGTTCTTCCTCTGCATTCATTCTTTCCAATTGTGCCCTCATCAAATTTTGCTGTTGCTCAGATGCAGCAAGTCTTGCGAGAATCATTTGCATCGGATCTTCATTTTGGTCATCTTCAGGATTAGTCTTCTTTGGAGGCATTTTTTGTGAAGTCTTCTTTTCACCTTCAGATTGTGAGAAATAAGAGTCAATAGTTTGAAGAGAATTATAAGATGAAGATTCAAGGGGAAAGTGTCCTTGAACCCAAGGTGGTTCTGAGTAAGAGTGGCTTAGAGGATTTGAGATTGGAAAGTTTGTGGTAGTCAGAAAAGGGTTCGCTGAGTCCGAACAGAAATTACCACAATTTTCCATTCTTGAATTTCAAGAGATTATCAAGAGACGAATGGATGTTGATCAACTCAAACACCATACAAAATTCTTTTTCACTTACTCACACAGTGAAGGTCGTAAGAGTTCGACCAATTATCTTGTCAATTTTAAATGGTGAAAAGACAATCTTGTTAGCGAGATGAAATTTCAGATTTGGGCTCTAGCCTTAAGTGTCGTCTCTCGCTTACTGAGAAAAATAGAACATCCAAGGTCGGGGTTACTCTCCCGCAAAAATTCTTGATTTTATGGGTTATTTGAAATCAGATATATTTAGTAGTCCCGACTTTAATGAGGTGATCACTGAAAAATTAGATGAGCACAAATACACGTCTACCGTCCAGTCCCAATTTCCTTTAAAGTTATGTTATAAAACAAGAGAGAGGAATTCGGGAAAAGCCGATGCACGCGGAAAACTATGATGAATGCTCAGTTAGAAGACTTACAGTGAATCCTCGCAATCTCCATGTGGGATGCTAGACAGAATTTAAAAATTATTCTATATGATGTGCAAACCGATGGAAAAACCGCACCTAAGCAGAAAGTTCTATTAGCGGGAAGAATTGATTTAAATTTGTCTAAGTTGAACGATCTATGTGCGTCTCAATTAAAGTGCACTGTGGCTTAAGATCCTACGAGCACAAGCAAAAATATAAATGCTCCGAGAGCCGTATGTGTAGGTCTATCCTAATCGCCACTCAAGTCGGGCCCTACCCTCACCGGAGAGTGAAACAGGCCACGACACACCACAGAATAAAGTCAGAGGTCTTTCTACACACGCGAGAGTCCAAATGGACACCGTTGTAAAATTACAAAAATTTAAAAATTGCAGGAATTAAAAACCTAGACTCTACGCTCTCTCACGACTCGACTCGATCTTAAATTAATTGTGGTTTTTGCAAGAGTCGGTGAAGTTGCGTCGGTTATTGGAAAAACCGCTCCACGTACAAGGTACCTCGCAAGAAAAATAAGAGAGAAAATGTAAGAGAGTGACTCAAAAATATATGAAAAATAAAGGCTGAAAATAAATTGCAGGAAAATGAAATTTACAATGAAAAATTCGGGGGTCAGACTACCCGAATGCGGAAAACCGAATAAAAAATTTTAGACAAAAATCTAAGCCGTTTGCCTCCCCGGCAACGGCGCCATCTGACGAATCCGAAAATGCTGGTTTTAAGAAGTTGTTTTTATCGTGTCGTGCATTATAGGCAGCAATCGGAAACGGTCAAAAAAATACCACAAATAAGTTATTCAATTTTTAATCTCGTGGTGTTATGTTTATTTTACTTGAGCAAGTCCCAAGGTCGATCACAAGGAGGCAAAGGAACAACCTAGAAAGATGTCTATCAAAGTTTATGTTCGGTTTTTGAAGCGGTTTTTTTTGGAATGTTTCAATGCAATAAGGGATGCAAAGTGCAAATGCGGCCTATTTTAGGACTAAAATGTCAAATACGTTCAAACGATGTCTGAAAAAATACGAAACTTGGCCACAATGTAAATGACGATGAAATGTATGCACTGTAATTTTTTTGGAATTTTTGGATGCAATATGAATTTTTTTATGGATTTTTAAATGCTAACAGAATAATTTTTAATATTTAATTATAATAAATATTAAACCTACTTATTTTCAAGAAATAAAATTATCTAAGATCTACACTATGTGATGAATCTCAGAAAAATCCTAAACCTAAAAAATGTAGGGTTTAATACCTATTAAAAATTAAATACCAAAAAATGCAAGATGATTTTTATAGAGCAAACTATGCATGAAAATTCAATTCTTTTTGGGCACAATGTTAAGAACAATTAACTCTACAATATGTGATTTTTCGAGGATTTTTAGAGCAATGATTAATTAGCTATGAATTTCCAAGCAAGAAATGGACAAAACATGTAAATTTCCACACAACAATTATTTATTAATTAACCATCAATCAGAAAAATACCCACAACATGTCAAAGTGTAGAGAATCAATTAATAAACATCATGCTATTTTTCGATTAATAAAATAATGTAAAGAGAAGGTCTAAAATCATAGGGGAACACAGGGGTATAAATGCAATAACTATTAATAAAAAGGCAGATGGGAACCTTAATGCAATTACCAGTACTCAGAGAGGTGATGTTGCAAAATTTGCAAGGGAGCACAGCACGTGCCATGCACGTGCCCCTTGGAAGGCTGGACGCGCGCGCAATTAGAAGAAGGGTCGGGGGGCTGTCCACAAATGACCCAGCGGGTCACGTGCTCGGCACGTGACCCCAGGGCTTCTTTGGCTGCTGAAGAAGTCCCCCCGCGCACGCGCAACGCACGTGCGGGGGTCTCGGGGCTCGTGCCCGATCCTGGCGGTGTTGGTGGCGAAGGATGGCTGGCCGGAGACGATAGTGGCGGAGTGCCGGCGAAGATGCGGCTGGTCAAGGCGAAGGCGTGGTTGTGGCCGACACACGGCCGAGGAGGACGGCGACAGTGACTCGGCCTGGTGGAGTTGCTCGTAAGTTGAATACGGCGAGGCGTGGCTGGTGGAGCGCTGGAGAACTGGCGGAGTCGCGGCGTTGATGAAGTCGTGGCTGAAGACGGTGATGAACGAAGGTGGTTGTCGTAGACGGTGACGGTGGCGATGGCGGAGTCGATCGAGAGAGAAGAAGAGATGTAGAGAGAGAGAGATAGAGGGAGAGAGAAAGGGAGAGAAGGAGAGATCACCTGGGGAGGTAGGGCTCGACGGCGTTGAGCGGCCGGAGCGAGGCAGCGACACGAAGGGCTGCGATGAGGCTGAGGATACCTACCTCGGATCACGCCGACGAGATGAACTTCTACGGTTGTCATGCCCGAAGAGGGAGACTCGGTTGGTAAACGGCGGATGAGGAGCAGGAGCGTCGGTGATGCAAGATTTATAGGGCTGGGGTTTGGGTCGGAGATGGAAGGGGAATCACGGGGATTCGATCATGATTTGGGGGAACGAAGATGTGCGATTAGGAGGTGATTGTCGGAGCTGGAGGGGGCGAGATACGCGCGAGATCGGAGATGGAGAGATTCGCGGCGGCAAGCCGCGAAATCGAGGGCGGCGGCGACGAGATTCGCGGGGGTGGCGCAGCTCCAGATTGGGAAAGGGAGCGGGAGGTGGATGAAACACAGGTGCCGTCCGATCGGCCGAGATCGGACGGCCCCTGATGAGACACGTGGCGGAGCGATAAGGGGGTGGGGCGAGCGCACGTGCAGTGCGGATGCCGCACGTGCACTGCACGTGAGCTGTTTTATTTATTTATTTATTTATTTATTTTTATTTTTTAATTTTTTTATTAAAAATGATTATTAAAAAGGCGGAAAAAGGCTGACACGTGGCGGCACCAGGTGCTGCCACGTGTCAGCACCAGAAAATTCCAAAGATAAATATTTTAAAAAAATCGAGAAAAAATAGTAAACGACCTCGGATCGAAAAAGTTTCTTCACGAAAGTTGCTCGTCTTGATGAGATCTACAACTTTCATTAAGATATCAAAATCAAAATCGATCATTTGCA
Source organism: Ottelia alismoides (assembly GCA_037367405.1). Lineage (NCBI taxonomy): Eukaryota > Viridiplantae > Streptophyta > Magnoliopsida > Alismatales > Hydrocharitaceae > Ottelia > Ottelia alismoides. Next base: position 2,332,807 of record JAZKJV010008609.1, on the reverse strand, counting down.
CAAAGTGAATTTTTGGGGTATCCTATGTACATAGAATACCTTAATTTTGGGGTTTTGTAATTTTTATGTCATTTTTTTATCAGATAAAAATTTGGAAAAATTACGGCAAAATCCAAGATAAATAAAGACACCTTAATCTAAATTTTTTGGATTTTTTTATTAATCAACAAAATATGTACATAAAATATTAGGTCAAAAACAGCTAAAATATACAATGTACAAAAGAGGCCCAAAACCCAACTTTCACATATGAGCTCCGATTCACTTGAACTTGGTCTTGTTTTGAAGGTAATTGAATGCACATTAGTTCAAAAGTGAGTAGGATTAAATCGGACACTGGATGGGGAAGATATGGGGCTTTTAGTCCGAAAATCCTGAAATTAGGGTTCGGGTTTTTGGTCCACTTATTTGGGTTAGTTATTTTTTTGTATTTTTCCTTTATTCTTGTTAGTGATATGTACACAGTGGAAGTGGTTTTGAGTTATTCGGAGTTAGCATGAATGAGTTAAAAATCCAGGAAGTTAGGCTATTTACAGGTCATTTTGGCTTGGATTTTTGGCTTCTTATTTTATGCAGATTTTTGTGCTAAAATGTCATTCTTATGGAAACATGCATGAATGCTAATTATGAAAAATAAATGCAAGAATGCTGTTGATTTTTAGGGATTTGAGCTTAATAAATGAGATTTAGAGTGATGAATACGAGATTCATCACTCTCCCTCTCATGTGGTCGTCCACCATGGATGTCCTAGAGAGGTTCTTCATCGCCGCAGCATCATCGTCATGTTGCCCAATCGTTTGCTCATGGATCTCCATCTCCTTCGGTGCACCTTGCTCGTGAAGAAGACGTCGGATCTCGTGTGTCGAGATCAGGAGATCCTCCTCTTAGATCATCAACATGGATCGCGAGAAGCACGCGTTTCATCAACACGCTTGCAAACGTCTCCTCCGTTGGATCGGACTTGAGACAAGAGGTCTCTTCGGTTAGAGACTCGATCGCAACCACGCTTCAAGAGGTAATCCTATAATTTGTTTGTGGTTTAGACGAAACGATCCGAGAAGTGTTTTTGGATCATGTGGTTTTGCATCGAGCTACTAGTACGACTAGTCGCTCCCGATCACATACGATGCGATCCTTACGCTTCCGTGGTGCGCTTAAGGATCTACCCATATCCTTCAGGAAATTCGTGATCTATTTTATGATGAAAGCATGTATTCTTGTTCCTATAAATTATAAGGTTTGGAACAATGTTTTGAAAATCATACCACATTGGTCGGTTTGACCGGTGAACAGGACCTGGACCGGTGTGGTTAACCAGTTCATAACAGTTTGATTCGAATATTCAAAATTTTCGAATATTCAAAATTTAACCAACCCGCCCGATTCAACCTATTATTTTTAACCCGATTTAGCCTTGTGCAACTAAAGTTGAACCGTATTTATTTTAAATTTATTTAAAAATAATGCTGGTAGTGGGAATTAAACCCATCACCTTTGGTTGCCTATTTCAAACTTCTAATCAACTTTACTAACATAACTTTTTTCATGTAATGGGTTTTAAATATAATCAAATACTATTATGTTATAGAGCAACTAATCCAAATAATATATATGTGTGTGTGTGCGTGTGTACGTGTGTGTATGTGTGTTATGTATAACATTTGATGGTATATACGAAAAATTATTTTATGTATAGTGTGAAATATATATTTTCTATGTATTTTATTTATATTTCAAGTATATTTAAGTGTATATTTTATATATATTTTACTTCATTTTGATTTAATTAACCAGTTCAACTACTTTTTTCTCATCGGTCTAGTTTAATCTGATTTTAGATAATGATAACGTCATCGATCGTTTGATTGAACCGATTAATTAAATGATTCAACTGATCTTATCATTTAGATAAAATTCCGATTGGTGTCCAGTTCTATTTTAAAAACATTCCATTGGAATGCCAAAAGAAGCTCCGATTAAAGCTGCACGGCTTTAGCAACGCTTGTTATATCATCTATCTTGGCGCCGTTTTGTCCATTTTGCTCGTTGAATAGAGATATGGAATCTTATTCCCATTTCAGATACTTTCGTCTAAAATCGTGTGGGCACACTTATTGCTATCAGAAAAGAATTATATTTTTTTTAATTTACATAATGTACTTTAATTGCATCCATTCGAAAGATCGTTTGACAAAAGTCATGATGATCAAAATCGAAATGTGGAAGCATGATATATTAATTAAAAGTCAGGTTTCTAGATCGAAATTCTCAATTTGAAGAAAATAGTTAGAAGTTATAAGTATAATACCATCTAATCCATTGTTGGACATATGTGTGGGGTTCCATTAAGCTCTTTTTTCTAAAGTAAGAAGGGGTGGAGGACCTGGCACATGCTCCAATACAACGAAGTTATTTAAAATCTTGATATTTTTGTTGCGGGTTATTTTTTACACATGAGAGAAATTTATCTAGTCGAATAGTTTGACTGAAATCCGATGCAAGGGACCTTAGAAGAATCTTAGATCATACATATAAATTACCTATAAAAGATTAGCATGTCGAATGGCATTTTAGATACACATACATATACACATATATAAGAGAGTGAGATTCTTTAATAAAATTAGATAAAGTATTGTTTTCGAAATAATAATCACTATTGGTAAAGTGGGCTAATTGAGAACCCTCTAATGGTCTGGTGGTAGAAGCAGTGGCTCCCACTTTAAAGGACCAGGGTTCGAATCCTACTAGTGAAAAAAATCTAAAAAAAAGGTGGGCTAATTGAATTTCCAATGCTTACTGATCTCGAATTCGAACCCTAAATTTATCTCTGTTTACTTTAATAGAGTTATCATGTATCATTTTGTCGGACATCTCATCTGCTTACGATGCAATGGTATATTGGTTAAATAAAGTTATCACAAACTTCTAATTAATTGTCCCTAAATTTTTAACTAAAAAAAATTGCGACGATTAGTTGATATTTTGAAAAATAGCAACGGATAAGCGTCGATATATAAACCGATGCTAATGATATAACGACATATATGACATTCGTTGCTAATGCTAATTTGAGTATGAAAATTTATTTCTCACCGAATGATATCGTCGTTATATATTTAGCAATGGCTAATTTAGCGACAATTTTTTTAAAAACCGTCACTATGGCTCAATTTTGTTATAGTATCATTTTTTCATTGGTATAACAGTTGTGATGCATCTGCGACATATGTTCCCGAGTTTTAGGCATGATCCACATTTTTCTAGATATCTTCTCGAGCTTTGGTTAATCCACGTTTTAAAAAAATAGAGCTAAACTCAAATGATTTTTAAGAAAATTTTTACACTCGTGTTATTTCGAATTTTTTCTATTTGTTGATTCTCGTGTAATTTTGAAATAAAAAATAAACGATGATTAAGTATTGAACTAAAAAATCAGTTATAATTAAATAAAATTTCGAAAAATAGCAACCAATAAATGTTGTTATTGCACAATCAGTAATGACATAGCAATGGATATAACATACATCGCTAATTTCGAGTACGTTCTCAATGCATAATATCATTTTTGCATATTTAATAACATATGATATTGTGATAGAATACTAAAAATATTATAGATCTATTTTATTGGAGTGTCCTCTTTTAAGTTGATACCGATGTTATTTTTATACTTAAAAGAAAACAAATACAGGAGCGGATTAGCAAATACATCCAAATTTTTAGTATATTTATTTAAAAGGGTGGAGGGAGCCAATTTACTACCCCAAGGAGAAATCCCATTATACCCATAAACGATTTATACCAAGTAAAAACAAAAGTTAAATTTGCAACTAGTAATATTAATTTTTATGTATTTAATATGGGAAGATATGGCAACAAATATGCAAATTATTCATTTCATGTGTCAATTTTATTGATTGATTGTTAATATTAAATTGTTATATTATGTAATTAAATACATGCTCAAAATATTCGAGTATGTATGTAATTTAGGTGTCGCACTTAATCAATTTTAAGATCAACGTAGTGATATCAAATCATGTCTTGTAATATTATTATTTGATGAACTTTGCAGTTTTAATAAAAAGATATCACTTCCTATTGATGCAAGATAATGTTTTAATATTATTAACAATTTTATTTCATAATCTTAAGATGCATACATATGCATTTTCAGTCATTATTCTTACAAAATCCAACTCGAGTACTTAAAATTTAGTAGAATGAACACTTCTTGTTTTTTTTTGTTAATTTTGGGTCATTGCTATTAATAAGTAGACAACCCGAGTTCCTTTGATTTTGATCTGATGATAAAGATTAAACCACTTTCATATCACTAGCGGTTTAAAATTTATCAATCCACATGTTTTCCTATATCACTCCTCAACCAAATATATTCCCTTATTTCCCGCCATGTAATAATTGGAATGTGATTACGCTAATTCAACCTTGTATATCTTATGGTCATCCAAAATTAGAAAAAAAAATGAATAATCCATTCCAATTTAATGTTACAATCCCTTTTAATTTAAAAGCAGAAAGTTAGTTGTCATCTTGCACGATAGTTGTAAAGATTTAATATGGAGCACATTTTGGATGGGTGTTAATGAGCCAATTTAAACATGAACCCAACATGTTGTCAGGGTAAGGTTTCTCCATTAACGTACCGGGGACTTGATGAATTTATTTTTTATTCTTTTATTTTAGCCAATTTTTTAGCGAAAACATGTAAATATAGCAAATCCAATAAATTATCATCATGCATACATTTGTTAATATTGTATAATTAGCACACACACGCGCACACATACACACACACATACACACATATATATGTTCAAAATAAAAGAATAAAAAAAGAAAAAGAGAAGAGAGGTGTAATTATGAAATAAGTATAGACTGACCCAAACCCCAAGAGAGGGTCAATCATTGACCTGATCGACAAGTAATAAAGTAGGGGGAGATAGACTCCTTTTATATGTTGTATATTCTTCACTATGCATCCCATGTACATATCATTCCTATATTTTATTCATCAATAAAAAGACATCAAAATAAATCATTTTCTCAAAATATTTTCTAAATAATAGAAATAATTGCAAAATCAAGTGATGTACATAGTGTAAATGACACCACTCAAAAAAGTCGCAAAATAGAATTTAAAAGATCAATTCCCGCTCCAAATGAATTCAAATTCTTCTAAACTCACCTTTACTGTACTCCAAGTTAAATTATCTTTAAAATGAGGGTAGTTTCATACTTTTTGAAGTCAATATGTAAAAGTTGGCTTTTTGAGTGTATTGTATAGCTATATTATACTTATACATGTAAATAAATAAATATTTATTTATGCAAAATTTGTATATATTGTATTTTTAAATAATTATGTACACTCCTAATAATATTTCAAAAATAAATAAAAATCATAAAACACAAAAAAAATTAAAAATAAAAACAAAATTTCGTTGTACACAAACCATACTTGTATATATTGTATATATTGACTATTTATTGACCAATTATATCTAACTTGTAAAAATCAGACAAATTTTGTTTGTTATTCCTTAAAATTATTTTGTAAATAAAGAAAATAAAAAATAAAATAATTGTGTAAAAATAATAAAATGAAAATAAAAGAATAAAATATATAGGTACACTATATCTGTATATAATATAATATATTGTATATATTGTATATATATATTTATAAAAAATAATTAAAAATCATAGAAAAATAGTTTGAAAAATAATAAACATTTTTTATTTTATTCATTTTTTATTTTCAATTCATTTACCATTTTTTATTTTATATTCTTTGATTTTGGGATGCAGATTTTTCTGATTAGTTGACTCGAGTCAATCCCTCCTCTCAGCCAGATTGACCCGGCTTTTTCTCACTGAAGATCTCTTATCGCCATTACCCAGTCCTACTCTAACCTCCATTTGCCTTGAGATTCAGACCCGAGATTCCTCATAGATATGAGATTCTCGTGGATCTCTATAATAGTACGTTGTGGTGGTGCGAGGGATGAGCTACAAAGCTAGAGTGTCCTAGGGTTCCATAAAGATCGAAGGAATGCTCGAAACCCCTTAGACACATTTCGGAGAGTGACATCAACACGAAGAGTGTCTTTGGAGCTTGAATCGATGCCTGGTTGAACGTAGCTCAAGACGTGGTCGGAGCTCCATCGCGTGTAGCCTCTCTTTCCCACCGCAACAGGATCGAGGACAAGATCTTGCACCCACCTCCTCTTCACCTCGCCATTCATGTTATACCATTCAGTACCCTTCATTTCCCCTTGTTTTCATTTCTCACTTCGATTTTGTCCACCATCCATCCTTTGTCATTCTGGCTCCGACCATTGTTTTCGGAGCTCCATCCATCACTATACCCGCACAGATTGATTCGTCATTCAGTTTCCATCCTACTTACGCGAGCAGACCCCCTAAATCTTGCTCATCGAAGCGAGATTAGGCTAGGCGTCCACCCCACATTTTCGTCGGATGTTGGCCCCCATTCCGCCACCGCTTTCCTTCATTTTCACTTGCAATAATCGAACCAGAGCTATGCCTCCGAGTCAGTCTACACTTTGCAGGCATGAGAGCATGCGAGGAGACCTGATTTGGGCTCAGGCAGAGCTGCTCCAAGAGGACAACCATCGCTGCACACATCCACTTGTCCTCAGCTCAATCTAAACCCCCAATCTGATGCAAAGTACCGCCAGGAGGGTGTTGAACCCATTGGTGTGAAACTCTGTATTTTCTTTTTCCTAAAATATGGAGTATTTTTGACATCCAAAAAATTCAAATAATCATGCCATTTCGTAGATCTCGTCGAGATCTTTCCAACTAGCCCAAGAACATCAAATTCCGACATTACTAGCTCAAGATAACGATGCTTTAAGATGGATGGTCAAGATCCATATATGGATCCGAACCGGGTCCGAAATTGGATCTAAATTCACATCTCTTCTTATAAATAGAAGGTGATAGACTATTCTCTCATGGCCCTAGCCACCACCGTCCTTCCCTCTCATTGGAGTACCACCACCTTGGCTAGTTTAGTCATCGGAGGGCCGTCGTTGATGTCGGAAAAGGTGCTCCGATCGAAGATCCGTGACCACCATCACGTAGGAAAGCTCGAGGTCACCTTCGTACACGCATTCACGCTACAATCGAGAGACGGAAATATCATTTCCGTGTAAGAGGAGATCCTGAGGGAACATCTTCGGAGGTAACGATGTTATACCCTCTTGTTGTTGGTTTCACGCGATTCTCATTCCTATATGCTTGAATATTTTTAGAGTCATCGATATCTTTATCCTGCGAATCTTAAAATGTAACGAAGTTTTATCCCTCCTTGCTATTGGCTTTCCACGTAATTCTTGTTCCCTACATGTTCGAACAGATGTAGAGCCCTTGGTATTCTTAAAGTGTTATTCATGTATTTGTCGATGCTATGTTGGATAGAACTTGATTTCTCTAATCCTTAAAATGATAATTGATTTCAGTTGTAAAGGAAATATCACAGGTTAATCAACTTTGAATAAATAATTTGTGAATGCTACAACTTCAGTAAGAGATCTCATAATCATATTCCAGTCTTATTATGTAGATTAGGAATCACGTGGACGTTAATATCATATTAGTCATAAGCATGCACTAGTTAAGTATGCGGATGCAAATCATAACATGAATTTAGTTTTTCTTAAGGAGTAAGGTTGATATTCTATAAGTGAGTAATTTGATGATAAAGTTAAAGATGTGAGTCTCTTGGCTGGCGTTTCAACTTACAATAGTATCCATATAATTCACATGGCGGTTTCAATTTCATTGATGATAGTTAATAAGTGAAATGTTAATAGGCAATGAGCCGTTTGTGGTATAAACGTAAATATTAATACACAATCACATTGCAATAATTTATGTTCTGTGAAGGGAAACATACTTCGTTGATTTGTTTCTTATAAAAATTTATAAACATACATTGGTACTAATCTCTCTCTCTCCCTCTTTTTAATTTGCATAAAACATACGAATACCACTAAATTAATGATATGGCTCAGGTTTCTAGATAGAGATATTGAAACGTAGATAACGTTGATGTTTTGCTTAACAAAATACATAATGCATACCTCTCAATCATTAGGAGAACTCCAAATAAATAAAAATACTCCTTGCAACAGATATATTTTTTTCTATCAAAATATCTTCTAATCTATTTCTTGCCATGTAGATTTATTGTAAAAATAAACAATTTAATGCAACAAATTATAATACGAGGTTTAATGTAGGTGAATTCAACATTGATATTTTGAGGCACATTACATATATATATGATGGTCATAAATAAAAATGTTCATAAATAGGTTCTTACAATAAGATCAACAATTCCAAAGTACGAGTGCATCTGTTTTTCTAACTGCTCATTAATTCCGATGATTAACGTCACATTTGCAAGATATCTCCTTGATTGGGTAGATGGAGTTAGGTGACTAAGGGATTGGGCATGCACCCTTGGGTACCGGGTAGATGCCATGAAGGTCGCGACCCCAACGGACGAGTTGGGTGAGGCGTTGCACCTAGCAGCCCGGTTACATCCGGAGTCACTCAACGGAGTTGGCAGGTGGCGCGGTTGGCGTTCTTGGTTTCACACTTATACAAGTTATTAAGACTCGAATTAAAATTTGATGTGGCCGCGTCGAATTTTGCTTCGAGTATTAATACAATTCCGGGATGTGGTTTGAAGTTGGAGAAATTGGGTTATATCTTATCTTGCTCTAGTTGAACAGAGATACTTGAGAGTTACTCAAGATGAATACAATTTCTCGCATAGTGGAGGCCTGCGAGCACGTACTTGCATGTGCTAGAATAATACGAGATATAATTAATGATCGAATGTCGGTAGTTGTAATTAATTATTATTGTGGACCCTAATCAACTTGTTGTCAAGACTGCTATTGTAGTACTCAAATGATCAATAAATCAAAAAAAAATCAGTGACGTGATCCAAAGTGAATCAGAATAACTTGATATTTTTCTCAGTTCTACAATATATGCTTATGTCATTATATAGAGTTGCGTATACATTCTTTTCTTACCCCTGCATTAGTTATTATAGTGTTCGTCTCGTTACTAGAAAATTGCTCATAATGTTACCTTGTGTGAACCCAATAGGTGTAGCCGAGCAGCAACTGCAACCGTAGGGGCTTTTGAGAAGATTAGACTTCCTACGTCATACTTGGACCAAACATGGTGCGTCCTATTAAGAGTAACTTATTTACTTCCGTATTACTTATGTTATTTTCGAGAGACATGTAATGAGATATTGGAGAATTTCTTATGCAAGTTTATAGTTACGTGATGTATCCCATTCTATGGATATGGACTTGATGATCATTATCAATGAGAATGGATGTTGTATTTTTCTTTCCATTTTATACTATCCTCCTATTGTTATTTATATTTCAAATATTTATCTATTGTGCATAAGATGGATTGTTGAGTATCATAGATCATGGACGTAATTGGATCGTACGTCCGACACTCCCATCCGTCGGTTTCGGTAGCCAGAGGGACGGGATGTCACAGATGGTATCAGAGCCCGATAGTCCATTCTTTATTTTGCATATTAGAATGTTAACAGTATTTGAAATATAAATATAGCAACAAAGTCCTCTGACTTTGGCAGTAGTTAAGGAGAATAATTCAAGTCCTGTTTAAAGTATCCATTGTCTCTCTAACCATGAAAATAATTTCTAATATAATGATCCTCGCAGGGAATCATACCGCCTCGTGTTGATCCTGATGTTGCACAGCAGTTGGCCTTACTAGTTAAGTCCGTGCAGGGTATACAACAACGTCAGGAGGTATTGGAGCAAAGGCTCCTTCGGTAGGGTGACTCCTCGTATCGACCCTCTCGTGAGGAGGAGGACAGTGTTCATCCTTCGGTGTCTCTGGACCCTGAAGGATCAGAGGACCTAGGAGCATTGCAAAAACATCAGACAACCTATGCAGCATATTAGAGGTTTAATGTGCCACAATTCTTTGGCACCAGCACACCAGATGAGGCTGAACTATGGATGGACCACGTATCCAAGGTTTTGCGGATGATCCATGCTCCTGAAGAGTCTTGGCTTAAATTCGTAGAATTTTCACTAGCAGGGTATGTTGAACGTTGTTGGTATGCCACCAAGGAACATTGGGTGGATCCCAGAACATGAGAAATATTTCTTGACGAATTACGTAGCCAGATCTATCCTGACCACTGGGTTGAGGATCAGAGGAGGTTGTTTGCTGAGCTGAAGCAAGGGTCAATGAAAACCAAAGAATACCTCATTCGCTACACTGAACTCTCCTGCCACCCACCAGCGACCATTGCTTTTCCTGAGGAGAATTTACAGAAGTTTATTCGGGGACTGCGTGACGATGTGCAACACCAGCTATCTGCATTGGATTTTACTTCCATCAAGGAGGTAGCTGCTAAAGCTACCAAGATGGAGGCAACTCAGAGTCGGCTTCAGGGGAGTGCATCACATTTCCAACCACATCAATCAGGGAGATCTCCTCGCCGAGATTTCTACAGAGCTCGTAGAGAGCGTCGTTTCAACCAGGTGGCGAACACTCCTACCATTAGCAGGTTTGCTCCTACGCCTACTTTGGGGCAAGGCCTAGCGAGTCACGGTACTACTTCCTTCCGCTCTTCTACACACTCCAAGAATCGCAAGATGGGAGGTGCTAGCCTTGTCTCAAGAGGTTCCTTTTCTCAGCCAGGAGATCGTAGGTGTTTCCACTGTCAGCAATAGGGCCATTTCAAAGCTAAGTGCCCCTTACTTTCCAGCAGCTCAGGTGGCCAACAACCAAGTGTATGACCAACTTTCTCATCCGTACAGTCACATGGATTAGCTTCCCGTCATCGAGGTCGAAGTTTTCAAAGTCCTCTACCATGACCAACCTTCAATGCTGCAGGTTCTAACGCCCCACCACAGCCTCTGGGACAACTGAATGCAATCACGCAGAAACAAGCCCACGCCTCAGGAGCTGTAGTGCGAGTTATGATTTCAGTGCATGGTATATTATTACATGCCTTGTTTGATTCGGGAGCTACGCACTCTTTTCTAGCACATCGATTATTATCGAAGATAGACAAAGAACCAGTCTGTGTTTCATCACCTTACTACATCAAGGGCCCTGGGGGACAATTATTCATAGTGTGAAAAGCAATGGAGAATGTCGCAGTGCAGATTGGCGGGCACCTGATGCCCGCATATCTTTTACTTATCCAGTTGGATGATTTTGATGTTATCTTGGGGATGGATTGGCTCGAGCAGCACCATGCGTGCCTTGATTGTTTTGAGAAGACGGTAGTTTTCTATCTCCTGGGCATACCAGTCTTTCAGTTCGATGGGCGTACCAAAGATGGTGATGTCTTGTATGTATCCGCGTTGAAGGCCCAACAGTTTCTCAATCAGGGTTGCATAGGTTTTCTTGCCTATGTTGTGGAGTTATCTGCCCAGGATCGCATGATTGAAGATGTCAAAATCGTACGAGATTTTCCAGATGTATTTCCAGAGGAATTACCTGGACTACTGCCAGAGAGGGAGATCGAGTTCGAGATAACATTGATACCCGACACACAACCAATCTCCATACCTCCATATCGAATTGCACCGGCCGATCTCAGGGAGCTCAAGGTACAACTGCAGGAGTTGTTAGAAAATGGATTTATCCGTCCCAGTACATCACCTTAGGGAGCACCGGTCCTCTTCGTAAAGAAGAAGGATGGGTCTATGCGATTATGCATCGATTACGAATAATTGAATAAGAGGATGGTAAAGAACCGGTCTCCACTCCCACAAATAGATGATCTTTTTTTATCAATTACAGGACGCAGCGGTATTCTCAAAGATTGACCTACGATCAGGTTATCATCAGTTGAGGATTAAAGATACACATGTACTTAAATCCACTTTTCGCACAAGATACGACCACTATGAATTTGTGGTCATGCCCTTAAGACTCACGAATGCCCCCACCGCATTCATGGACATGATGAACAGAATTTTCCAACCATACTTGGATCGTTTTGTGATGGTGTTCATTGATGATATCTTGATCTACTCAGTAACGAGCATGAGCATGAGCAACATCTTCATATTATTCTTGTGAAACTCAAAGAACACAAGTTGTATGCAAAATACAATAAGTGTGAGTTTTGGCTTACCAAGGTAGCTTTCCTCGGTCGTGTAATTTCAGGAGCAGGCGTGGCAGTTGATCCAGCCAAGATAGATGTCGTAATGTCTTGGGAGCAGTGATAAGCCGAAAAATCTCAATCAATCCGGGATAAAATAATCACTCAAAGGGTCGTTGCGACCCGGATCTAGAGATAAATCAACTCAACAAGAAAATATAAGGATCAGACCACCAAACAGAAGAATAAAATCAATCAAAATAAATAGTGGCCCTGGCTATTAGATTAGCCTGTTATAGCGACCAGGGTCGGACTCAGGGAGCACGTACTGGCCTTGCGGCCTACGAAGTAGTCAACAATAGTAAAAAATAAAAGACAAATATTTTTGATGGATTTTTAATATTTTTATATTTTTTTGGATTTTCAAATAATGAAGAAAATAAGGAAAACAAGGAAACAAGCAACTACACACAATTATTTAACTACTCAAAATTATTCCAAAAATTCAAACAAAAATATTTTTATGTTTTTTATATTTTTTACTGTTTTTAATCAATTTTTGGTGATTTTATGATTTTTATGGAATTTTATAAAAATCAAACAAGGCTAAAAAATGAAGGCACTGTCCAGTCAGATTTGGAGGGCCAAATTAAAATGCAAAATGGCCCTATCAAGATATAAAGGTAATTTTCCTGTAAAGTATAAAATAAAAGGAAAATTTGGGCACTGGAATTATTATTTTTGGGTTTTTTAATTATTTATTAGAATTTTTATGGTGTTTTATGTGTTTTTCAATTTTTAGGGGTTTTACAAATCTAAAAATGACCAAAATTTGTCAGAAAATCAAACAACACAAAACAAACACTATTTATTTTTTTGTAATTTTTAAAGTATTTTAATATTTTTTTGTAAATTTTAGAGCTAGACAGTAACAAAAATACTTGTTTTTTGAATTTTTAAAAATATCAAAAATGTTCAGAAATGTCTCCAAAAATTAGAGAAAATTTTACACCATGGAAGGAGCCATGTATCCAATTTTCATCGAATTTGGAGACGTTTTGCTATTTTATTAAAATAAAAAACAAAGGTGCAGTGCATAGGGACCTATACGCAATTAAGAGAAGTTCCAGGGGGTTCGGTGCGATTTCTCCATGATAGTAACACGTACCTATTTGCATGAAAACTTAAGTCCCTAGACCAAATAATAACACGTACTAAAAGTCCAGGGGCTCAAGTGTAAATTACCCACGATATAAAGCACATGCACAATTAAAACATTCACAAGGGCAGTTCTGCAAATACTGAAAACTTAATTTCATTCATTAACACCCTGAAACAAACAGCCCATACATGCAATTAACCCACAAAAACTCGTGCAAGGGTATAAAAGCAAATAAACTAAACTACCAGGTTCTACGTGCAAATGTACAAAAATAAAAACAACTAATGCGATATTTATAGGGCTAAATATTAACGACTAAAAAGAGGGGGCTTAAGGGTAATTTACCCTTTATTACGTCGAGGGCCAGATGCACGCCACGTGGAGATCCGACGGTGGAGAAAAGACGCGGCTAAGCAAAGGGGTCCTCGGCGCTCATCCAACGGCAGGGGACGCGCCACGTGTAGATCCGATGGTCAAGATGCGCTGGGTCCTCTTCGCTGGATGGAGGGTTGAGAGGAGGCCACGTGGAGATCCAACGGTGCTGCTGGGCCTCCTCTTAACCCTGATCGGACGGTCCTCCGAAGATCTGGAGCTGAAGGACAATCGGACGGTCGGGGAGGATACTCAAAGAACTGGACGCCGGCGAGGTTCGCCGGGCTCGTGCGCGTACAGGAGAGCTCCTCGGAGGCTGTTGGAGATCAGAGAAGGTTCGCCTGGGCCTCCCGCGTCTAATGGTCCCCTCCGATGATGCAACGGAGCTCCGGAGAGCACAGGCGACACCGGCGGAGGTCGAGCTACTGCGCCTGAATGTCGAGCCCTCAGATGGGCTCCTTTGGACCTGCAAAGCGACGCAACACACTCCTGGGTAGAGGGAAAAGTGCCTCGACCCGGTTAGCGGTGGTGGAAGTGAACGGTGCGGCGGGGCGAGCGAGCTCCGGCGGAGCGACGGCGATGGAACTCGATACCCAGTTCCTGTGCGAACTAGGGTGAATGAATGAGTGCAGAAGATGCGTGGGGGAAAGACGAAGGTGATCAGCGATTCCGATGATCGGGATGAAGGCGGAGATGGTCGGAATCAGAGATGGACGGCGATGGGTCGATTTGGGCGAAAAGCGAAATTAGCGAAATAGGAGAAGAAAGAAGGCTACCTACTGGATGCAGTCGACTGTGGAAGAGCTGGGGATGCTCCAGGTCCTAGCCTCGAGGGCTGTCGATGCCCGAGGCTCGAGCACCACCTCTGGGCGGCGCATGGCGGCGCAAAGACGACGGATCGATGGCTCGTCCAATCCCTCCTCGCTGCGACACAGCCGGATGCAAGTTGTTACTCTCATGGTGGCTGTGGAGGTCCTAGGGTGGCGTGAAATGATCCAAAGATGTGAGAAAATAGAGGCGGAGCTCAGGCTATATACGAGTGCAGGTCCGAGAAGAGGAGGCCGGGAAGGGTTCCGCGAAGCGCGGATCCCAACGCGGATATGATGGCGAGGATCTCGGATGCAGGAGGATCAAATAGGACCTGGGGTTTGCGGTGTTGACGATCGGATCAAGACGCAGAAATTCGGCAAGTCGGGTTGGGCATGCAGATCCGCGGGGGTTTGGTCTGGAGGGGAGAGTTGACCGGGGGTCAACAATCCCCCATGGACCAATAGGAATTTAGGATTTATTAAATACTTGATAATTCAATAAAAAATAATAAATGAATTAATTTCGAAAAACTTGAAACATTAAAATTGTTTATTTTATTTTAAACTATTTTTTTGTGATTTTTAATTAATTTTTTGAAATTAAAATAAGGTATTTACATTATAGTACTATACATAGGTATATACACAATATGGATTTTTAATTTTTGATTTTTAATTAATTATTTTTGTACATTTTTATTCCTATTTTATATTTTATTTATTTATAGCATAAAATTAGGAATAAAAAGGTATTTTTATTTTATTTTTATTATTTATTTACAAGGGTAAAATAAATAGATGTATACAACTATATACATGGTATATATACAATATTCTTTTTGGTTTTTAATTTTGTTCTTTTTATTTAATTTTTGTTTTTATAGTTTTTATTTTATTTATTTACATAATGAAATATGGAGTATATACAAATTTTTAGGGATTTTAATTTATTTATTTACAAGGTGAAATAAATACATGTGTGGTCTTATATACATGGTGAATATGTACAAGGAATATTATTTTTATTTCCTTTTCAATTTTTCTATTTTTATTTTGATCTTGTATTTACAAATATTTACAAATAAATATGACCCATTTTTATTTTTGTTTTTAGAGGAAAAATATTTATTTTTATTTAATTACAGCTATTTGTACACATGAGTTTCCTTATCTCTCTCTACTTGGGCATTTATGCGGTCAGGCCCATGCTGAGCCTTCCTTTGGGATTAGGTCGCTTAATATTTATTCTAAATATCTCCATCTTTTTCTTTTGTCTCTTTATTCTTTTATTTTTGCACAAAAACATGCTAATTATTAAACTTTATACAATGCATGCACTTTGGTAATTATTTGTATTTACAAGAATATACATGTATTTGCAAAGGTTTTTGTAGCTAAAATATAAGAATAAAGAGTGATGAATGGGTATTCATCAAGCAGCCCAAAACAATAATCGAAATACGTACTTTCTTAGGCCTCGTTGGCTACTACAGATATTTTGTTAAGGGCTTCTCGCAGCTAGCTCTTCCACTTACTCGTCTGACACAGAAGGATGTCCCTTTCATTTGGAGCGACAAGTGCGAGTTGAGCTTTCGTACGCTAAAAGAAAGACTGACCAGTGCTCCGATTCTCACCATTCCTTCAGGCCCCTTAGACTTTATAGTGTATACTGATGCATCAAAGGATGGTTTAGGAGCAGTGTTGATGCAACGTGGTCATGTCGTGGCATATGAATCACGACAACTAAAGAACCATGAACGGAACTACCCTACTCATGACTTGGAGTTGGCAACTATAGTCTTCGCGTTGAAGATATGGTGTCACTATTTATATGGGGTTAAGTTTGAGATTTTTACAGATCACAAGAGCATCAAATATATCTTTGACCAGCGAGAGTTGAATATGAGGCAAAGGCGATGGATGGAGCTGTTGAAGGATTATGATTGCACTATCTCTTACCATCCGGATAAGGGAAATGTAGTAGCGGATGCTTTGAGTAGGAGAACACATACTGAGGGTGCAACAGCATGGCTACAGACTTGGGATATGCTCATGGCCCTTAGTGAGTGGCACCCATTTGATAATACTACAGATGTTGTAACTGTACCTGCCAAGTATAGTGGACTATGGGATAGGATTGTGCATGGTCAGCAAACAGATTAGAAATTACAAGACTTATTCCATCGATGTCTGAAGGAGGAGTTTGATGGATTCAGAGTATGTGAGTCCATCTTATGGAAGGGAGATCGTGTCTGTGTCCCTAATGATGATGAGTTAAGGAGATACATCCTAGACGGGGCTCATTGTTCTAGATTGTCTATACATCCAAGAAGTACCAAGATGTATAGAAACCTCCGTCAGCACTTCTGGTGGGAGGGGATGAAGAGAGATGTTGCAGAACATATTAGTCGTTGACTTACGTGTCAATTGGTGAAGGCATAGCACAAGCGTCCTCCTGGCTTGTTACAGTCACTTCCTATTCCATTGTGGAAATGGGAGAGTATCTCTATGGACTTCATGACATCCTTACCTCGTACAGTAGGTGGATATGATGCTATTTGGGTCATTGTGGATCGGTTGACTAAATCAGCACATTTCATCCTAGTGAACATGGCTTGCACTCCGGTAGATCTGGCCAAATTGTATATCCAACATGTTATTCGCTTGCATCGGATCCCTAAGAAGGTAGTATGAGATAGAGACTTTCGTTTCACGTCACATTATTGGGGAGAATTCATGAAGGCCCTAAAAACTGAATTGTAGTTCAGCATATCATCCTCAAATAGATGGACAATCAGAGAGGACAATTCAGACTCTTGAGGACCTACTCCGAGCATGTGCCGTTGAGCGACAAGGATCTTGGAAGGATCACCTTCCGTGTGGAGTTTACTTATAACAAAAGCTATCGTGCTAGTATTGTCATGGCACCTTTTGAGGCATTGTATGGGCGGAGATGCACCACTCCCTTGTGTTGGCAGGAAGTGGGCGACAAGGGTATTTATTCCACTCAGATAATCGAGGACACAACAAGAGCCGTGGAAATGGCTAGGGAAGAAATTATTGACTGCGCAGAGCTGTCAGAAGAGCTACGCTGATCAGAGGCATCGTCATCTTCAGTTTAAAGTCGGAGATTTTGTATTCTTGAGAGTATCTCCAATGAAAGGTATTCAAAGATTTGATATTAAGGGCAAGCTGGCACCGAGGTTTGCTGGCCCTTCTGAGATTTTGTCCCGTATTGGTAAGGTAGCATACCGAGTAGCACTTCCCCCTCACTTGGCAAGCGTGCATGATGTTTTTCATGTGTCAAACCTCCGGAAGTATATTCGAGAACCTCGACATGTGATTAGGTATGAGGACCTCGTGGTCTAATAGAATTTGTCTTTTCCTGAGGCACCCGTGCAGATTTTAGATCGGGCAGTCAAGAGGTTGCGACGGAAAGACATCCCTTTGGTCAACGTATTTTGGCAAAGTCAGAATGTTGAGGAGGCCACATGGGAGCTTGAGGCATATATGCGACAGAAATACCCCTATCTTTTTGAAGGTATGATCACAAAACCCCATTTCAATCCTTATGGGTTTCGTTCTCTTTAAGATTTTTATTCCTGAATCTACATCACATTCAAAACTAATACGTTAAATCCTACGTCTCGAGGACGAGACTTTATTTAAGATTTTTATGATGTGAAACCCCGTATTTTCTTTCCTAAAATCTGGAGTATTTTTGACATCCAAAAAATTCAAATAATCATGTCATTTCGTAGATCTCATCGAGATCTTTCCAACGAGCCCAAGAACGTCAAATTCCGACATTCCTGGCTCAAGATAACGATGTTTTAAGATGGATGGTCAAGATCCATATATGGATCTGAACCGTGTCCAAAATTGGATCTAAATTCACCTCTCTTCCTATAAAAAGAAGGTGATAGACTACTCTCTCAAAGTCCTAGCCACCACCATCCTTCCCTCTCATTGGAGTACCGCCACCATGGCGCTAGTTTAGTCGTCGGAGGACCGCCGTCGATGTCGAAGAAGGAGTTCCGATCGAAGATCCGCGACCACCATCATGTAGAAAAGCTCGAGATCACCTTCGTACACGCATTCGTGCTACAATCGAGAGACGGAAATATCATTTCCGTGTGAGAGGAGATCCCAAGGGAACATCCTCGGAGGTAACGATGTTATACCCTCCTCTTGTTGTTCGTTTCACGCGATTCTCATTCCTATAAGCTTGAATATTTTTAGAGCCATCGATATCTTTATACTGTGAATCTTAAAATGTAACGAAGTTTTTTCCATCCTTGCTATTGGCTTTCCACGTAATTCTTGTTCCCTACATGTTCGAACATATGTAGAGCCGTGGTGTTCTTAAAGCGTTATTCATGTATTTGTCGATGCTATGTTGGATAGAATTTGATTTCATCTGAATCCTTAAAATGATAATTGATTTCAGTTGTAAAGGAAATATCACATGTTAATCAATTTCGAATAAATAATTTGTGAATGCTACAACTTCAGTAAGAGATCTCATAATCATATTCCAGTTTTATTATGTAGACTAGGAATCAATTGGATGTTAATATCATATTAATCTTAAGCATGCACTAGTTAAACCTGCCGATGCAAATCATAACGTGGATTTAGTTTTTCTTGAGGAGTAAGGTTGCTATTCCATAAGTGAGAAATTTGATGATAAAGTTAAAGATATGAGTCTCTTGGCTGACGTTTCAACTTACAATAGTATCCATATAATTCACATGGCGGTTTCAATTTCATTGATGATAGTTAATAAGTGAAATGTTAATAGACAATGAGCCGTTTGTGGTAAAACGTAAATATTAATACACAATCACATTGCAATAATTTATGTTTTGTGAAGGGAAACATACTTCGTTGATTCGTTACTTATAAAAATTTAAAAACATACACTGGTACTAATCTCTCTCTCCCTCTTTTTAATTTGCATGAAAGATACGAGTACCACTAAATTAATGATATGGCACAGTTTCTAGATAGAGATATTGAAACGTAGATAACGTTGATGTTTTGCTTATCAAAATGCATAATGCATACCACCCAATCATTAGGAGAACTCCAAAAAATGAAAATACTCCTTGCAACGGATATATTTTTTTCCTATCAAAATATCTTCTAATCTTTTTTTACCATGTAGATCTGTTTTAAAAAAATAAACAATTTAATGCAAGAAATTAAATACGAGGGTTAATGTAGGTGAATTCAACATTGATATTTTGAGGCACATTATATATATGATGGTCACAAATAAAAATGTTGATAAATAGGTTCTTACAATAAGATCAACGATTCCAAAGTACGACTGCATCTCTTTTTTCTAACTGCTCATTAATTCCGGTGATTAAAGTCACATTTACAAGATATCTCCTTGATTGGGTAGATGGAGTTAAGGTGACTCAAAGGATTGAGCATGCACACTTGGGTACCGGGTAGATGCCATGAAGGTCGTGACCCCAACCGACGAGTTGGGTGACGCGTTGCACCTAGCAGCCTGGTTACATCCGGAGTTGCTCGACGGAGTTGGCAGGTGACGCGGTTGGCGTTCTTGGTTTCGCACTTATACATGATATTAAGACTCGAATCAAAATTTGATGTGGCCACGTCGAATTTTACTTCGAGTATTAGTATTGTGAGAGGTGTTCCGGGATGTGGTTTGAAGTTGGAGAAATTGGGTTATATCTTATCTTGCTCTAGTTGAACAGAGATACTTGAGAGTTACTCAAGATGAATACAAGTTCCCGCATAGCGGAGGCCTGCGAGTACGTACTTGCATGTGCTATAATAATACGAGATATGATTAATGATTGGATGTTGGTAGTTGTAATTAATTGTCATTGTGGACCCTAATCAACTTGTTGAAATATCAAGGCCGCTATAGTAGTACTCAAATGAACAACAAATAAAAAAAAATCAGTGACATGGGATCCAAAGTGAATCAGAATAACTTGGTATTTTTCTCAGTTCTACAATATATGTTTATGTCATTATATAGAGTCGAGTATACATTCTTTTCTTACCCATGCATTAGTTATTATAGTGTTCGTCTAGTTACTGGACAAATGCTCATAACGTTACCTTGTGTGAACCCAACAGGTGTAGCCGAGTAGCATCCGCAACCATAGGGGCTTTTGAGGAGATTAGACTTCCTACGTCATACTTCCATCCGACAGGGTGCATCCTATTAAGAGTAACGTATTTACTTCCGCATTATTTATGTTATTTTCGAGAGACATGTAATGAGATATTGGATAATTTCTTCTACAAGTTTATAGTTATGTGATGTATCTCATTCTGTGGACATGGACTTGATGATCATTATCAATGAGAATGTATGTTGCATTTTTCTTTCTATTTTATACTATTCTCCTGTTGTTATTAATATTTCAAATATTGATCTATTGTGCATTGGATGGTTTGCCAAGTATCATAGACCATGGGCGTAATTGGACCGTAGTTCCGATGCTCCCCTCCCATCGGTTTCGGTAGCCGGAGGGGCGGGACATCACAGATGGAATCAGAGCCCGATACTCCATTCTCTCTTTTGCATATTAGAATGTTAACAGTATTCGAAATATAAATATAGCGACAAAGTCCTCTGACTTTGGCAGTAGTTAAGGAGAATAATTCAAGTCCTGTTTAAAGTTTCCATTGTTTCTCTAACCCTGAAAATAAGTTCTAATATAATGATTCTCACAGGGAATCATGCCGTCTCGTGTTGATCCTGATGTTGCACAGCAGTTGGCTTACTAGTTCAGGCCGTGCAGGGTATACAACAGCGTCAGGAGGTATTAGAGCAAAGGCTCCTTCGGCAGGATGACTCCTCGTATCGGCCCTCTCGTGAGAAGGAGGATAGTGTTCATCCTTCGGTGTCTCTGGACCCTAAAGGATCAGAGGACCTAGAGGAATTGCAAAAACATCAGACAACGTATGCAACATATCAGAGTCTAAGGTACCACAATTCTTTGGCACCGACACACCAGATGAGGCTAAATTGTGGATGGATCACGTATCCAAGATTTTGCGGCTGATCCATGCTCCTGAAGAGTCTTGGCTTACATTCGTGGAATTTTCACTAGCAGGGCATGTTGAACGTTGCTGGTACGCCACCAAGGAACATTTGGAGGATCCCATAACATGAGAAATATTTCTTGACGAATTCCGTAGCCAGTTCTATCCTGACCATTGGGTCGGGGATTAGAGGAGGTTGTTTGCTGAGCTGAAGCAGGGGTCAATGACAGCCCAAAAATACCTCATTAGCTATACTGAACTCTCCCTCCACTCACCAATGACCACTTCTTTTCCTGAGGAGAATTTAAAGAAGTTTATTCGGGGACTGCGTGGCGATGTGCAACACCAGCTACCTGCATTGGATTTCACTTCAATCAATGAGGTAGCAGTTAAAGCTACCAAGATGGAGGCAACTCAGAGTCGGCTTCAGGGGAGTCCATCATATTTCCAACCACATCAGTTAGGGAGATCTACTCTCTGAGATTTCTACAGAGCTCGTAGAGAGTGTAATTTTCACCCAGTGGTGAACACTCCTACCATTAGCAGGTTTGATCCTACACCTACTTTGGGGCAAGGCCTGGCGAGTCGCGGTACTACTTCCTTCTTCTCTTCTACACACCCCAAGAATCACAAGACGGGAAGTGCAAGCCTTGTCTCAGGAGGCTCCTTTTCTCAGCCAGGATATCGTAGGTGTTTCCATTGCCAGCAGCTGGGCCATTTCAAGGCCAAGTGCCCCTTACTTTCCAGCAGCTCAGGTGGCCAACAACCATGTGTACGGCCAACTTTCTCATCCTCACAATCATATGGATTAGCTTCCCGTTGTGGAGGTCGAAGTTTTCAACGTCCTCCACCCCGACCAACCTTCAATGCTGCAGGTTCTAACACCCCACCACAGCCTTAGGGACAATTGAATGCAATCATGCAGGAACAGGCCCACACCTCAGGAGTTGTAGTGCGAGGTATGATTTCAATGTATGGCATATCCTTACATGCCTTATTTGATTAGGGAGCTACGCACTCTTTTCTAATACATCGATTATTATCGAAGATAGACAAAGAACCAGTCTTTGTTTCATCACCTTACTACATCAAGGGCCCAGGGGGCCAATTATTCATAGTGCGACAAGTAGTGGAGAATGTCGCAGTGCAGATTGGCGGGCACCTGATGTTCGCATATCTTTTACTTATCCAGTTGGAAGATTTTGATGTTATCTTGGGGATGGATTGGCTTGAGCAGCACCACGCGTGCCTTGATTGTTTTGTGAAGACGGTAGTTTTCTGTCTCCCGGGCATACCAGTCTTTCAGTTCGATGGACATACCAAAGATGGTGAAGTCTTGTATGTATCCGCGTTGAAGGCCCAACAGTTTCTCAATCAGGGTTGAATAGGTTTTCTCGCCTATGTTGTGGAGTTACCTGCCCAGGATCGCATGATTGAAGATGTCAAAATCGTACGAGATTTTTCGGATATATTTCTAGAGGAATTACCTAGACTATCGCTAGAGAGGGAGATCGAGTTCGAGATTACATTGATACCCGACACATAACCAATCTCCATACCTCCAAATCGAATGGCACCGGCCGAGCTCAGGGAGCTCAAGGTACAACTGTAGGAGTTGTTGGAAAAGGGATTTACCCGTCCCAGTACATCACCTTGGGGAGCACCGGTCCTCTTTGTAAAGAAGAAGGATGGGTCTATGCGATTTTGCATCGATTACAGATTATTGAATAAGAGGACGGTAAAGAACCGATATCCACTTGATGACCGCGAAATTCAAGCACTCAGATTCGGGTGAGGTAAAAATCACTCTCAGGTCGTTGCGACCCGGATTGAGAAGAATCTATCAATCAAGAAAAATATAGAACCACCAAATCGGGAGATAAAACAATGAAAGCAAACAACGGTCCTCGCTAAGTTATTAACCTAGTATAGCGTCCCGGGTCGGACTCAAGGAGCACGGGATGCCCGAGAGGGCCTACGAAGTAGTCAAAATCGAAAATAAAGAACAAATTATTTTTTTTGGTGGACTTTAATTATTTTTAATTTTTTTTGCATTTTCAATAATAAGGAAAAGATAAGAAAATGTAATAAAAGCAAGTTCAACAATTTATTTAAACTCCCAAAAATACACAAAAAATTCAAATAAAACTATTTTTGTGTTTTTTTATGTTTTTAAGTGTTTTTGGTGAATTTTTCAGAATTTTTCAGTTTTTTGTTGATTTTATAAAATCGATAAAGGTGAAAAACAATGCTCAATGTGCAGCCAGACTTGATAGACCAATTAAAAATATATAATTGGTCTATAAAAGTTTGGACAAAATTTTCATGAAAAAAAATTAAGCTATAGAAAAAGAGTTTGCATTTTTTGAATTTTATTGAATTTGTAATGACTTTTATAAGATTTTTAGGGTTTTTTAATATTTATGGGTTTTATAAATCCAAATAAGCCAAAAATTAGTCAGAAGCTAGAAACCAACAAATCTAACTATCTCTAATTTTTTTAGAATTTTTAGAGAAGTTTTGATGTTTTTCTTGGATTTTTCAATTCAAACAGTAACAAAAATACGTGTTTTTGATTTTTTAAAAATAATAAAAAACCTCAAAAATGTCCCAAAAATTTAGAGAAATTTTTACACAGTGGCAGGAGTCCGAATTTCAATTTGGAGTTCAATTGAAATTTGATTCAATAAAAACAAGGCACACAGCAAACAAGGACCTAAGTGCAAAGAAACATATTTCCAGAGCCAAACAATAACAAAAATACAAAGTCAAGGTCCTGGAATACAAATAGCCCACACCTCATACGTACAACACGTGGTTCAGACACGGAAGGGCATAACTGTAATTCTTATTTAAAAAGATGCAGACATTAACACGCAGGAAGTACAGGACTGAAAATGCAAATATCCCGAACCTCACGTGTCGATGCACGTGGCTCACATAAACAAGGACTATAATGTAAATAAAATAAACCACAAGGTCCAAGGTGCAAATTATCTAGAATAAAAATAACGTACTAAAATATTTACAGGACTAGTCTATAAATGCATAAAAAGGAGGGGCCTATGGGAAATTACCCCTTTATTAATGATCAACGGTCGAGGGTGTGCCATGTGTGGGATCTGACGGTGGCTGAAGGTGCACGCCTCTTTGCTGGATCGACAGCCTGGATCAGATCCTCAGATGGATCGATGGCCGGTGACGCTCCGCAGATGAACGGTTCTGATCAGATCTGGCAGAGGAGGCACGATCGGACGACAACTGGAGCTCCTCCAAGAACACTTCGACGGTGAAGTTCACCGGCCCAACGCGTGCGGTGGGGGGCTCCGATGAGGCTGCTGAGATGTGGAAGAGATTGGTCACGATGGTCCGCAGCTCCTAGGATGCTCCGATGATGCAGAGGAGCTCTGGAGAGCTCCGACGACGAAGGAGGTGAGGAGCTCCCATTCTTCGACTGTTGGACCCCCAGATGGGGTCCTTCTTCGACGCTACCTGCACAGGAAGAACGCTGGGTCGAGGTCAAAGTGCCTCGACCCGGTTATGTGCGACGGGGATGGTCAGGTGAGGCGTAGCGGAGGGCTCCGGCGAGGCGACGGCGATGGAGGCCCATTTCTTGGTTTCGGGGCGAACCAAAGTGATCGGAGGGGCGTAGAAGGAGGAGAGGAGTCTCGTGAAGGTGATGGTCGAGTCGGATGATCGGAAGGGTGACTGGAGTGGCATGAATCAGTC